>CM065399.1:2212500-2260000 GCA_033060915.1 Euryodendron excelsum | reverse complement strand
ACTGAACAAATCCAATTATTTAGTCAATCCACTATCAATAAATACAAACAGAAAAAATATAATTATTTACATTTAGGATTAATACAAGTAGATGTTGTTCCTTCAACTCGCCAATGTCAAAATACTGCAATTCTTTTAATTTTACAAGATAAAGACACACAACATTCATTAATAGTACTTTAGGTCTCATAGAAACAAGCCTTTACAGTGGACCAGTCCATTTTGATTGTTATCAAGGGTACGTTGTTTGTCTTTAAGATACTGGTATTCTCAAAGTCCTTACACTCAAAATAAAAACTTCTATCACATTCATCTCAAAGCCATGACAACACTTGTAGATCCACAATATAGGATCACTAGTCCTAAAGGAGAAACTCTCATTCTTTACACCAATAGTGATTCAAACATTAGTACTCCCAAAACCATATGCTGGGAAGATGTCAATCTCCCATTAGAATGGACGTTAGATAATGAGGTTCCCACTACAACAATTGAAAACAAAGATTTGGAATATATCCAAGAAAGTACTAATGGTAGTGTCCGTATTAAATTCACAAACACCACAACAGGGTCAACTCGACCACGATTTTCAGATGTTGGTTCATCTGTAAGTACCCAATTTCAATCTTTTCCTCCTAGAAGTTCTTTTTCTTCTGTTCCTTCTTCAATACCTTTTAGATCTCCTATCTTATAATCTGTCACAACTTCTAATATTGCACAACCTATTTATAAACATGATGATTTTCTCCAATCTCTCACACTATCTCAAATGCTTCCAGATCCTCCTCTTGATCCCCAAATAAATATGATAGAGCAAGAATTTATTTTTGACAAATCTATTCTGATTCGTAATTTCAATTCTCCCCAAAATACACAGAAGAAAAATTGATTTTTAGAAACCTTTGATGAAATTGCTCGCCTTCCTATACGTGAAGAATATTATCAGTTTGTTCAAAATCACAAGATCCATTTAAGTTTCTTTGACTGGTTTGAATATTGTTCCAATTATTTTGACCAACTTAATGTTATTACCAATACTGAAAACCAATGGGTTACTTCAAACGATATTAGTAAACCTTCTATTCATCCCCCTCTAGAAGAAATTCATATTCAATACAGATCTAGTATTATTACTACTTCCCCTTTTAAACTTAAGCCTGATACTTCACCTCCTAATGCCAAAGATATTTCTAATATTTTACAACAAAATAATTTTACAAATCAAACACTTAAAACTATAGGTGACCAATTAACTCGTGTAGAAAACTTTATCAACAAAGATCAAGTCACTACGCTCACCACTACTGAAACCCCTCTATTTACACCACATGACGTCCCTTCACATCTTTAAAATGAATTAAGTGACCAAGACTTTTCTTCTCAAATTGATCACAAACCTGCACAACTAGATCATGTTCTCCGTGTTGTTACTGCACCTGACACACCTCCATCTACTTCTAAAACTATTAATACTTTATCTCAACCAACCCTTTCTGAAGTTGAAGCTATTGAACATGTTGGCCCAAGTAGGCAACCCAAGAGGGGGGTTGAATTGGGTTTTATAGAATTTATATCAAGAATTGCAACTAAAAATCGTTTATGTATTTTAGTAACAAATAATCAAAGTATATATATCAAGCAAATGAAGTGTACATTAATACAAGTATTTATGCAAGCATGTATAGTGAGCAAGTAAGCAAAACAGAGGCAGAAGAGAAGTGCACCAGATTTATAGAGGTTCGGCCAACCTTGCCTACGTCCTCTCTTCTTCGATCCTTTCGAAGGAATTTCACTATGTAATACTCCTTACACAGCTGCTGGTTGTGCCACGAGTGCCCAGCTCACTCTTACAAAAGCTTCTTCCCAAGCTTTCAAAACCCAAGAGATTTTGTCCAAACTTCTCTCAAACTTACAATTACAAGGTTACAAACCCACCCAAATGAGAATGAATAAAGATTATACAAAGAGTAACTCTCCTAGTGAGTATATGAACGAATACAACTCAATGGATAACTTTAAACACTCAGTAAAAGTATGTGGCAGTGAGGTACAGGTGATTTTCAGCTTCAAGCACTTGATATGAATGGTATGATTGCTCTTCTCTTCTTGTTTGAAGCTGTATGTATCTCATATATATAGGTATGGATCGATTCTAGCCGTTGGAGAAGTATGGGAGAAGATTTGGTTGCATTTTTGCCCATACCGTCTATCAGAAAACTAGCCATTACGGTCTAGGGGTCGACTCTTTTTACAATGAGTCGACTCTTTTTGCATTTCAGCAGATTTTTCAAGTCACTATCCAAATGAGTCGACTCTTTTGTCCCAAGAGTCGACTCTTTTAAGCTGTCTGCAGAATTTTTGTTCTCTATTGTAATGAGTCGACTCTTTTTGGCCAGGAGTCGACTCTTTTGTGTCTCCAGCACAAATCAAAGGTTCTGTTCGAATGAGTCGACTCCTTTTGCTTGAGGGGTTGACTTGTTTTACCAAAATCCATATTTTTGCAACTTTTCTTCATTCTTTTCCAAAGCTTCCAATCTCTTCAAGGATCATTCAAATAACCTTTTTAAAGCTTGCAAACACTTTTTGAAGGTTAGATGACTCCAAGAACATCTTCAATCCATTCAAGATGAATTTTCTTCATTTTCATCACTTGTAGAGCTCTTCCATCATCATAGCTTCATATATTGATTCAAGTCTTCTTCAAGATCTTCAAGAGAGCTTCCATGACTTAGAATCTTCATTTCTTCAATTGATTTTCTATTCTTCTTTGAGCATCGCCATTTCTAGATTTCTTCTAGAATTCTTCAATCAATATAACTTCTCCATGGACTTCAACTACTCTTCCAAGAAAGCTTTTCTACTCTTGTGATTCCTTCCATGTCTTCAAGACATCTTCAAATCTTTCAAGAAAACTTTTATATTTTTGAGTTAGTCTCTTCTTTTTCATTCTTGCAAGATATCTTCAAGTCCTCAAAGTCTTCAATCTCATCATGCTTTTCATTCTTTATTCAAATCTTTGCATCACAAATCCTCTATTATGATAAGCTTTAAGTCAAGATCTAATTAATAATTCATATGCACACTAAGTAGAATTATTAGATCATTTAACCATGTTTTGTTATCATCAAAATCAGGGCATTGACTCAACAGAACAAACCATGAATGATTCCTAACCTTTAGAACTTAATGCTACTAATAAAAAACAAAAATAAAAATATCAAAACCACTATGAATCTAATAACACCAAAAATTATTATCCTTGCCCTACTCTTCCTGATATGCAATATGAAGAAAGGAATCAATTCACTCAAGCTGCTTATCATGGTGGCACCATTTATGAATGGAATTTTGATGGTATGACTGAATATCATATTCTTAACAAACTCCAAGAAATGGCAATGGTTGCTTTAGCCTACAAAACTAAATAAAATTCTCCTGATTTTGCTGTTACTCAAGTTTTAGTTGCTGGTTTTACTGGTCATCTTAAAGAATGGTGGGATCATTTTCTCACCTCTACTGAACGTACTCAAATCCTTACTGCAATCAAAACTGATTCAAATGGTACACCCATCAAAACTGAAGATAATCAAACAATTGAAAATGCAGTTAGTACCCTTATCTTTTTCATTTCTAGGCACTTCTTAGGGCGTCCTTCCAAAATCCAAGCTGTTATATTTGAAATCCTCAATAATCTTCGATGTCCAAAACTTCAAGATTTTCGTTGGTATAAAGATGTTTTCTTAACTAAAGTTATGTTACGTGATGATTGCCGTCAAACACATTGGAAAGAAAAATTTTTAGACGGTCTTGCCAAACTATTTTCTCAAAAGGTCAAAGACAAACTCAAAGAAAATAACAATGGAGTTGTCCCTTATGAACAACTCACTTATGGTGACTTAATCATTGCCATCCAAACCCAAGGTCTTGAACTCTGTACCAACTTCAAACTTAACCAACAATTACAACAGGATTTGGCCACTTCCAAACGTGAATTAGGCACCTTTTGCCAACAATTTGGTTTTGAAAACACCACACAAATCATACCCCCTTCACGACGTAAACCTCGCACTACTTTTGCACGTAGATTCTTTCAAAAATCAAAACCAATTTCCAATATTTTTTACCAAAAACCCCATACACAACCTCTTATCAAAACTTCTCCTTCTAAACCTAAACATGTTTCTAAACACACAAGAAAAGTTCCCACATGTTAAAATAGGGTAAAATTGGCCATTATAAAAATCAATGTCGCATGAATCAAAAAATTAATTCTTGAGATATTGATGAAACACTTAAAGAACAACTTATGCATTTATTCTTAAATTCTGATGCTTCTGATAATCCTCTACTCTCTGATGATGAATTACAAATAGATGAAATTGTATCCCAATCTTCTTCTGGAGAAGAATCTCATACTTCTTCTTCTCCTCCTGAACCTGACCAAATTATAAAAACAAATTGTCAATGTCCAACCACACATACTATTAATGTTATTACAAAAGAACAAGAATTACTTCTTGATGTTATTGATAAATTTCTGATCCTCAAGTTAAAAAAGATTATTTACTGCAACTTAAACAAAGTTTAACGTCTGCTGACAAACCTACCCAAGATATTTCATTACTAAATAACCCTTATAATCTTAATGATATTCTCAAAAGATTTGATCAAACTTCTAAGTCTTCCCCTATAACTATTCAAGATTTACAAACTGAAATCAACTCCGTCAAAAAAGAATTACATGATTTAAAACTTGAACATAATATTTCCAAAATTAATCTTGATAATCTTAAGAATCAAGTATTATTACTTCAACACTCTTCATCTTCTTCTAGCCAACCTATTGTCCCAAATCCTACAGATATTTTCTTACTTTCCCAAATCTCTTATAAAAAATGGAATGTCAAAATTACCATTGTTGTCAACCAAGAATTTCAATTTGACACTATTGCCCTTTTTGACTCTGGTGCCGATCTTAATTGTATTCAAGAAGGTTTAATCCTAACTAAATATTTTGAAAAAACACATGAACGTCTCTCTGCTGCTGGTAGAACTCCACTCCAAATGCAATATAAACTTTCTAATGCTCGTATTTGCAATAATAATGTGTGTATCAAAACTCCTTTTGTTCTTGTCAAAAACCTTTCTAGAGAAGTCATATTAGGAACTCCTTTCCTTAGTCTTCACCAACCCTTTCAAGTTACTACTAAAGGTATGACTACTACTTTTAATAATAATCAAATTATTTTGCCCTTTGTTTGTCCTCCTCGTACCAAAGATCTCAATACTTTAAACAATTTTGCTATTTCCCATAATACTCTCAATCTTATCCTTCGAAAAGAAAAACACTTATTATTTTTAAAAAAGGAAAAAATTAATACTCAAATTGAACATAGCTTACAAAATGGTACTTTGCAATTAGCCATAGGTAAATTTTTAACAAAATTATAACAAGAAATTTGTTCTGATGTACCCAATGCTTTCTGGTCTAGGCATAAACATGTTGTTACTTTACCTTATGCTTCTGAATTTTATGACTCCAAAATTCCTACCAAAGCTCGCCCAATTCAAATGAACCATGAACTTTTTGAATATTGGAAAAAATGAATTCAGGATTTACTTGATAAAAAATTAATTCGTCCTAGTAGATCTCCATCGAGTTGTGCTGCCTTTTATGTTTATAAAAATGCTGAGATTGAACGAGGTGCTTCCTGTCTAATACTCAATTATAAACCTCTCAATGATGCCCTCCAATGGATTCGATATCCTATTCCCAATAAAAAAGATCTTCTTTAACGTCTTTGTCATGCAAAAATCTTTTCAAAATTTGATATGAAATCTGGCTTTTGGCAAATTCAATTAGCTGAACAAGATCGATATAAAACTACATTTACTTTACCTTTTGGACATTATGAATGGAATGTAATGCCATTTGGTTTAAAAAATGCTCCCTCTGAATTTCAAAAAATTATGTATAATATTTTCAATCCCCATTCTCAATTCACAGTTGTTTATATTGATGATGTTTTAATTTTTTTTAATTCTATTATTTAACACTGGACACATCTTGAACAATTTTTGAAAATTGTTAAACACACTGATTTAGTCCTTTCTGCAAAGAAAATTAGTTTATTCCAAACTCATGTCAGGTTCTTAGGTCATTATATTTATTAAAGTACAATTACCCCTATTGAACGATCTATTCAATTTGTTAATAAATTTCCTGATATAATCAAAGATAAAAATCAATTACAACGTTTCTTAGGTACTCTTAATTATGTCTCTGAATTTTACCCCAATTGAAGTCAAATAGCTGCCCCTTTAAGACAACGTCTCAAGAAGGACTCTCGTGTCTGGTTTAGTGAGCATACAAAGATTATCCAAACTCTTAAAAAATATGTTCAGACCCTCCCCTGTCTAACCTTAGCCAACCCTAATGCTCTCAAAATAGTTGAAACAGATGCCTCTGACATAGGTTATGGTGGTATCCTCAAACAAGTTCTCAATAACAAAAAACAACTGGTTAGGTTTACCTTCGGTACTTGAAACCCTACCCAAAAGAATTATAGTACCATCAAAAAGAAAATTTTAGCTATTGTTCTATGCATTTCCAAATTTCAAAGTGATTTATTAAATCAAAAATTTTTACTTCGTATTGATTGCCAAGCAGCCAAAAATATTATTTTTAAAGATGTACAAAATATAGCTTTTAAACAAATTTTTGCTAGGTGGCAAGCTATTCTTTCTGTTTTTTATTTTAAAATTTCTTATATTAAAGGTACTGATAATTCAATTCCAGATTTTCTTACTCAAGAATTCTTACAGGGAGATTCCAATCATGCCTCCTAAACCATCCCATGATCTAGGCAAAGTCCCGACTAAAACTTAATCCCAAACCAAAGCTGCTTATGCAATGAAACCAATTCCTCTTAAAACTCTTACACCAAGTGATTGGTATAACCAAACCCTTATTAAACAATCCCAACAACTTTCCCAAACCTATGCTCAAACTACCAGAGGATCTCAACTACAAGCAGCAACTTCTTCTCAGCAAGTGGCGGTTTCTCATCCCACTCCTTCTCCAGTGGTGGCCATTAACCACACTTTCAAATCAAAATACTTTCTTAAAACAAAATGCGAACAATCTATTGTTCTTTTGGAAAAACAAACATGGTCTGAGGATCCATTTGAAATTTCTCCTAGAGTGTTCCCTCCAAACACACACTTTCTTCAAATCTCTCCCATTCATACCTAACAATTCTATGAATATATTCTCATAGAAACTGATTCAATTACCCTCAAACACCATTTCACTCCTGATCAAAACCAAATTGCTTACTCTACTGTCTAAATTAACAAAATCCTTACTCCCGAACAATGGGGACCTCATCCTTTCCAACCTCGACGATTTTTGGAAATCTTTAATCCTCCTACCTTCAATTATTACGATTACCAACAAGCTTGGTTCAACACTTTCTTCTTCCAAAACCACAAATTTAGTCATTCCTGAATGTTTACATTTCAAAAAGATTTCCCTTTAAATTTTCCCAAGTAGTTCTTTTCTTGGTGGACTCATTTTGGTGCAATTACTCAAATCTTTCCTCCTTCCATCAATGAAGCCTTCCTTATTTACTAAGACAAATTCAAACCTGATAGACTTCTTTCCAAATTTCCTTGTGTTTTACCTTTCATAACCCAATTCTCTATTCCATGGATTTGTGCTTGAAATTATACTATTATTTCGCACAATTCCTTTTCTTACCTTGCCCGTAGCTTTCAAGTTAGATGGTGGGATAAATGGAATTCTCAATTTTGCACCCCACAAGCAGTTCATCAATTTTTCCAACAACATCCTACAATTTCTACTACTACTAACCCTCAATTTCTCCTCAACCGAAGCCAAATCATTCCTCAATTAGCAGCGGCTAAATCAAAGAAAGAACTTCATCAACAACTGCTAGAAATCCTATTATCTCTCTTAGATAGTGATGATGAGGCTTCTCCAGCAAATCCAGATCAAGGTTCTCAAATCTCTTCCACAGATCTTGCACAGGATAATGAAAATGACTGTTACGGTGTCTTTACTCTAGTACAAACAAGGTCCAAAAGCAAGCAAACATGCCATTGACAAAGCTATCAACATTCGGTGACAACTCCATCAACTTTTGGCCATAAAGACAATTTTCACTAAAGACGAAAGTGTTACAGTATTTTCACAAAAGACGAAAGTGCTATAGTAATTTAACAAAAAGACAAAAGTGCTACAGTAAAATTGACTTTTTTACTATTCACAATAAAATTGACTTTTTACTATTCTGCAAAAATAAATCTACTGTCGGTGGATCTACAGTAACCAGACATGTGAATCAACAATATCAAGATTTCTCTATTTAAACCCTGTCTCTTCATGTTTTGAGACAGGCCAAGTTCGAGCCGAACCTCTCTCTCTCTCTCTTTCTCTCTCTCTAGAATTCCTCTATAATCAAACTCTGAAGTTCAAGTATCAGAGATTTTCAGCTGCTACCTGGTAATCTTCAAATGTTTATGTAATTTGTTTATGTAATTTTCAATTTTCAATTTTCAATTTCAATTTCAAGATTCAATGCTGCAAACTTTAGTATTAATAATTATTTGCTTGTTCATTATTTTCTTTTATTCTATGCTTATACCGTCTTATTGGCTGATTTTAATTGCTTTCATTATTTATTATTTGTTATAAGCCACAAACAACGTCTGGTTGGCCCTCTAAGCGTGCCTATAAATCGTTGAGGCTTACTACCATCTTCTTCTTCTACTTCTTAATTACTTTGATAAATTCTAGTTATCTGGTCCGTTCCAGCTATCTGGTCATTTTCCAGTTATCTGGTCATCTTGTTCTTCCTTTAATTTATTTTCGTTACTATTTCCTGGGTTAGAATGGTATCAATCGTTCGGACGGTTACTGTTCATGAACAGTACCCGTTCGGACGGTGAACAAAACCGTCCGGACGGTTACTGTTCACCGTTTGGACGCACTTCAAATGGCCGTTAGACGCACCATTCGGGCGGTATTCGGACGGTTACTGTTCATCCAAAATGCATTTTTTGAGTCCGAAACGGCGGTTTTAGGGTTTTTTATAAAGTTTTTGAGTAGTTAGGGTTAGTTTTGAGCAAGGGGGCGGTGGGAGAAGCTCTCCAACGTTAGTTTTTTCCATTTTCCTTCATTTTTAGCTTAGGTTTAGCTTTGTAATTGTAGTATAGTGTAGAAACTTGTAATTTTCTTCATTGTATTGTATTTGTTTTCACTTCTTGCACTTTCTTGCATTTTCTCTCATTTTTCTTGTAACCAAACAATCTTATTATTGTAGTTAATTTTAGATTTAAATCTCTTTATGCTTCTCTTTTCATTTTTACAAGCTTTTATGATGTATTCAAGTAGCTAGTAATTTAAATTGGGTTTAAATGTGAAAATCACCTAAATAATCCAAGGAATTCAATGGAGGTGTCTCATAAATTAATTGCCATATTTTTCTAGAATTCGAATTTCTAGTAATTAGATGTGGAATTTTAGAAAACATAAATTATTGACCAAGTTTGGGAATTTTGATCACCCAAAATTGATGGTATTAATTTAGGACCATTGGCTAGATAAAAACTCCACAATTTCTAGAAATTCATTCCCAACAATTGATTGAAGATACCTTAGAAAACCTAGGTTGTTAACTATGTTTGGCTAATCAATGCACAAACCACAAATTTGGTATTGACTAAGTTGAATCGATGGTATTAACCTTTGATTCCCCATCGAACATGTATCTTATTTTAATTGCTTGAGAATAATCGGTTTTCAAAGCTAAATTCTCCGAATCAAACACACTTAAATATTGCGTTTGATTTGAATTATAAACCCTATTGGGAACCTTGGATGAAATTGAGTGATTGGATCATTTGAGCCCAATTCCCCTTTAATTGTTTTAATTCTATTTTCATTTTGCTTTACTTTAATTGTTTAGTGTTAATTATTTTTATTTTCATTGCAATAGGTTAGTAATTCAAAACCATCATCAAAACCCAAAATATTTTCGGTCTTTTTATTTTCCTTTTTATTTTAGATCCAATTTGCCTCTTTAATTGCAATTCGATCCTAGGTTAGGTTAGTGTGAGTTGAGTGCTAGAG
The DNA here is from genome assembly GCA_033060915.1 of Euryodendron excelsum. Lineage (NCBI taxonomy): Eukaryota > Viridiplantae > Streptophyta > Magnoliopsida > Ericales > Pentaphylacaceae > Euryodendron > Euryodendron excelsum. The sequence goes on along the minus strand of CM065399.1, from coordinate 2,249,844 downwards.
CCTATATTTGGCTAGGTCCCTTGGGAAAGAACGATACCGGATCTTCTAGTTTATACTTCATCGCGACCCCTGTACGCTTGCGGGGTGCTAACTTTATTTGTAGGAAAACCACATTTGGGGGCAAGTCAAGTTTTGGCGCCATTGCCGGGGACCAAAGGCACGAGGCGAGCACTACCGAGCTTTGGATTGAAGAGCAATTGGTGGATTGGATCTCCATCCATCTACCACGACGAAGGAATCTTCGGCTTAGGCCATCGGTAACTTCGTTCCAATTTTTGTGTAAATACCATGTTAGATTTTCATTCTTTCTTTTTCTCTTTATTTTAGGTTTGTTTTGTTTATTTTATATAGATTTTGTTTTATTTTAATAATTTGATTGGAGGATTTCTGGAGGAGAATTAGGGATTATGTATATTGCAAATTGGTGGTATATAACTTGTGGAGATTGGAGGTTTGGTTGGATTGAACTTGATTAAATTGGTGAAATTTTTATGTGGAGATTGGAGGTTTGGATGGAACACTATTGAGCATTGTTGTGTATGATGTGTTGAGGCGCGGTGCACTACATTTGTTTGTGCATTGTATCCAATTTTCATTGTGCATTCCATTATGTTTGGTGGTAGACTTTTACACCTTCCATCATCCAACATGTCTCTTAGGGAACACCTTAGAGCTAGTGGCCAAAGGGAGTCTCCACGACCACCTCCCACTCTTGGGAGGTGTGACCAATTTAACCTTGGTAGGGGATATGAGAGCACATAGTCACATCATTATTTTGAGCCTCACCCTTCCTAAGAGCCCTTTGACTATTACCATGCACCACCTCTACCCTATCAAAATCCACCTTGTGAATACCCCCAAACCCAATTTTTACCCTATGAGGAATATCACACTCCTCACATTGGCACACAAGCGGACACCATAGAGGATACTTTAGAGGACACTCTTCAATAAGCGATAAATTTTCAAGGAGAAGTGAACTCTAGAATAAATGAGGGCCTTAATGAGATAAAGAGTCAATTGACTTTTTTAATGCAAACCTTGGTTGTCCAAGAGGAGGACATGCCTCTTGTGTCATCTCCAATCATTCCTCCTAACCAAGGGTGTCCAAATACACCAGCTCATCCCATCACTAACCATAGGAATGAGGAAATCATTGTTCAAAACACCCTTCCCCAAAACTTTGAGTCTAAGGAAGACATTCCCAAGGAAAGTGAGGACATTATTGAAAATGAATTTAGGGATGAAGAGTGTGAGAGAGGGGAGTCTAAAATTTGGGACTCCAACCAAGAAGAGAGGGGTAGATATGAGTCTACCCTTAATGATGATTTTGGTTTGTTTGATGTTGGGAATTTGCATGCTAATGAGGATGTTGATGGTCCAGAGGTCATTCCTACCATGTCCAGGGATCATGTGATCCCTGTTTTTAAACCTCTAGCACCTAGTCCTATTCTATCGGAGCCTTTGGAGTTCCATGTCCCAATCTTTGAACCAATCATCATTCCAATGGCCAACTAACCAAAAGAAGGGGAAGGTCAAACACTTCATGGCATGAGCATCATTGGCACCTTTGTGCATAATCATTCTTTATTTTCTACATTCCATGACCCTTTTTACCCTTATATGCTTCAAGGCTATATCTTAGAATTCATCAAAGTGGTTGCCATTGTACATTCCCACATTTGTATGCAATATTTAAAAATCTCTAAGTTAGGGGTGTGGGATGATGACAAATTCCCACTTTGTGGCATTGGGTGATTCTCTCTCTCCAAATTGGGTAGGAATAGGAGTAGTTATTTTGTTTATTTGTTTTCTTAGTTTATTTATTTATTAATTTTTTTCTCTCATTTTTTTAGAAATAGGAGTAGTTTTTTTTCTCATTCTAAGTTGGGGGTGCTTTAGGCAAAAGAAAGGGCTTGTCCAGTTTTTAAAAATAAAATGCAGACTCTATTTTTTAGCCAATTTTAAAGTGAAATCTGAGTCTACTGGAAGTGAATTAGCATGCAAATCTTATATGGATGGAAAGGTCTATAAATCTACTTTTCAACAAAAAAACGGAGCATGATTTGCTTTCCTGTGGAGAGAGATATGGCTGTTTTACTGAAGAGTGCCAAAACTGTCTACACACACTCGAAAATTCAGCAATCTCCTTGATTTTCTGCAGCATACCTCCTTTTATTTTTCTTTGTTCTTGGGGTGCATTAGGCACCCTATTTTCTCTTCTCCCACCATTTAATTGCATTCCATGCTTTGTTCTCATGCATTGAGGACAATGCATCATTCTAAGTTGGGGGTGGGTAGAGGCTTTGCTTTTATGTTTCTTGTTTTTGTTTCTTTATTTTGCAGTTGTTTTGTTTTTGTTTCCTTGTTTTGCACCCTACAAAAAAAAAAAAAAAAAATTCATTTAACTTGTGAGAGTGCCTTTTGAGATTGAAAGATAGGAATTTTTGCATGTATCATTACTTAAGATGATGTTAAAGCACTCATCATACTCAACATGTAGTAGGAATTGCTTAATTCATGCATTTGTAGAGGGGATTATATCATTGTGCACAATCATGCTTTACAACATAGTTTATTACTAGTTTTTGCTTTTCCATCCTTACATTAGTGAAGATTATTACTTGTGAGCTTTAGAGCAATTATCGTCTTTTGGAGTGTTTACATTTACTCAACGATAGTTTTTTCACCTTCATTTCATTCAATAGCTTCATTATGCTTGTATTTGGTTCATAAGTTTAGTTTTGATCTTAATACTGGCACTTGTACTCTTTGAAATGCTTCGGTTGTACAACTTTGGATATGATTCTATGCCATTTTTCTTCTTCATAGCCATAAGTTTCCCGTTACCAAACCGTGCATTTTCCTTAACCCTTGCTGATCTACTTTTATTAGAAAGTGCATAGTGATTTCATCTCTTGTATTGCAAAGGGACACCTAAGTGAAAAAAGATTTACATTGTTAAAGAAAAAAAAGAGAGAGAGAGAGAAGAGATTGATTTAGGGAGTTCAATGCATATGAGCAAGTTGAAATATGAAAAGTAGTTGTTGAATCTAAAGAGGGATGATATAAGGATGGAAACAAAAGAAGAAGTAAAAATAAATAAATAAATAAATAAGAAGAAGAAAAGAATGGAAGAGGAGTTCAAAAGTCAAAAATATGTTAAGAGAAGAGTGAGATTTGAAATGTTGATAAGGGAGAGTTGTAGCTGTATTTCATTCATCATTTCATGCCTTGATCACACATGATATAACCATTTTCTTCCATCTCTTTACCCTTACCTTTCACCTCTTCTACATTACCCTCTTCACCTCTACATGGCTTAGTTGATCCAAGTTGTGCTTGATTGAAATTTTCAATAGAGTATAAGCTGTTTCTTATCAATTTCTTTAAATCAATACTTAACTTTGAACATTCTTCCATAGAGCTATGCTAGGGTCGATACACTTCTATTTTTTGTTAGGTTTTTGTAATTGGTATGTTCACTCCATTGTTGAGCATATCATTGTGAGAACTGTGTGGGTCTTTAATTGTGAGTGTATGTCCGGTAAGGATTGGATCAAAGCTTTAAAAGTGTGGATTTGCATAAGTAGGTTTCATTTGTGTTGTTTAGCATGATTCTTCACCCACGCACATGAACCTCTTTTTTGTATGAGTTGTTGCATATTAATGCAAGTGTAGGAGTTTGGAGTGGTATCAATGTTGACTTGAGTATGATTATGCATTCATTCCTTATTCTTATCTTGATTTGCAATTCATAAAAGGATGTTTGTGGGTATCATCACTAAAAACCCTCACGAGACACCACTCGTCCACTAGGGGTAACCTAGGGGTTTAAAGCCGTGATGTAAAAGCTAAATGCATCCGTGACTCCTACAAAAGTGGAGATTATCCTTTATATCTTTGATAGTTTTTGCTAGGGACTAGCAAAATAAAAGTTGGGGGTTGTGATTACACCGTAAAGGTGTAATTATTGGCTTTCAATTCGCACTTTGTTAGAGTTAAATTATTGTTAATTACTTTATTTTAGTTAGATATATGTTTTATTATGTTTTGTGTGTGTTTTGTAGGTTATAGAGCTAATAAAGGCAAATAGATACAAAGAATGATCAAGACGCGTTCAAAGCGAACAAACTAGTAATGAAAAGTCCAACCTGTCTCGATATTTTGGCCATAACTTTTTACTCCAATGTCCGATTGAGCTGATTTTTGTGTCATTGGAAAGAAGACTTCAAGCTCTACAACTTTGCCTCTAATGTGCATCAGCTGAATCGAGCTCTAGGGTGGTTAAATCAAGTTTTGAACTTTCTCTGGTTGAACAATGATGAATAATACTCGTCCGAACGGTTACTGTTTACCGTTCGGACGATTACTGTTCATGAACAGTACTTGTTTGAACGGTGAACAGTACTGTCCGGACGGTTACTGGACGGTTACTGTTCACCATCTGGACACACTTCAAACGGCCATTAGACGCACCGTTCGGACGGCATTCGGACGGTTACTATTCATCCAGAATGCATTTTTTGCGTCCGCGGCGGCGTTTTTAGGGTTTTTTGTAAAGTTTTTGAGTAGTTAAGGTTAGTTTTGAGCAAGGGGGCAGCGGGAGAAGCTCTCTAAGTTTAGTTTTTTCTATTTTTCTTCATTTTTAGCTTAGGTTTAGCTTTGTAATTGTAGTATAGTGTAAAAACTTGTAATTTTCTTCATTGTATTGTATTTGTTTTCATTTTCTTGCATTTTCTCTCATTTTTCTTGTACCAAAACAGTCTTATTATTGTAGTTAATTTTATATTTAAATCTCTTTATGCTTCTCTTTTCATTTTTACAAGCTTGTATGATGTATTCAAGTAGCTAGTAATTTAAATTGGGTTTAAATGTGAAAATCACCCAAATAATCCAAGGAATTCAATGAAGGTGTCTCATGAATTAATTGCCATATTTTCCTAGAATTCGAATTTCTAGTAATTAAATGTGAAATTTTAGAAAACTTGAATTATTGACTAAGTTTGGAGATTTTGATCATCTAAATCGATGGTATTAATTTAGTACCCTTGACTAGACAAAAACTCTACAATTTTTAGAAATTCATTCCAAACAATTGATTGAAGATGCCTTAGAAAACCTAGGTTATTGACTATGTTTGGCTAATCAATGCACAAACCACAAATTTGGTATTGACTAAGTTGAATTGATGGTATTAACCTTTGATTCTTCATTGAACATGTATCTTATTTCAATTGTTGGAGAATAATCGGTTTTCAAAGCTAAATTCTCCGAATCAAACATACTTAAATGTTGTGTTTGATTTGAGTTATAAACCCCATTGGAAACCTTAGATGAAATTGAGTGATTGGATCATTTGAGCCCAATTCCCCTTTAATTGTTTTAATTCTATTTTCATTTTGCTTTACTTTAATTGTCTATTGTTAATTGTTTTAATTTTCATTGCAATAGGTTAGTAATTTAAAACCATCATCAAAACCCAAAATAATTTCGGTCTTTTTATTTTCCTTTTTCTTTTAGATTCAATTCCCCTCTTTAATTGCAATTCGATCTTAGGTTAGGTTAGTGTGAGTTGAGTGCTAGAGTCTATATTTGGCTAGGTCTCTTGGGAGAGAACGATACCGGATCTTCCGGTTTATACTTCATCGCTACCTCTGTACTCTTGCGGGGTGCTAACTTCATTTGTAGGAAAACCGCATTTGGGGGCGAGTCAATGATACACCCTTGAGGAAATTTATAAGTTTTGATTATGTCAAACCCTACAGATGGATTAAAAATCCAACATATCAAATAAGTTAAGTGGAAGGTCTTGAAGAGTTAAATAAGTCTATTAAATTTAATTTTTAATAATTTAATTTAATAGATGGGTATCTGTGATCTTAACGTGGGAATATAAATAAGCATTTAATAATATGGAGCTCAAAATATAATTCCTAATGTGACAAATAGTGCAATTATAATTTATTAGTGGTATAAATTATAATTTACGCAAAAATGGATTAATCTTAACTGGATCAGGAATTCTTATTTGTGTAAGAAGTCCAAGTCATACTAATCCTATAGTTCAGCGGTAGCCTCTATATACACATTCTAAGAGCAGTTATGGTTACACTTACTTATAATCGAGAAATATACATTTTTGTGATGAAGTGAAACCCTAGTAATTGTAAGCTCACTTTCTTTAAAGTAAGACGTGTATGAGGGATATAACAAAAGTTCAAAGGTTGAGTTCGAGCCGTTGACTTGTGCTTGTTGTTGTTCGATATCAAAGTAAAAGAATTTCGAAAGTCATACTTACTGTTATTCGGGATTAAACCAGAGAGATCTCGATGGTATAATTTTAATCACGTAGATTAGGCTCTGCTACTCATATCAAAATTTTAGTATTATGCACTATAATCAAGTCGTGAAAAATTCTGCAGTTCTCAGAATTTACTCGGATTATTTTTTAAGTTATTATTTCAAGATAGCAACTGGAATTGCCCAACACAAAGTCCTAACATTGAGTAACAGATTCTCTTGACTCTCTTTTTCTCATGTGTATTTTTTTTTTTAATATTTTAAGTCGGCAGGTGTGTTTAATTTAATTATTTGAACTTCGATAGTTTTAGATATAGTTGATTTGGATCAAAAAAGACGATTTTTAAGCAAATTTCTTTTTTTTTTTTAAAAAAATGTGACATCGCTAAAGGAAAAAGGAGTCTTGAAACCGTGAAACTTATTTTTTTTTTTTTTCCCTCAAAATCTATGGAATTCCTAAAAGAAAAAAAAGAGTATTGAAAGCGAAGAGATTGATGACAGTGACAATTCACATAATTTTAACATTGATACTTGGAATGAATTCATGTGTCATGGGTGATAAAAGATATCTCTACGTTAGTGTCTTTGAACTAGATTATTGGTCGAACAACGGATGTGATCACTTAATTTTAGGATTTTGTTTAAGTTTTTTTTTTTTCTTTTTGTACGAGTGCGCTTATCTGCAAAACATTTGAAATTGTTATATGATTGGGAGAGGAGTGTAGCAATCTGACTCCGTTTCAAAGTCTAGTGTTTTTAAAATTCTTGAGTCTTCTTATCTTTAATTAGCTTTAAACAAAACTAACAAAATGAGATGAGAGATTTAAATGAAATAAGAAAATAATCAACATACATGGAATTTAACTTCTTTGATTTATTTACTTATGTAAATTTTTTGTCTATTTTCTTTTGTATTTAATAATTCAAGATCCAAACATAAAATAATGGTTAAAAAAAAAAATTTCAACCCAAATGCTAAATAATTTCACAAATTAGAACAAAATTCTACTGAGGTAAGCTTAATCTCTCATTTTATATTATGACTAATTTTCATGAATCAAGTGCATTCCATGGGTCAAAGGTATGTAATTTTTTTTTTAAACAAAAAAAAAAGGCTCAAAAATCAAAGATTACAAAAGGTAAAATTTTGAAAAATTTGTTATTGTTATTTTCCAATATATGTACATATATAAAAATACTTCTTTTAAACAAAGAAAGAGAAGAAAATCCTAAGATTATTGTCCTTTTATGACGGTTAATGTGTTTTCAGTCTAACACATGCATTAAGAAAAAAATCCAACACATTATTTAAATTTTATTTGTATTATGAGTCCTTTGAATTATTAGCTTTCGATCTTATAATAAATTCGTGCATTGCATCGGTCAACGCTAATATATATATATATGTTCTGAAATTGCTCTCGCTCTTAACACATCTTCACAAATAATGCTCTCGTCTCACGCTCTATGAATGGGTTATTTAGAATCGTATATGTTTTTGACTAAGGGCCTCTATGATAACCAAAATAAGTACTTTACAATGGAGAATTAATATTTAGACCTTTAAGTAGTAAGGTTTAAATTGCCCTTCTAGCTATACTGAATTTCTGTAGGGAATGATAGTGGTAGAACGAGAGTTTTCGCCTTGATACAAAACATGATTACTTTTGATTACATCATCACATCATTTTAGAGGGATTTTTTATGCAAAATATCTGTGAAAATTAGCATTTTTCATAAATGCTTTATAGCTCTTGATTGCTAATAGTTAACCCTTAAGGGGGTAATGAATGCTTTCATTCTTCGGCGGTTTTAGTTGTTTATAAGGCCAATAAAATTTAATAATTCACTTCTTTAATTTAAATGAACGAGATAACTTTTATAAGTCTAGTACCTTCTAAATTAAATGAACAATAAAATTTCTATCTTCTCTTTACCGTTTAGGAAGAATATGTGATTTTTTTCAATGTTTCAAATTGATTTTAGAATTTTTCACTAATCAATTGGAAAATAATCAATTCAGTAATTATGCAATTTCTATCTTGCTAAATCCAAATTTACATCTCACTTGAATTTTTAAAGATATTTGGAGAAACTATCATTTTATCCCTTCAATTTTAGCTTAGATTTGAATGTCATCTCTTAATTTTGATTTTTTTATTTATTTAAGCCCTCTAACTTTTATATTGAAGTTAATGTGGTTCAACATTTTAAATGGGTTAGAAAAATTAAAAATTAATTACTATTTGACCCTCAAACTATAATTCAGTTACACTGAACCATCAATTATATTGTACCATTTAAACTGAAATTCGTTATGTTTTTACCCCTAACCTATTATAATTTAAGTTTGTACTGACACTATTCATAAAGGCAAATAATTGATTAGATAACTATTGAATTTATGATTTTAATCAATACACTGTATTAGTTTTGTAAGACATATATATGTATATATAAAAGATAAGATTAGTTTTGTAAAATAGATAATATATGTATATATAATATTAGATTGTCAGAAGGACTCTTTCTAAACTTAATAGCTAAAAAAAATGTGATTATGATTAAGTAAAATATCATATATATATATATATATTAATAGCTATTTACATTTTAAAGATACGATAATTATTCTTAATTTTAAATTATTTATAATTTAAATAACTTTTACTTTTTATATATTGCACAGGTTAACACCTAATATTAATAAGAGCAAAGTCACATCCTACCAACTCTGTCCGGATCAGATTTAAGTATGGCCTCAAATAGGACTACTTAATTGGACAACTTGTCTATTTTTCCTCAAATGAGGTTTGGATAAATTAACATTATAGTAGAAGTACCAGTCACGACATCATCCTATTAAATAAATATTGCAATTTCGTCATTTCAATCGTTACAAATTAAAGATTGATTCAACTGAATGATGTCATTTAAAAGTATAATATATCTTAAGTCGTTCTTAGATAACGTTAATGATTTAGTTGGGGGTATGTGATGATTCAGTTACGTGTCATCCAATTATAAAATCCTTTAAAGAGATAAAGATGAAAATTTCTTAATCAACTCAATGGACAACTAGGGAGAGCGGAAGAAAACTTGAGTAGGTTTTTTGAGTCGCCTGCGCACGCTATTTCACAATAGTAAAGGAGGGGAAAACAAGTCATGAGCAATTTATTTTGTTAATGGTTTGGAGTCCAAATTTATCAAGAAAATAAAGTAAAGAAAGAGAAAAAAGAGAAAAGAAAAAAAAAAAAGTGGACAAAATCACTTTTTCTTGACCTTTCTTTTTCTTTTTTTTTACTTTTCGTCATCAAATTTTTTATCTAAACACAATATAAAGGTCTTTTTATTTACAACAACCATATGTCACAATTTAATAAGAATGAGAAGTGAAAAGTGAATAGTCCTTGATATTAGACTTTTTTTAAAAAGAGGTATTTTGTTGCGCATAATGACACAAAAAAACATTAGGCAACTTAATTAGGCGCTTAAACAAATTTTTTAATATATATACACATACATACACTCTAAAATCTCTCTTGCTCTCAAACACCTTCACAAAAGATGCTCTCACCCTCACTTTCGCTCTGCCAATGAATTACATAGCATTGAATTTGTGACTGTGACAAAAAGTTCAACTTAATTGAAGATGCAAATAAATTTCATGCAAAAATAAGGAGGGGAGGGTGGCTGACTACAACTCGTTTATTCTATTTCATATCATCTTTGGACTGGTTTTACTTCACAAGATAAGCTCACCAACTCAGCATCTAATAATTATATCCTTCTTTCGACTTTTAATTTATGCCTTTGTATTTTCCCGCATAGGCATATGTTCACGAGTGAACAACAATTTCTAGTATTATATGTGAATTAGAAATATGACCACTTTGAAATTATTTTTTTGATATATTGCTTGGATGATGGAACTTATTCGCATGTCCATTGGACAATATTAAAGAAGGTTAGAAAATACTTGTTAGGTCTTACATATTTTTAAGTATCGATGATGTAAAGTAGTACATGGCTCTCCTTAAAATTGCAACAATTTTACCTGGGGCCACTAAAATCCAACTAATTCCTTGACATCCCTTCAAAAATTTTCTCCTAATTTCTTTTTTCATTTCTCATCTAACTCTTTAAAACTTCATCAATACAATATGATCTTAGATTAATGTGTTTAGAATTATAACCCATCTCTCATACTACATAGGAGTGAAGCACAGATGAAATGCATTGTGATAATGGAATATATATATTTTTTGATATCAATGATAATGGACTTATTTAGCTTTTAAATATATTTAATCATCAATAGAATTCTTTGGTTAGTATTAGGAGAAAGGATTGTTAATAATTACAAGGTATTAAAATTTCCCCATCCAAGTTCTCCACGAAAGACACATAGCATAGACTACCAAACCACATTATTCTATCTAATAATCCAAGTAAGAAGAATTTAATAATTTTTTGATGCTATCAAATTGCCTATGCCCAAAATAAAACGTGACAACCAAAGTCACATCCTTACCAATTACGGTCCCTCCTAAATTAAGTCTCCAAATAGAGAACCGCACGACAAGAAGGTTAAAAACAAATGAAGATTCAAATATTGCTGTCTCACTTTCATCCAAACATCAAAGAGGGAGGCTCACAGGGACTCTACATTTCTCTTTCACGTTGTTTTTGGATTGGTTTTACTTCATACATCAGAAAACTAGAAAAAATAAGCACACCAGCTCAACATCTATTAGTTATATCTTTTTTTTTTAATTTCTACTTTATGCCTTATATTTTTCTTCATAAACATTTGTTTATGGGCTAGCTACAATTTCTAGTATCAGTGAGAAAGTCTTGTCAATAATTAGAAGGTAACACAATTAACCCATGAAAGTTCCATATGGAAGATATTGAGCATATACTACCAAACTATATTATTATAGCTAATAATCCAAATAAAATGAATTATATATTCTCTTGATGCTAGGCTTGCTGGCTAGCAAATAGTATATGCCCAAATTAAATCTATGAGATGTTTATAGGAGCAAAGTCACATCCCTACCAATTCATTCCGGCCAGATTTTAAGTAGAGTCTCCAAATAAGAAAACTGAAAACTGAAAACTGAATTGGACGTGTCCATTTTTCTTCAAATTAAAAATGGTTAATTAATATACTAATAGAATCACCCATCACGACATCATCCTATTAAATAAATATTGCAACTTACAAGCAATTTCGTCATTTCGATAATTAAAAATGAAAGATTGATTCAACTCAATGGTGTCAGCTAAAAGTATAATATATCTTGAGTTGTTCACAGATAACATTAGTGATTTAGTTGGGGTAGGTGATAATCAAGTTAGATATCATCCAATTATAAAATCCTTCACAGAGATAAAGGTTAAGAATTTCCTAAGCAACACAATGAACAACTAGGGGGGAATGGAAGCAAACTGAGTAAATTTGGACTTCACCGAGAAAAGAGGGAGGAAGATAGAGAGGGGTAACTAAGGTAGGAAACTTCTAGGAAGTTTCCCTTGAGATATTTTGTTCATATATAGATATTTATATTTTTATAGATTGTTTTATAATATTTGACTATATTAGTCTAATATAGATAATAATAATAACAACAAAAAAGTATACAAAATTTTGTTCGGATTACGAAACATGTTTTTGTTTTTATTTTTTACAAATAAAACAAAAACGGAGTACAAAAAACTAACAATAAAAAATAAACAACAAAAGATGAAAACTGATAGTGTTACCAAATGAGTCTAAGAGTTTCATGTACATGCTATTTGACAATTGTAAAGGAGGGAAAAAAAAGTTCAATAATGAGATGCTAGGAAGTTTTTCAGTACTCAACTGTATCTATTAATTTTTCCTATGAGTCTGTGACATTTGTCTTCTTAAAGGCCTTTCCATTAACAATGATCACATGCATATCACAGTTTAATAGGAATGAGTAGTGAAAAGTAGATTCTACTTGATATGGACTTTTTAAAAGGAAAAGAGATATTGTCTTACGATTAACGACACAAAAAAGAAAAAAAAATTAGGCAGGTTAATTAGGATCTCACACAAAATTTTGAATACATATGTATGTATGTATGCGGTCTGAAATCGTTCTTGCTCTCAAACCCTTTCACAAAAGATGCTCTCACTCTCACTTTCTCTCCCCAATGAATTACATAGAATTGTTTTTGTGACTTTGACAAAAAGTTCAAAAATAGATGAAGATGCGAGTAACTTTTATGCAAAAATCAAGGAGGGTGGAAAACACCAACTCGTTTATTCTATTTCACACTAGAAAACTAGAAAACATAAGCACGCCAGCTCAGCATCTAAATTTTATATCCTTCTTTTGATTTTTAATTTGTGCCTTTGTATTTTCTTGCATAGACATATGTTTATGGGCCAGCTACAATTCCAAGTATTATAGAAGACTTTGAAATATGATCACTTGCAAATTATTATTTTTTGACATATTGCTTGGACAATGGAACTTATTTGCATGTCCATTGGACAATATTGAACAAATTTAGAAAACTCTAGTCAGATCCCATATGTTTTTAGGTATCTATGATAAAAAATAATATATGAATCCTTTAAATTGCGACAAGTTTACCTTGGCCCACGAAAATCTAAGAAATTCCTTGACACCCTTTGAAAATTTTTTCCATTTTCCCCCCCCTCATTTTAAGTCTTCATAATATGAATATAACCTGGTTTTAAACTACAAGGGGTGACTCAATGGTCAGCTTGTCCTTATGCTAAATATAAGATCTCTAATGTGATCATTTCTCATGCCCTTTTTGGCCTAACCAACATTCATGCAATTGCATGAAGTATACATGGTTCTTATTGACGGTAACATTGTACGAGTTCGAGAAAGTAGTTGGTCGAAAACTTAGACATTGTGTTGCGAAGGGAAAAAAAAAAACTGGTCTTAGATTATTCTCTTCTTTACTTTTCAAATATATTTTTAAATTTTTTTATTAGTATTTATTTAATGAGGGTGGCTGGAGGCTAGCGGTTGCAGCTAATGGCAGGTGATTGGAGCCGGTACAAAAAATGGCTAGGGCGAGTGGTGATAAAGCGTTAGAGCGTGTGGGAGTGTGTCTGGTGAGTAGTCAACACGTGTGAGCACGTGAAGAGGGATCCGTGCATGGTTTCACGCGCCTAAGCTTCTGGTGGAGTGTGTGGGCACGTCGTGAAGAATTTGGGGATGATTTTTTTTTTTTTCGTTGGCCTCGTAGGATTGAAACGAATTCGATGCTGGTCTCAAAATAGAGTTTAGAGCACCGAATGTTGGATCAAATTATAGAAAAAGAGAACATGAGGGTTAGTGCGGTGCTTGACTGGACCACCGAAGGTTGGATCAGATTACAGAAAAGGAGGACAAGAGGGTTAGTGCTGCGGTTGGTGACACTTCGGGCTTCATCGGTGGCATGGTGGGTTGAGGAAAATCAAAGATTCTAGCATTGTACATATTGAAATAATGAATAATGAGAGAAAGATATATATATATATATAGCACTAGAGAAATGCTATGCAAGAAAAGCTAGAAAAGGAAAGTAAACTAGGTAACCAAAATCCTAGAGAATCAAATCTAATATATACACTAGCAGTTATTATTCAAAAAAAAGTTGTACTCGAAATGGAAAATGATTTTTTTTAAAAAAAACTTATATAAAAAATTTAACCAAAATAAGGCGTATGTCTGACATGGCAAGAGACTAAATGGACAAAAATTCCCTGCCTTTTTCACTTTCGAATTCTTGGCACCTATCTCGCAGTCACCGACAACACAGTTGTATCACCAAAATGAATGACCATAGTTGAGATGCCGCCGGCGAGAACCATAACGGAGAATCCATCACTGTTTTCCCCCTCCGGGCATCATTCATATGTTTTTTTTCCCATCATTCGATCTTTGTTTTTTTGACACCACCTGAAAGTTTCTCATATGTCTCTTTCGGAAATTATATTGTAATAGATCTGAACAAATCAAATTTAGATCCTAAAGTGAGCAAAAATTATGCTTACAGTAAGCTTCAAAATTTTTCAATTATTCGTTTTGCCAATTAAAGATTTTTTTTTTTTAATCAGAACTTGTATTAATGAATCTTAATAAGTATACTTCACCGGAAAAGAAACGTACGGTCAAGATCTCACTAGAAATCAGAAACTCGTCAAACAATTTCTTCGTGGTAATCTCGCCGCAAACAAGAGTCCTATTCTGGTATTTATTTTTTTCTGGTTGTTGGATCCTTCATCAACATCTCCCTACAAAAAGATAATTTGATTCAAAGCCAACAAGCTCTGCTTCATTTCCGGTCGCCGGAAATGATCCGCCGAGAGGCCTTCGGGTTTCACGCCCGCTAAAGATGATGGAAAGGTGAAGAACCTGGGGATAGCCTGATGGGTGGGGAAGGCAGAGAGACGCAACAATTTGGGTATTTTTAATTTGTAGAAACGTTTTCTTTCAGTTTTAAATATGACGCGGCTGCCAGGTGTACTGTCATGTCATTCCATTAAATTTTGTTAATATAAATTTTCTCTCTATAGAGCATTCACAGTGCAAGAAAAATTTCATTGCGGGACATTACAATAATATATTTGTAATTAAGAGATATTATAATATTAATTTGTTTGCCTTTAAAGTAAAAAGACTTTCATTCAGTTGAATTTTATATGAATATTTTAATTGTATAGCGTTACATTTTTAGAAATGTGTCACATTCTTTGTATAGTTTTCACACAAGTTTGATAAGAAAAGAATTTTTTATTTAATAATCAGACACCTACTAAAGCTGTATCTATAGTGTAAGGGATAATGTCATAGAAACAGAAAAATTCATACAGTATTTATTATCATAATAATGTGATTAAATAAAAGATATTTACTTTCTAAGAAAATACATACCATAATGGCTCTAATTATAATAATGTCATTGTCACATTATTTTAGTAGAGTTTTTTTACAAATTTTTTAAAATAATAGCATTTTCCTTATTACAATTGCACCAAGTTATTATATATTAGTTTGGCTATAGCCTCAACCACCAAGAAATTGGCAAGCTTTGATTAATCCTTCTGCTTGATTGTCCTTCTTGACAATCTTTCTAGTTTTTTTCTAAGAACATGTCAATCAATACAGTCCTTTCCTCATCATCATCCAGCTACAACTAATTCTAGTAATTCAAAAGCCAGGAGCTCAATACAACCTTTGGTAGCTCATTTGTTCGCCAAGCGCAGTATCTGCCCACTCAACCACTTGACAACCACCAAAACGCTGCCATCGCTGCCGCCCAACAGCGACGACGACACTGGAGCTCTCGCGCGCTCTAACATGACTGATCAAGCTCTTTCGCTCTCTAACTTGATTGATCAAGACCTCAATTTCATGAAAGAGGTCTCTGCAAAGGCCAAGGAGCACCTGGCTTATTTGGATGAGCAAATCGCCAAGGCCTGCGAGAAGCTTGAGGTTCTCAGAAGAAGAGGAGGGAGTGAGAGAGAGCTTGAACAACTCAGAAAGACCGTCAGGATGTTGAAAGCCCAGAGTGTACTTTCAAAGCTTAAAATCCGTTATGCTGATGCCAACCCACGTCAGAGTAGGTCGTGGTCCAATGCTGGAGCCTCTAGCAGCAGCTACCAAGTCAATGAAAACAGGGAAGGAGATGGGTTACTGCACAACCTGTACGAGGACCCAAAATTTGAGCACGACACTCCATTTGAAAGCATCAAGGCAGCTTTACGTGGCCTCTCCGACCGATTGAAACGTTGCTTGTTATGTTTCTTGAGGTTCCCGGAAAACGCTATTATAAAGAAAAGGACTATTATTTACTGGTGGATTGGAAGGAGAATTCAGTCTGGAACCCCAACATCCATAAAAACCCTAGAAAATTTTGAGCCAAAGACAGCGGAGGATTATGCAAATGAGTTCTTCGACGAGCTTATTGCAAAGCGTTTCATCAAGCCATTGTACAAAAAATGCAGCTTGTTCGTGGACAGCTGTCGGATGCACCCTTCGGTTCGTTCTGCTTTAACCATTGTTTCCTATAACTGGGATGAGTTAGAATGCTTGCTCAATGTTGGTGAGGAGGTTATTGATGACGTCCCTCAACTATTATCAAAGAGGAAACATATGGAAATTCTTTACCTGGGAAGGTGGCAGAGCTCAGTGACCAACCACCATATTAAAATTGCAAACACCAAAATTTTCACCAGACTGCGGTATATGCATCGGTTGACATTTCTTTGCCTTGGAGGAATTTCTTTGATCACAGAGCTTCCTGAGTTCATTTCACAGCTAACTAACCTGATGATTCTGGATCTCAAAGCCTGCCACAATCTTGAGGTGCTTCCAGAAGGGATCCGCTCGCTCCGGACATTGACACACTTGGACTTGTCCGAGTGTTACTTTCTAAATCACATGCCCAAGGGTCTTGCTTCACTAACACAACTCCAAGTGCTCAAGGGGTTCGTAATTGGACATTCCAACGGCAAACAGCCATGTAATTTCGAGGATTTGGAGAGAATGTCACAGCTGAGAAAATTGAGCATATACACGACTGAGAAAGACTTCCCTACGAAGTGGCACAACTGGGTTTTCCAAAAGTTTAAATTCCTGCGCAAGCTAACAATATGTTGGGGAGGATCTTCTTTAATAGGTGAAAGTGAAACAGAACCAGCTAGAGGAGGCTCGAGTTTTAAATTTCCTCCGATGCTGGAGAAACTGGACCTTCGGGGCTTCCCTGGGACGATTTCCCCTAGTTGGCTGAGGCCTGCCAATCTGAACCAACTAAAGAAACTCTATATCGGAGGAGGGCAATTGTGTAATCTTAATCAGCATGGAGGAGGAGGAGAGCAGTGGAAAGTCGAGATAATGCGTTTGAAGTACTTGAGTGAATTAGAGGTTGATTGGGATAAGCTGATGGGATTATTTCCCGAATTGAAATTCTTGGAGATGGTAGAATGCCCCAACCTTAGTAGCTTTCCATGTGATAAGGAGACTGGCGTGAGGATGAACAGTACAAAAATAAGTAGAAGGCTACAAGCAGTAGAAAGACAAGGCGTCAGAATTTGAAGGTCGTTTCTCCTAGTTAGCCCTGCCCTGCATTCACAAGGACTTTTTTTTCCTTTTCTTTTTTCTTTTCCTTTTTCCGTCTTCCTTCTTTGGTGCCAGAATTCTGTATTCACTTATATTTTCCTCTCCTATTTCCTCATATCAGTGACTTCTACGGATATTACAATATGGGAATTGATTTTTTTTTTTTTTCTCCTCCCAATGCTCTCATGAATGATTAGCTAAGTGTTCTTTTGTTGCGTTAAAGCTGTGTGAGAATCTTTTGGACATACAGTTTTCATCAAGATTTCGTAACAATTGCATTTTAGAAAGACCTAACTAGCATAGCATTTCGTTCACTGGCAGCAGGGGCTTTGTGATAGCATAGCATTTCTTACTCTCTTAGGTAGTTTGACATATACAATGTTGGTACTCTTTCTTTGTGTTTCTCAAAAAAAAAAAAAAAAAAAAAATATGAACAACAACAAAAGAAAAAACAACCAAACCAGTTACATCTCAACTTACTGATTTGGATTGCTTGTTCAATTTCTTACACATTAAATTATGGTTAGTAATAAATATTGCAACTTCTAAATGGTTTTGGTCTAGGTTGTTTGTTGTTAGAAAGTTTGACCAAAGATAGACAACCAAACCATATTATTCTAGCTAATAAAAATACGATGAATTTTATATTTTTTTATGCAATGAGATTTATCAAAAATAAATATATGACATGTTAATATGACAAAGTCACATCCTAATAACCTAGTCCGCTCTTAGATTTTTCAAGTAAACCACGTTATTGGGCTACCTATTCATTTTCTTCCGATTTATATTTTGATTATAGATAAATATTGCCTTGTAAATAACATCGTCTTAACTGTTAGGAAGGTCAATCTGTTGAGATCTATGGATCTGAGTACCCACGGAGGCACTATCACACATGAAAATATGAACACACTAAAGAGACGCAAAATATGAACACACCATGTACAATGCTTTCTGTTATGATGCAAAAGAGAAGTCGCTTTTTCCACAAAGACCATGAAGTCCATGACTGAGTACGATAACAATTTATGAGCACAATAATATAATTAAACCTGGTATTACAAAAAGACAACATATACGTTAAAGTTTCAAGAAATTGAAAATGTCATAAATCGTATACGAGGAAGCTCAGTGCATAGTTAGTAAAATACAGGAAGACAAAAAAATGGTACATAATACGTATAGATTTAATACGATATTTTTTTAAAAAATACCATAACAAAATTGGGAATAAAAATACGAGAATGTAAAAAATACAAATATATTATCATTTGAAAATCATACGAACAATAGTTAAAAAGTAGGGATAAAAAATACAGTAACATTTATATACAATTTCTTCTTATATGTGTTAGGAGATAGTATTTTTGTCTCATATACATCAGTTTTTAAAAATATATTATTGACATATAGCTAAATTAAAGTGGTAAATAAATAAATTTTATTTTGTCTATTTTATTATTTTAATACTTGATATAAGAATGGATAATTTATCAATTTTAAATTTAATTAAATAGTTCTAGTATCAATAAGAAGTTATAGAACAATATGTTTAACAATTTTAATATACTAAGAATTAAAAAAAAAATCATAAATATATATGAGATGATACTAGTAAAGATATACAAATCATAAGTAATACAAGCTTTTCCTATAATTGATAAAGTCGAATAAGTTTAATGGTCATTATTATTTATATTATAATTATATATTAAGTATAGAATTAATAATATGTTAAAATTATTTTAAATTATATTTAATTTTTAATCAATTTTTTTTTCAAAAGAATAATACGTAGAACGTTTAATACGTATACTATATAATCCAACTAAAAAAAACGGGTATTTTTTATTAAGTTTTAGATATTGACAAAAAAAAGAAGTTTTTTCTATTTATATGTACGTATAGTATTATACGTGAACAATACGAGTATTTACTAATTAGGGCTCCGTGACTACATTTTTTTTTTTTTAACTCGACACTGAATAAAGAAAATGTCTTACAAATAAAAAAGGGGGACTGACAAAGTGACACTGATGGCCTTGGTGGAGGGAGGGGAAGGGAATAATTACCATAATGAGACCCTAATCTGATTGCAGAGTGTCCAATTCTTGATATGTGATACAGAGGCATCAGCCACCATTAAGTGCCATCGAGTGGCAACTACAAAGTATAAACAAAGCATTACAAACGGTTAATTAATAACTTATTGATTGTTTGATCAAAATAGAGAAACAATGGAGTTGTTCTGACCGTAGCGCCTCCACACATATATTGTTTATTTTAAAAAAGTCATCAGATAATTCTCTGAGCCATTCTAAGATAAAATCAACTTGAGCCGTTCATCATATATATATACATATTGTGTATGCTCTTCACATAAAATAAAAAAAAGTTTCCATGTTCAAATCTTTTTCTTTTTCTTCTTCGGCTTTGATTGATAGAGAGAACTAGAGAAGGGTTGGGGAGATACGACTATACGAGTGGAGAAGTGAGAGACAAGAGGGAGGGGCATTTTCCAACGTTGTTGAGAGAGAGAGAGAGAGGCCAATTTAGCAATTTGACAAAAAAAGAAAAGGAGAAAGAAATAAGAGTCTTCTGGATGCCACTGAACCATATGTGTATTGACAAATTATATGCCTTTAGACAGGCACACTGACCTGCTTTTCCAGGTTGACAAGGGATATGCTTTCTCTATTTTTACTTTTTTATTTTATTTTGGAGGGAGTACGACTCCAGCCAGCTCTAAAGCCTCAATTTTTTTTATATTAACGGGAAAGTAGATATAAATTAACAATCCCCACTTGAAAGTGGCTTTAGCTATTGTTACAAGCTTTCGACAAGAACACGAACATGGATTTTCAGATTTACACGGGAGACGCTTTTTCTTCTTATCTTTTTATGGAGCTGAGCTCCAGCTAGCTAAAGCCTTATTTTTTTTTCATTGTTTTATTTTAAAAGAAAGTGGATATGAATTACCAACTCTCATTTGTTTTCTAGGTACACATTATATGTGCTATCTCCTAAGAACAAGTGACATGGACATGGGACACAAATACTATACGATACGGATACGTCAATACTATAATTTAAAAAAAAAAAATACAAGACACGACACGGTAGGAACACGGAAAAAGTAAGTGATTTTATATATTTTTATATGTTATATATTATTCAAAAATAAAAAAAAAATACAAGATAATACTAATTGAAATTAGAAAAAAAATGTCTTCCATAATTTATTTTATGAATCATGTGCAGTTAAGTGTTTGGTGCAGCACCTGCATTTTGGTGCATTCTTCTTTCTTTCCTTGGTCTTTCGTTCCGTCATATTCCTAATAACTTATCCAATTACAACGTATTAACCGCTAATGCACCTTTCTTTTATCAAATCTGAGTACATAAATGTCTTATATTTGCAAGCAATTATTTATTGAAATACTCTTAATAATTGAAACACAATAAGATGGGTAGACCCCCAAAATGAATTAGCCATATTTTATTTTTAAAATTTGTGGTAGAGCCCTCACCGTGTTTACAAAGTGTCCAAAATGAGACACGTTGTCTAAGCCGTATCCATAGAGTGTCTGAATAACAAAAAAATTAGGCACGTCTAATGGCATGTCGTTACGTGTCCAACGCATTTTTCACACATGTCTGTCTCTTAGACATATCCGACATGTATATGGGATCCTCGACGGAGTGTTCGTGCTACCTACGTAGCTCTAAGTCGGTGATATATCCTACCATCTTTTTTGTATTTTTTATATTGTGTTTTATGGATAATTGAGGCTGGGACGATTTATTATTTTCTCGGTAAACGTGACTCTGAAGGAGATAGGTTGCGAGCAATTAGGTTGAATCTTGAAACAACTGATGTCTGATTATACCTTCACGTAGGGAGACACTGTTATTTTAGGACAGTAATATCACGTCTCTCAATTCTCACATGCCAGCTTTTCTTTTTTTCCTTTAAATATATTTTATCATTTATTAAGTTATATTTTATTATGTTGTAATTATTAGATTTATTCTAAAGTTATGATTTATTTGTGTTAATGAGAATTACAAGATATATTTTATGCAAATCTTCTGACAATCTAAAACAACTATTAAAATAATTATCTAAGAATATCCTTTGTGCGCATGACCAAATCTGAATTTCTTAAGTCATATTTGTCAGAGCTTGTTTTAATCCATGTGTATGTTTATTTAGTTTGTACACAGCATATACTGTTGATCTTCGTCATGTATTGTAACGTTAGCTGTCTCTCAAACTGATTGATTGTATATTGAACTCTACCTAGATGCCAAATTGAAATGTTATGATTTATTTCTATTAGAATCATCCCTTTAAGTCGGTAATATGGTTTCCTGATACTTGTTGCTTAAAAGCTTAGATCGGTACAAATGAGTTCAGCTTATGAATGAGATTGATATGTGGACCTAGGTGTGTTTGCTGGTTGGTTTGTTTTGATGTTTAATGCTTATCATCTGCATATATATATATACAGCCCAGTGCCAGTCAATTCAGAATTAGTTTTCTCTTCTCTTCTAACTTGGTTGTGTGTGTCTTCTGTCCATGACCTGTGATGTATGCTTTTGCATAAATATATGTTTTGGTTGGCTTAATATGTTTTGGGTTTTCTCTTTTGTCCTACCTGATCCTTTGGCTCTTTTTGGGTCCTGCTTTGGAAAAAAAAAACATATTACTTTACAACTAGTTTCAGTTTAGATATTATGTAAGATATTTTCTAGATTCGACACTTGCTTCTTTCCTTGCTTTTTTTTTTTTTTTTTCCAAAGGAAACAATATATATAGTTCACTATTTTTTAAAGAAAGAAAGGTTACACAGTTTTCCTTTAGAAAACAGTTTCTATCTTTATTAAAAATATTTTGGCCGGTTATTGTTGTGTGTGAATTCATAAGTTATTATTTTAACCGTTAGTTATTGAGTGATATTTCTATATCGTGCGAATGAGGTCAGTTACAGTTTAAATATTTTATTTGGAATGCTACATTCGGCCATTCACCATTAGTCCAAAGCATTTAGATGCATTTATGTGTACCATTTTAATGTAGGGACATTGCACTTGGCTGGAAAATTGAAATGGTGGATTGTGTGTGGTGGTTACAAGTGAATCCCATAATTTATTTTATTATTAGTGCTTTAAATACATGAACATAAAGGTTTAGAACATTATTACAGCCTACACAGCAGTCGGTGGAGCTTGCTAGATAATGTCTTTTCAAAGGTGAAATTATTCTTTAACTTTCATGTGTATTCCTATAAGATTAATTGTTTGCTACATGAATTTGTGGTTTTTATGTGTGTTCCAATAAGATTATAACCGATTAAATATTGAATTTGTTTTAGCCTTATGACAGCTAGCCATTTATGCAGTACCGTACATTTTTGTATCAGTGAATGCTTTGAGCAACTTGTGTTCTTTTGAAGTATGTTTCAGTTCATTTTATTTTCTAAGACTAGAGCATGAATAGGCTATGACCTGCATTATATTTTAATGCCTCTATAGCATGAATCAATTCTGCATGTAACTTAGATGTGCTGAAATGTGGGGGTTGGCAGGTTATATATTTTCAAATTTTGACTTCTCAAGTCTTAAGAAATAGTTTATGTGATACTAAACTTGCGTATGTGCTAGTTTTTTTTTAGTTGGAAAATTTCACAGGACCTTGAGATCATACTCTATTTATCTACAAGTTCTCTAAATGGTATTGCAAAGAAACCTTTTGGATGAGAGTTCTGCTCGCAGTACTTGATGTGGATGATTCCAATTATATCTTGATGTGGCACTTGGAATTTATTGCATATGCTTATGTTTTGATAGGGAGCTTAGAATCAATTGAATATGGTTGGTCTTCATGATATTTTAAATTCTTATTGTCCAAGAAGATATGGATTCTCCATCAACTGGTTTCATGGATTGCGTATGGTTCTTTATGCCATGTGATCTATTCTAGCTCAGGAAGACGGAAGCTCTATTATTCTATTATTCTGGTTTATTAATTGATCAAGAAGACAAGGGTATCTTATTATTCTCTATTTCTTATTGTTCAAGAAGGTAGGGATCTCTTTATTAGTTTCTTCCACGGTGGTCTTCAAATGATTTTCTCTATATGAGAGCAGATATTTCTATGGCTTCTTTGGATCTAGCAAGAAGGAATCAATTTCTTCTATGGTGGTATTCAATGATTTTCTATATGTATATTTATGTGGAAACACTAATATCTATGGCTTCTATGAATCTAGCAAGAAGGAACTATATTCATTTATTGCTCTAAGCATATTGGCAAGTCAACAAATGGCATCATTATGGAGTTTTTCTCAACGTGGATATTTTCTATGGACTAGTGCGTACCGCTAGATCCTTTATGTATATCTAAGGGGGATTAGTCTAAGCCTACAGGGAGTCACCTAGGGAAGTAACTCATCTTCTGTGATTGAGAACCCCATGAAGGAAGTTCAACAGGTATCAACAATCCATACTACGTGACTCATACCCAGTACCATTATATTAGAGATACGAAAGATGTTCTCTTGTTCATCCCTAAGGCAGTTGTGCTGTGGAAATGTAAACGTCAAGGAAGGGTTTTACCCTAAATGAGTCTAAGGAGGGGCAAACTTCCACAGGATATTCTCGTCACATGTACCCTTGGAGGATTCACCTAAGTGAGTCATCGTGAGACCGCGACTAAGAGAATCGGGCTGTTCTCTAGTAACTCTCATGATAATCAAGATCGGTGCATGGCCATAATCGCACCAATTTGCGAACATGTCTAATGGTCGGTACTGTGTGTGTGACATGTTGAACTCTGATTCAAATGGTCTAATTCAAGGTGTAGTCCCACTATGATCCTTCAGAGAAAATTTGTCAACAATAAGTGAGGTTCAAGTTCAAAAGACACCTACTGATCACTCTAAAGTATTACGATTCATATCCGTCAGTGTGCAGTTGTAATGCAGTAATAACTCGGTGAAGTCCGAGATTGATCCACAGGGATTGAATTGTGTCAACTTAATAGGTAAAAACAAAGATTCTTCTACAAGAAAACTAATAAACCTACCAAAGTGAAGTGAAAATAAACCAAAAATTAATGAGTTGAGAGATGAATATTAATTAAAATAGAAATAAAAACTAAACTTGTGATTGATAAATGAAAAGCTTGGAGTCAATTGATCCAGATGTCAATGTTCTTAGTGTTTCATTAAGATTCCTTTTTATAACTCAAACCATTGGCTTTGTCATAAGCCTTTGATTCAGAAGATGAAGCTTTAAAACTTAAGCCCTTGATTCTCGAATCTTATTTCACAATATCTGGCTTCAAGTGTTCATACCATCGATTCAAGTAACTATAATCCCAAACCCTAGTTTATGTATTATAACTCAAGACATAGTCAAAAACCTCTTATTTTTAATAAATCAAGATTATAGAGAATCAACAACTTTCAATGTAACAAAAGATTTAAATATTCAAAACCATAGAATCTTAATGATTGTCCAAGGTTACATCAAACATCCATCACAATTGAACCCAATATTAGGTTTAGTGAAGCATCACTATGAAAAACATGTTTACATTCAAGATTGAAATTGTTGATAGATTCATAAAGATTGAAAGAAAACCTTGACAAGCCTTTAAAAACCTTCAAGATCTCATTCAAAGTACTCCAAAAACGAATCTCCCCCCCCCCCCCCCCCCCCCCCCCCCCCCCCCCCCCCCCTAAGGGATAATTACAAGTATTTATATGCTAATCTAGAATACTAAACTAAAAAACAACAAAGTTCAAAGTTAGGCTAGGTCATCGTCCGAATGACCATTTTAGTATAATATTCAACGTCCGAACGATGAGATTTGAAATCTAGAAAATTCTTCGTTGGTCGTCCGAACGACCAAATCAAGGTATTTTTTGTTGTTCGAACTACGATCATTCAACGTCCGAACAGCGTTCGAACGACCAATGCAGTTCTGAAACAACTTTCTAAATCTCTGGCCATCGTCCGAACGACGTTCAAATGATGGCTTCAGTTGTCAACTTCTGTAGGCTTCCCTCTTTGCTGCAACTAAAGTTCGAACTGCATCCGAACGACTGCAATAGTGAGCTATGCTTTCAGCATCCTTTTCAACTCCATTCCTTTACCTACAAAGTTTTAAACAATACGAGCATCAACTCTAACAATTTCTTTGAAAACTACCCAATTACTACATATTCTAATTATAACAAAACATAAATTGAAGGTTTAAACAACATTTATGAAGTGAAATCACCTACACTTGTTGCGCAGTGTTAAGAATAACCCACTACTGACATAAGCAAAAAACAATTAAATGAATAAATAAATAAAAATAAGAATAAAATACAAGGAGTACAACTCGCTATCTAGAATCAAATTAAGGATCAAAAGTTGACAGATCCTCGAGATCCACACTTTCTATCTCACCCCCATATTCTCAATGTAGGGCTTTAATCTTTGCCCATTGACTTTGAATCGTGTGCCAAAGATAGGATTCTCTACTTCAATTATCCCATGCGCAGTGACTTTAATAACCATATGTGGTCCTGCCCATTTTCTTTTAAGCTTACCCGAAAAAATGTGTAACCAAGAATTGTATAGGAGGACTTTCTAACCAACAGTGAATGATTTTCTAGAAATGTGTTAATCATGAATGGCTTTCATTTTAGCTTTTGAGATTTTGGCATTCTCGTGAGGGTCATTCTGGAGCTCTTCAAGCTCGGTGAGTTGGAGTTTCCTAGCAAGGCCGACTTCATCCAAATTCTCATTGAATTGGTGTATGACCCAATAAGCTTTGTATTTGATCTCTATAGGAAGGTGGCTTGCCTTTCCATACACAAGCCTAGAGGGTAATGCACCTAGTATTATTTTGAATGCAGTTCTATATGCCCATAACAAGTCTACTAACCTTAAGGGCCAATCCTTTCGGTTTGGGTTGACTATCTTTTTTAGAATGTGCTTGATCTCTCTATTGGCTAGTTCCACTTGGACACTAGTTTGAGGGTGGTAATATCTTCCCACCTTATGCACGACCCCATATTTATGCATTAACAATCCTACATGTCAGTTGTAGAAGTGTGTACGACCATCACTGATGATGGCACGTGGCATGCCAAAATGAGCAAAATGTATTCTTTAAGAAACTTGACTACCATTCAATGATCATTAGTTTGGGAAGCTATAGCCTCGACCCATTTGGAAACATAATCTATGGCCACAAGTGACGCTCCTAAATTCATCATCAAGGATGCATCTACAACTGACCTGATCAAGGCAATATTTAAACAAATACGGCTCATCCCATGAAAAGCTTCTCACATTCCTTAAAAACTTCTTTCTATCTAGATTGGACCAATGTGCAGGAATTTGGCTTGTAGCTAAAAAGTTAGTGATATCAGCATATCAAGGAGTGGTAGGTTGAGGAAGAGAGTGCACATGCAGTAAATGTTTATCTGAAAAAGTGTTCATTAATAAGGAGGGACTCATGGACTTCCCCATCAGTAGGGAGTCGAGACAAATGATCAGTAATAACATTTTTTTACTCCTTTTTTGTTTTGGATCTCGGTGTGAAACTCTTGAAGTAAGAGAATCCATTAAATCAGGTGTGGCTTTGCATCAGTTTTGGTAAACAAATATTTGAGTGCAGCATGATCTGTGTATATGATAACCAAAGATCCCACTAGATATGAACGAAATTTGTCTAATGTAAAGACTACGGCAAGAAGCTCTTTTTCTGTGATAGTGTAGTTTGTCTAGGAATTATTAAGGGTTTTACTCGCATAATAAATCACATGTGGTTTCTTATCAACCCACTGTCCCAACACTGCCCTGATAGCATGATCACTGGCATCACACATCAATTCAAATGGTAACGACCATCTGGAGATTGCATGATAAGGGCAATTGTCAATTTTCCTAAGTGTGTCAAATGCTTATTGAAATTCGAATGTCCATTGAAACTGAACATCTTGAGATAATAAATGACAGAAGGGGTGAGAGATTAAGCTAAACCCTTCATTGAAACGTTGGTAAAAACTAGCATACCCAACGAAATATCTAATATCTTTGACTGTCCTAGGGATTGGGAGTTTGTAAATGAGCTCAACTTTAGCCTTGTCTACCTCAATCCCGTTGTGGGATACGATATGACCCAACACTATACATTGTATCACCATAAAGTGACACTTTTTCCAACTAAGCACTAAGCGGTTCTCCTCACACCTTTCTAACACCTTCTCTAAGTGCTCTAGACAACTATCAAAAGTATCTCCATAGACAGAAAAATCATCTATGAAGACTTCCAAATATCTATCTACCATATCACTAAACAAGTTCTTTATGCACCTTTGAAAGGTGGCTGGTGTATTGCACAGACCAAAGGGCATTTGCTTATATGCATAAGTTCTAAATGGACAAGTGAAAGGGGTTTTAGCCTGATCTTCCAAGGCAATCTCAATCTGATTGTACCCCGAGTATCCATCGAGAAAATAATAAAAAGCTCACTCGACCACTCGTTCAAGGACTTGGTCCAGGAATGGGAGTACGAAGTGATCCTTCCTAGTTACGGCATTGAGGCGTTAGTAATCAATATACACGCGCCATCCCATTTGGATTCTAGTGGGTATCAACTCATTCTTTTCATTGATGACTATTGTGACACTTGATTTTTTTGGAACCACTTGGATCGAATTAACCCACTTGGAGTCAGAGATGGGTTATATAATACTCGCATCAAGAAGTTTTAGCACTTCTCCTCTAACCACTTCTTTTATGTTTGCGTTGAGACGTCTTTGCATTTGCCACACTAGCTTAGCTTCTTCTTCTAGATAGATGCGATGAGTACAAACTAGGGAGCTAATGCCATGTAAATCTTCTATGGTCCACCATATGGCTTTTCTATGTTTTGCTAGCACTCTCAAAAGACTTTCCTCTTGGTAGTCAGACAGATTTGACGAGATCACAACAGAATAAGCCTCCCCTGCCCCAAGGAATGCATATTTTAAAGTGGGTGGTAGTGGTTTTCGATCGGATGTTAGAGGCGTAAGCTCAGATGGCTCAGGTCGAATGGGATTGAGGGTAAGAGGTTCAAAAGTAAGGATCCACTGACCTACAACATGAACAGCCATGACTTCTAAACCTTCAATAGGAGAACTATCTAACTCTATCCTCCACTTACTCTAATCCCTCACTAAACATCAGTATTCTTTCCAACGTGTCATCAACAAGCTCTTTTTCAAGATATTCCTACACCACTATGTCAATAAGGTTTACTTCCCTAATATCTTCAACTTCACCCGATTGTTTACTTACATTGAAAATGTTTAACTAGGCAGTCATATTACCAACGTCAAGTTTCAGAACCTCATTTATACAATTGATCAGAGCATTAGATATAGTAAGAAAAGGTCTTCCTAAAATGACTGGGATAGAAGTATTGGCACTAAAGCTTACAATAGGTTAAGTGTTAATCACAATGAAATCAACTGGAAAGTAGAACTTATTGACTTGAATTAACACATCCTCTACCATACCTCCTCTACCATACCCCTAGGAACCCGAGTAGATCTATTAGCTAGCTGAAGGGTGATTCTAGTGGGGCACAGTACACCCAACACTAATTGCTGATAAACTGAATAAGGGAGCAAGTTCACACCCGCTCCCAAGTCAAGTAGAGCTTGATCTATACGATGGTTTCCTATGACACATGAAATCGAGGGGCATCCCAGATCCTCGTATTTCGTTGGGTATTGGATTACAAAATTGCACTCGCCTGATTGGCTAAGAAGGATGTTTTTTTCGCATGCAATTTTCTCTTAACAGTGCACAAGTCTTTCAAAAACTTAGCATAAGAAGGAATCTGTTTAATAGCATCAAGAAGAGGTATATTGAGCTTTACTAGGTTGAACACCTCATAGTTATCGGAGTGATGAAGTTCATGTTTAGATTTGGTTAACCTATGAGGGAAATGAGCATACTTCAACACTCCTTGGTCATCATCCCTAGACACTTAGACTAGGGTTACAGTCGGTTCATCCACCTTGCATGGAGTTTCGTCTCAACTCTTTCTTTCTCAATCTCGTCACTCTCTAGCATTACTGGTTCTGTCTCAAATTTTTCGTGCCCTTTTTCAGACCTCTCAGGTTTCACATCCCTAGGTGGTATGGTTTTATCTATAATTTTTTCACTTCTAAGAGTTGTGATAGACTGAACTTGCTCATGACTTGCCGAGGTGTTGTTTATAGGCTCAGTAGTAGTCACACTCCGTACAGTCGGGTTCAGTTGAGGTTGAACATAAAATCTCCCCACTACTTACTGGGTTAAAGCTTGTGTCATTAAAGACATTTGGTTTTGTATGTTCTCAAGTATAATAGTGTTTTGTTCAAAAAGTTTGTCATACTTATCAGCCTTACTGTTTATTACCCCCATGTCATTGGTCAATTGAAAAACATTATCTTTAAAAGGTTTCTTATGAGCTAGTTGATATGACCTTTGTTGGTTTTGGAGAGGTTGTGCTTGAAATGGTTGAGTGTTTCGATACCCACCTTGGAATGGTTGAGGATTCGACTGACTCTCATTTCTTTACTCAAAATTTGGACGGTTTCACCATTCTGGGTTATACGTATTAGAATAAGGATTCCTCCACTCGCTTGACCACTTACACCCCCCCTAGGAAGTGGCCAACTGTGTTTGCTTGGCCATGCAATGCCTCTCGTACTCTAGCTATGACTAGACATGCCGTAGTGTCATGCTCTGACGTTTTACAAACTAAACATGACGACTGTGGTTCAACCCCTACTATGTGGATCTTAGAAGTTTCTAGAGCCTCTAACTTGTATGAAAGTGATGTAACTCTAACTTGAAGGTCTTCAACTTCTCCAAGTTGATGTTTACCCCCTACTTGTGGGGTAGGTCTATTGGTGGGATTTTGAGTTCCTGTGCTAGCCCAATCTCTAGCCAAGTTAGCCAGACAATCAAAGTAATTGTAAGCTTTAGTAAGGCTTTTATCAGGGTATGTCCTCGCGTACATAGACTCTATGAACATCTTCAATTGAGGAGTTAATGAAGAATAAAAAGTATTTATGACCAACCATTCATCAAAATCGTGATGGGGGCAAGCATGTAACAATTCTTTAAACCTCTTCCAATATTGGAAGAATGTCTCCCCATTCTTTGGAACAAATTGTGAAATGGCGCGATGTATCGTTTCAGTCTGATTTTCAAGGAAATTTTTTTTTAAAAATTTCCCTTGCAGTGTGTTCCAAGAGTGGATAGACATAGGCCTCAATGAATTGAACCATATCTTGGCCTTGTCTTTAAGAGTGAAAGGAAACAATTTTAAAAGTAAAACTTTCGTAGGACATAAGTTATCTTGAAATATTGAGCATGAATCCTCAAAATCTTTAATAAAAATGTATAGCCTCTCCGAGTCTAAACCATAGAAAGTGAGTAAAGCTTGTAACATTCCTGGCTTAAGATTCATTGTAGCTTGGTGTGCGGGGAGTACTATGCAAGATGTAGGTGTTTGCCTTACAGGATTCATATAATCCCGCATAGTTTGGATCGGATTTCTTAAATCCCCTAAATTACTCCCTCTCTCAAGATTATCATTGTTGGTAGGATCAGGTGGGTTCACACCATCATTGATGTTAGTCATTGGAATAGGTCCTAAATCGACGACTATGGGGAAGAGCAATAAATCGGTTGGTGTAGATCGTGAGGGTGATGGGGTTAGGCAACCAGCCGAAAGATTCCGCAAAGGATCGATTCTAACAAGATGGTTGTGAATATCTCTAATGTACAATGACATACATATGCAATGCACACATAAGAGACAATCTAATGTGTCAATCAAACAGAAAATTCACAAAGTTCCCTTCCACCAATTTTTTCATTCTTCCAAACCTCAAATCTCTATATGAATATCCACCGATTCATGTAGACTTTCAAAGTATTTTTTCTTGCCTCCAATCTTCTTTTGCAAAGCAAAACCACTTATAAACATGTATCACAAAAATCCCAGTCACCTCTATATCCCCCTCCTTCCTAGAAAGAAAATAAATGTGTCAAATCCAGTTATCCTAAAAACATGTAGAAAAGAAAAGAAAAGAAAAATCTAAATCTAACATGCACATAACTACAAGAGATACGCGAAGTTTCCAATGGCCTTAGTTGATACTTTCCTAGCTCTCTCTGTATTTTTGTAAAGTATTTATTTATTTCCTTGCAATTTCAAAACTGCTTAGTTAACAAGTTTTGTCTTTCAAGTCCCCGGCACTGGCACCAAAGACTGATCACTCCAAAGTATTATAATTGATATCCGCCAGTGTGCGGTTGTGATGCAATAATAATTCAGTGAAGTCCAAGATCGATCGATAAAGGCTGAATTGAGTCAACCTAATAGGTTAAAACAATGATTTTGCTACAAGAAAACTAATAAACCAACCAAAGTGAAGTGAAAGTAAATAAAAAATTGATGAGTTAAGAGATGAATATGTTGGCCCAAATGACAACATTAATCTAATCTATATGTAATGCAATGTAATCAGTAGAAGAAAAGAAAACAGAGTATAAGAAAGAACACAGAGAGTTACCGAGGTTCAACCACAAACCGTGGTCTATGTCCTCACCCCAAGATCCCCTTAAAGTCTCCTTCCAATATGTAATGTCCAATTACAAGTGGGTTGCTGATTGACCAATTGCTTAGCTCACTATACACAAAAACTTCTATCAAAGTTCTTTAGCCACCAAGTGGTTTTGTCCAAGCTCTACTCAAACTTACAAGAGTTTTTCTTTCTTAAGAGAACTCTCAAACTCTCACTTACAAGTGTATAAAGATATACAAGTAACTTACAAACTCTCTAACAAGAGTAGATTATACAATCAAAACTCACAAATTAAAGACAAGAGGAATGTTCAAGAATTTTAGTTGATCAGTTAGTTGATCCTTGTTTCTTGTCTCTCTTCTTGTTATAAATGCAACTGGAAGCTTGTATATAAACCCCTGTATTGATTTTATCAGTTGGAGGTTGTTGGGCTTCATTTAATGCACGTCTAATCCGTTATAACGTTAGAAAAACTAGCCGTTACATCCCAGGGATCAACTCCAGACTTGTAGAGTCGACATTTCTAGTTTTGCATTTACCAGATGTTGTCCACTGTCTCCATGAGTCCGCTCTTCATATCAATGAGTCGGCTCCTTGTTTATTCTGTCTTCACGTCATTTTGCTTCTGTCATCGTGAGGCGACTCTTCAGTTTCATGAGTCTGCTCTTTGTACAGAAAACTTACTTCAGGTTTCATGAGTCAATTTTTTATATCAAAGAGTCGGCTCTTTGCTCATTTGATCTTCAAGTTTTCTGCGTTTGTATTCATGAGGCAACTTCTCATTTCCATGAGTCAGCTTTTTGTACATTTTGGTCTTCAAGCTTTTACTTCTGTATTCATGAGGCAACTCTTTATTTCCATGAGTCGGCTCATTTATCATTTTGGTCTTCAAGCCTTTTGAGTCTGTCTCCATGAGACGACTCATTTTCATGAGTTCACTCATTGCCAAGAAATATGATTTCTAACTTACAATGATCCAATTCATCTCAACAATAGTATAAGATCTTCAAGGAATATTTTCTTTAGGGTATGATGATCAATCAAAACTCTTTAACTCATCAGAGATGACTTCTATTCAATTTGGATTGAATCAACTATTATTAAACTCTTCTTGATTTCCACACTATCATAGCTTCATTCAATCAACTTTGAACTCTTCTTCTTCTTTGTTTGCCAAGCTTCCTCTTTCATTGTAGAACATTCTCTTTCAATGTCAAGTGTTCTATATTATGTAGAGCTTCACAATGTTTCATTGTCGATTTCTTTTTTTTTTTTTGCCTGCAATTCTTCTTTCTTCTTTAAAATCACTTCAATGAGCCTTTTTTAAGCTTGATGAAATCTTTTCATACACATTGTCTTCAATGATTCTTTACATTGTAGAAGAATTTTTCACTTGGATTCCATATAAAGATCAGACAATCAACATGAATCTTCTTCTCAAGCAACTTCAATCACATAATCTGGAATTGATCTTTGCATACTTGATGAAGTCTTCATTTTAGCATTTTGAATGTCTCTACAATCAATGTGTCTTTAATTGATCATTACACTTTCTGATGAAGTCCTCAATTTTCCTTTAGTGTAAGTTAATCTTTATTGAGTCTATTCATACTAGATGAAAGCTTCATTTGAACATCTTCAATCTCTTCGAACGCAAATCATTTGCTTGAAGTAGAAATAGGTGTCAATCCTCTGTTTGGTTTATTGTGTAGCTCTTAGAATTCACTGTTTGATCTTGAACTTATTGTACATTTACTTTGACAAGTATTAGACTTAAGATTAAACTTTAAGTCTAAATTATAAACTTTATTAATCTGCACACTAAGTAAATGCATTAGTAAAATAATACAAGATTTAGTTATCATCAAAATTAACATGAAGATCAACCTTGAGTCAACAATCTCCCCCTTTTTGATGATGGCAAAACCTTTGTAAGATTAAATGAATTGGTCAGAGATAAATATCATACCTATAGTGAACTCCTCCTTTATTTCATGATTAAGCAAATGATGCTTGGAGGACAGAAAACTTTTCAAACTCAATTTTCAGGGAGTTTTTGTCAGGTAATTCAAAAGCATTTTGAGGGAAATAATTCATGATACTCCCCCTGAGAACATGCTCTACATATATATCAATTATTTCATTTTATTTCCATTTCTTGTCCAATTGTTCCCCAATGAAGTTTATACTCAATCTTGAATAAATATTTCTCCCCCATAGTTACCAAATTCTTCTTATCAAATTTTTTCGAATTCTAAGTTATGTGCAATTCATTTTTCCAACAAACACACATAGTTCAATTCTTTTCCCAATTCAAGTTATTGGTTTAAATGAAACCCAAATTGTCTTGTCCAATTTTGCTATAAATCTTCTCTCCCTTTTTGTCATTCCATCAAAAAGAGAAAGAAAATGAAAAACATAGACAGGTACAATAGCAAAAAAAAAAAAAATATTAAAATAGAATAAATTGTACAAACAAGAAAGCAATCAAACAAGCAAGAATTCAAAAAGATCAATTGGTACCAAAACAAAAGCATATTTCATTCATTTAACACTGGGATTACAAAAGGTTATACAGTTAATGTTCACAAAAATTATGCAATAAAAGAAAATGTTATAATAGGGCCATGAGTATATAGGATGATAGGACAAGGGAGAATATAAGGTGAAGAGAAGTGAGAGAGGTAAGGTTAGGTAGAATGAGGAAATGGGAGTCTAGTGAGCATCAGATTCAGTTGCCGAAGAGTCCTCCTCTCTGGCTTCTTTCCCTTCCTGTGCTTCCTCCTCTTCTTCATTAACTTCTTCTTCCTTTTCTTCTTCTTCTTCTGTAATTTTTCCTTTCTCATTTCTCAACATTTGTACTTTCCTTTTGAGTTCTTTCATCTTTCTTTTAATAATCATCATCCTTGTAGTTGCAATGTCTGCCTTATGATTCAATTCGTCCAAAGATTCCATAACTTGAGTCATAAAAGTACTCGAGTCCCCTACACTCTCTTGTAATTCAGAACTTAAAATTCTTCTTGTGCTTCTCTCTCTAGAGGTGCTCCCAAATGGAGCATTTCCTTTTGAAGTACTTTCCCCTTCAGTTTTCTTTGGAGTTCATTTCTTATTCTTTAGCATGTACCCCATTCTTTTGAGTGTTCTCTCCTTGTATTCATCACTAATGGCTTTGGGGATTCTTTTCTTCTCATTCTTCAGATCAATACCAAAATGCTTGAAAACTTTTGTTAAGAAAATTCCATATAGCAAAGTGATTTTAGAGATGGTAGCCTTGTATATATGATCCAAAATAAACAGAGGCAAGTCAATCCTTGAATCAGTTATGCATGCCCATAGGAAGAATAACTCCTTTTTCCGAAATATAATCATATTTTCCAATTTTGGGAGTAAATATGGTGCAGGTAAAGTGATGAACAAGCCTTAATTCAAGAGGCAAATCAGTGGCAAGGGGTTGTAAATTTTCATCCATATCCCTTCCATATAGGGTTTTAATTGGTCTTTTCTAGAGACATTATCTTCGTAAACTTCTCCACTAAGCATTATTCCAAGAATGTGTCTTTTCACCTCTCTATCTAAGGTGAAGTGAATACCCTTAACATAACTATTTATGAATGCCTCTCTAGGATCCCTTTCGACATTAGCATATAAGTGAGCAACCAAATTAGGGTATACATCATCTTTGAGTGTTGTCATAAATTTCCACCCTAAGTTCCCAAACTTTACCCCAAATTCAAACTTGTGATGATAAAAGAATTTATAATCTATCCATCTTCTATTGAATACTTTTCGAAGATGAAGCTTTGCCTTCACTGAAATATAATTCATTACACTCCAGAATTGGTGAAGATGAAGCTTCTCTAGCCTTGCTCTTCTTTCGTTTCCTTTTGTCCTTGCTAGACTCCCCCTTTGATTTCCTCTTTGGTTCTTTCGAAATGGGAGCGGTTGCTACGACTAGGGCTTTAGATATTCTTTTCGGTTTAGAAGTTTTGGGAGCTATTTTGGAATTAGAGACGTTGAGAGAGGATGGAGAGGGGTCAATTAGGATTTATAGAGGGATTGAGATGAAGAAATGCAATGGTTTGTGAGTGACGGTTGGGTTTTGGTGCGAACAAGGGAGCGGGGAGAAAAAGAGTAAGAGTAAGAGAGAGAGGGAAAATTTTGAATGTTTATAAAAGTAGGCTTCATGAAAGTATATAGGCCCGACTTATGAGGCGACTCATGAACATAATGAGCTGACACATGCCTGTTAATGAAATAATTTGAGTCCACTGTCGTGAAGAGTCGACCTATTGAAATTGAGTGTCGACTCTTGAGGCCAGATTGGACAAGTGACTTACAAGGAATTCATGAAATGATCTTTTTCAATTTTTGTGCCAAAAGATGTCTTAATATGATCATGTAATAAATCATGAATTCAAGAAATGCATTTTACATGAACGATAAACACATTTAAACATTCAAAACACAAATTTCACTTCAAATTGAACACATTTTAAAATATATGATCACTCATTCCTAATTTTCTTCTAATCATACAAAAACGATTTTCACTCAATGGTTTAGTAAAGATATTAGCTAATTCCATGTTAGTGCACACAAAGTCAAGTTCAATATCACCTTTTTGTACATGGTCTCGTATAAAGTGATATCTAATTTCAATGTACTTTGTGCGAGAGTGTTGAACATGATTTTTAGTCAAGTTTATAGCACTAGTATTATCACACTTAATCAAAATATAATCAAACAAGATTCTATAATCTTCTAATTGTTGTTTGATCCACAACACTTGAGCACAACTGCCAGCTGCTACATATTCAGCCTCTGCTGTGGAGAGACCAACTGAATTTTGTTTCTTGCTATATCAAGATACAATCATGTTGCCTAGGAGTTAGCAAGAGCCACTTGTGCTCTTCCTATCAACTCTACTCCCCGCATAGTCAGCGTCAGTGTACGCATTTAAATTGAAACAAGTACCCCTTGGATACCATAATCCAAGATTTGATATGTGCTTAAGATAACGGAATATCCTCTTTACAACAATCACATGAGATTCTTTAGGATTGGATTGAAAATGAGCATATAAGCAAACAATAAACATTATGTCTGGTCTACTAGCAGTTAGATACAATAGAGAGCCTGTCATGCTTCTATAAAGTTTAGTATCTACTGACTTACCTTTCTCATCGCTATCCAATTTTGTTGTAGTACTCATTCGAGTACTTATAGGCTTTGCATTTTCCATGCCAAACTTTTTGATTAGGCCCTTGATGTAC
>CM065399.1:2107500-2210000 GCA_033060915.1 Euryodendron excelsum | reverse complement strand
AAGCACCAAATTTGCCTTTTGAAAATTTCTTTATTTTAAAAGGATCAAAGCCAAGTCCAGCTTTGTCTAAAGAACATTTTTGTTTTCTTAAAATTGCATCCAGTTTTTCTTTTCCATTTACACATTTAAAGAGTGTTATTTCCAATCCTTTGACTTTATCAAGTAAAATATGATTTTCTTTTGAAAATTCTTTTTGAAAAGAATCTTTCTTAATCTTATCCTTCAAGACACAGACTTCATTTTTCAAAACTTCATTTTCTTTTTGTAAATTTTCATTTTCATTTGTAAGAGTAGAAACCATCTTTTTAAGAAGTCCATTTTTAATTCCCATTTTTCTAAATTCACACAGTAAGTCATCAAATGCATCTTGTAATTCATTGAAAGTAAATTGGGAAGAGTATGATACCTCACTATCATCCTCATGAGCCATGAGACATAGGTTAGCCACTTCTTGTGATTCGGTTTCTTCTTTGGAGCTTGATTCTTCATCATCACTCCATGTTGTGGCAGCCATGACCTTCTTCCCTTGATATTTCTTTGCTCTCTTTTTGAGCAGAGGACAATTTGCCTTTATATGGCCAGGTTTCTTACATTCGTAGCATGTAATATTGGATTCCTTACTTGGTTCTCCTTTGTCTTCAAGCTTCTTTCCACCTCTCCATTTCTTCTTCATGAATCTTCTGAATTTTCGAGTGATGAGAGCAATTTCATCTTCATTCTCATCACTTGTAAATTCATCATCTTGACAGGTGGATTTGAATACAACTACCCTTTTCTTCTTTTCTTCATCCTCTTGGGCATGTTGCTTTTGTGTGAGCTCATGAGTCATTAAGGAGCCCAAGAGTTCTTCAAGAGCCAGGGTGTTGAGGTCATTTGCTTCTTGGATTGCGGTGACCTTAGCTTCCTAAGCTTTTGGCAAAGACCTGAGAATCTTTCTTACTTGCTCACTGTTAGGATAGACTTTTCCAAGAGATTTTAAACTATTAATAATATTAGTGAACCTTGTGAATATTTCTGTGATGGACTCATCAGGTTTCATTTTGAACAATTCATAATTGTGCACCAAAATATTAATTTTTGATTCTTTAACCTGATTGGTATCTTCATGTGTGACTTCAAATCTATCCCATATTTCTTTAGCTGATTCATAAGTGGAGATACGATTAAATTCATTAGGATCAAGTGTACAATATAAAATATTCATGGCTTTGACATTTGATTGTAGCATTTTCAAATCATCTTTATCCCATTCAGATTCTGGTTTAGGGATATCAGTTCTATCTATTCTAGTTGTAGGTGTTTTGGGACCATTTACATTGAGTCTCCATAATTCATAATCTACCGATTGGATATAGATTCTCATTTTTTTTTTCAATAATTGTAATTAGTCACATTAAACATAGGTGGTCTATTTGTCGATTGACACTCACCGAGAGAGCTTTCAAAATTGGTTGCCATGGATTTATTCCTAGGATGTTAAGCCTTAAAATAGGAATACAAGCTCTGATACAAATTGTTGGCCCAAATGGCAACCCAAGAGGGGGGGGTGAATTGGGTTTCTTTAAGATTAATAAGTATTAAGATTAATTAAAATTAATCTAACCAATATAACAGTGATCAATCTATATGTAATGCAATTTAATCAGTAGAAAAAAAGAAACAGAGCATAAGAAAGAACACAGAGAGTTACCGAGGTTCAACCACAAACCGTGGTCTACGTCCTCACCCCAAGATCCCTTTGAAGTCTCCTTCTACTATGTAATCTCCAATTACAAATGAGTTGCTGATTGACCAAGTGCTCAGCTCACTATACACCAGAACATCTATCCAAGTTCTTCAGTCACCAAGTAATTTTTTCAAAGCTTCACTCAAACTTATAAGAGTTTTTCTTTCTCAAGAGAACTCTCAAACTCTCACTTAAAAGTGTATAAAGATATATAAGTAACTTATAACTCTCTAACAAGAGTAGATTATACAATCAAATCTAACAAAATAAAGACAAGAGGAATGTTCAGGAATTTCAGTTGATCAGTCAGTTGATCCTTGTTTCTTGTCTCTCTTCTTGTTATAAATGCAGCTGGAAGCTTGTATATAAACCCTTGTATTGATTTCATCCGTTGGAGGTTGTTGGGCTTCATTTAATGCATGTCCAGTCCGTTATAACGTTAGAAAAACTAGCCGTTATATCCTAGGGGTCAACTCCAGGCTTGTAGAGTCGACACTTCTGGTTCTGCATTTACCAGAGGTTGTCCACTGTCTCCATGAGTCCACTCTTCATATCAATGAGTCGGCTCCTTGTTCATTTTGTCTTCACGTCATTTTGCTTCTGTCGTCATGAGGCAACTCTTCAGTTTCATGAGTCCGCTTTTTGTACAGAAAATTTACTTCAGGTTTCATGAGTCGATTCTTTATATCAAAGAGTCGGCTCTTCGCTTATTTGATCTTTAAGTTTTTTGCGTCTGTATTCATGAGGTGACTTCTCATTTCCATGAATCATCTTTTTGCACATTTTGGTTTTCAAGCTTTTGCTTATGTGTTTATGAGGCGACTCTTCATTTCCATGAGTTGGCTCATTTATCATTTTGGTCTTCAAGCCTTTTGCGTCTGTCTCCATGAGACGACTCATTTTCATGAGTTCACTCATTGCCAAGAAATATGATTTCTAACTTACAATGATCCAATTCATCTCAACAATAGTATAAGATCTTCAAGGAATATTTTCTTTGGGGTATGATGATCAATCAAAACTCTTTAACTCATCAGAGATGACTTCTATTCAATTTGGATTGAATCAACTATTATTAAACTCTTCTTGATTTCCACACTGTCATAGCTTCATTCAATCAACTTTGAACTCTTCTTCTTCTTTGTTTGCTAAGCTTCCTCTTTTATTGTAGAACATTCTCTTTCAATGTCAAGTGTTCTATATTATGTAGAGCTTC
Organism: Euryodendron excelsum; assembly: GCA_033060915.1. Taxonomy (NCBI): domain Eukaryota; kingdom Viridiplantae; phylum Streptophyta; class Magnoliopsida; order Ericales; family Pentaphylacaceae; genus Euryodendron; species Euryodendron excelsum. The sequence continues at coordinate 2,207,058 of CM065399.1, read as the reverse complement.
ACAATGCTTCATTGCCGATTTCTTTTTTTTTTTTGCCTGCAATTCTTCTTTCCTCTTTAAAATCACTTCAATGAGACTTTTGTAAGCTTGATGAAATCTCTTCATATACATTGTCTGCATTGATTCTTTACATTGTAGAAGAATTTTTCATTTGGATTCCATGTAAAGATCAGACAATCAACATGAAGCCTCTTCTCAAGCAACTTCAATCACATAATCTGGAATTAATCTTTGCATACTTAATGAAGTCTTCATTTTAGCATTTTCAACATCTCTACAATCAAAGTGTCTTTAACTGAACATTGCACTTTCTGATGAAGTCCTCAATCTTCCTTGAGTGCAAGTTAATCTTCATTGAGTCTATGCATACTTGATGAAAGCTTTATTTGAACATCTTCAATATCTTCAAATGCAAATTATTTGTTTGAAGTAGAAATAGGCGTCAATCCTCTGTTTGGTTCATTGCATAGCTCTTGGAATTCACTACTTGATCTTGAACTTGTTGTACATTTACTTTGACAAGTATTAGACTTAAGATTGAACTTTAAGTCTAAATTATAAACTTTATTAATCTGTATACTAAGTAATTGTATTAGTAAAATAATACAAGGTTTAGTTATCATCAAAATCAACATGGGGATCAACTTTAATTCAACATAATATTAACTAAAATAGAAATAAAAAAAACAAAACTTGTGATTGATGAATGGAAAGCTTGGAGTCAATTGATCCGGATGTCAATGTCCTTAGAGTTTCATTAAGATTCCTTTTTATAATTCAAACCATTAGCTTTGTCATGAGCCTTTGATTCGGAAGATAAAGCTTTAAAATCGAAGCCCTTGATCCTCAAACCTTATTTCACAATATCTCGCTTCAAGTGTTCATACCATTGATTCAAGTAATTATAATCCCAAACCCTAGTTTATGTATTACAACTAAAGAACATAGTAAAAAACCTCTTATTTTCAAGCGATTAATATTATAGAGAATCAAAAACTTTCAATTTAACAAAAGATTTAAACATTCAAAACCATAGAATCTTAATGATTATCCAAAGTTACATCAAACATCCATCACAATTGAACCTAAGATTAGGTTTAGTGAAACATCACTATGAAGAACATGTCTGAATTCAAGATTGGAATTGTTGATAGATTCATAAAGATTAACAGAAAACCTTTACAATCCTTCAAAAACCTTTAAAATCTCCTTCAAAGTACTCCAAAAATGAATCCCCCCCCCCCTTCTGGGGATAATTACAAGTATTTATATGCTAATCTAGCATACTAAACCAAAAAGAAAACAACAAAGTTCGAAACTGGGCTAGGTCATCATCCGAAGGACCATTTTAGTACAATGTTCAACCTCCGAATGATGCGATCTGAAATCTAGGAAATTCTTCGTTGGTCGTCTGAACGACCAAAACAAGGTATCTTTTATCGTTCGAACTACGATCATTCAACGTTCGAATGGCATTCAGAGACCAATGCAGTTCTGAAACAGCTCTTTGAAATTCTGGCCATTGTCTGAATGACATTCGAACGATGGCTTCAGTTGTCAACTTTTGCAGGCTTCTCTCTCTACTGCAACTAAAGTTCGAACGGTGTTTGAACGACTACAACAGTGAGCTATGCTTTTAGCATCCTTTTCTGCTCCATTCCTTTACCTACAACATTTTAAACAATACGAGCATCAATTCTAACAATTCCTTTGAAAACTACCAAATTACTACATATTCTAATTACAACAAAACATAAATTGGAGGTTTAAATAACATTTATGAAGTGAAATCACCTACACTTATTGCGCAGTATTAATGTTATCCAAACATATTATATTTATTTTGAAGCTTTGAAATTTTTGGGGGATTATTAGAATAAAATTATTCTTTTATTAAATTCTGAAACTTTATTTTCATTATTTAATTAGTTGGTTACAAGTTTTATGAGAAATTTTATTATAGAGTTTATTTCTTAGTTTATTACATGATTTATGTTGAGCCTTTACGATTTTTACTAGCCATGATGTGGGATTTTAATAGCCATAACGGCTAATTTGTGAAGCCTATATAAGACTCATACTTGACATGTTTTGATCTGCATACAAATGTGATATACTAGAGATACATACTTGAGGTACAAAGATATATCCTACCATCTTCTCTATACAATTTATATTATGTTTTATGGGCAACCACAGCCATGACGGTTAATTGTTTTCCCGGTAAACGTGACATCCGATGAGATAAGCTGTGAGCAATTGAGTTGAATCTTAGAGCGATATCCAATTATACCTTTATGTAGAGAGACACAGTTGCTTTAGGACAGTGATATCACATCTCTCATTCATCAAGTTGTATTTTATTATGTTGTAATTAGATTTATGCTAAAGCTTTTGTGTTAATGAAAATTACAAGATGTATTTTATGCAAATCTTCCATGGGCTTTTTCATATTTACACGAGATATGCCTTTTTTTAATTTATTTATTTATTTATTTTTTGAGAAAATGGAGCTCCAACTGGCTCTGAAATCTTTTTTTTTTTTTCTAAACTGATGTGGGCATGAATTACCAGCTCGAACTTGAAATGGTTTTAGCCATTAGAATTGCACTTCCATGCTTTTGAAAAGCACGCTGACCTAGTTTTCTAGATTTACACGGCATACATATTTTGCCATCCCAATCACCGGTGATGTGGATTTAATTATGACGAAATTTCGACTGCTGGTGCATCTCATCCTTTTATAACTAAGAACCCCTGATAGCAAATGCATTGCCAATCAGTTTAAAATATACATACATATATGTATATATATATTTGTGCCGTTCATGATGACCATAATGCCTAAGAATTAAGATTGGAAGTCCTTTTAACTTCAAGGATACAATTTTTCTCTCCCTTTCATCACCATTATATATATATATATATGCCATCAACTTTCTTTGAGATGCATAATCCAAGTTCTAGATCTAAAATCTTTACTTGAATAAGTAGTATAAGTACTTCATTGGCCTAGCTGACTTTCTTTTGTCATGTATGCATAACCGTACCAACGTTAGCTTCCTCAAGAAGGCATAATAAATAATAAAAATATTAAAGAATTTCAAACATTATAATGCAAAAATGTCATCCAAAAATTGTAAACCCTGCAATGAATGAAATTTAGGTTGCCCAATTATAAGTCTAAATGAGCCATTTTTTAAAATATGCAATGGACAACACATAATTTTTGGAATGGATGACAACTGATGAGTAAATTTTTGGAGTTTGCTGCACTAGTTTGACAATAGGAAAAGGAGGTAATCTGTTATGACTAATAACTTCAATCTTAATTAATTTATGACGGAAAATACCACTAACAAATTATTTTTTAATTAGATATCAACTGATTTATCAATCAAGGTGATACTCGATGACACTTCATATCACGAAATCCATCTATAATTGAATATATATTAAACTTCTCAGCAACTTTGTTTTCAATGTACACGATCAAAACGTTTATGATTTTACTTTATAAGAACAAGTTGTAGTAAAAATTGAACTTTAGTCTTAGCAATATTCATAGTAAAAAATGCTCATACCATTGTATTATTACTAAACAGGATCATATATTTTTCTCCTAAAATTTGTCGTACATCTTAATTAATTTAGAATAAGTATGGGCTTTGGGTTACAAACAAAACAAATAAAAAATAAGGTCACATAAGAAGCAACATTTTATTATGTAAAATTTATTGAAACTTGATCTATATAATGTGTTTTTTCTACATTAGGGGGGCATTTTAGTATGTAAAGGGGTATGAGTATTGATTTGTATTAAACATAGTGGGATTCTTCAAAAATTGGGGGGAGGGCCTTGGCCCCCTTTAGCTTCGTCCATGATTACAGATCAAACAAATCATCAGAAACAATTGACGCTATAGAAGGGGAGGACTTCCCCCATCCAAGCCATCATCTGAGCCATCTCAAAGGTTGCGGGAGAAAAATTTTAAAATAAAGATAGAAGAATAGTCATTTTCTATTTTAATGTTGGATTAAACAACAGAGAACTAAGTAATCTAGAAGGTAGGAATCATATGGAGTGATCTTTAATCACACATATAAAACTACTAGATCTTTTCATTACTAAAAAGTTTCATGTGCCACTTACCTTAAAGCTGGAACCAGCACATTGAGATAGAAGGAAGCTATATATGGTAAGCACATACTCGACCCAAATACAATAATCCCAATACCACAGGGTGTGTTTAGCTGAGAAGAGTATATTTTTTACTTTATTATGCTATAAAGGTGGTTTTAAATTATTTAGCAATTCAAGTAAAGTGCTATTGTTAATAGCATTTTTAGATAACGTGTTTTTGTGTTTTTTTTTTATAATATATTTTGAAAACACCACTTTCTGTATGAATTACAAATTCTCACTTGAAAGCTTTTTGTCTGGTAATTAAAAGTACCTAAGATTGAAAAGTCCTTTGAACTTGATAATCACAAACTCAACCCAATACTTAGTGCCCAATACCAAACATATACCTAACAAATTCTTCCAACATATATGAATATATATATATGTAAACACAATAAAAAAAGAGAGAAAAAAAAAAAGCGGCTTGGAGCACATTATTAATTAGTCAGACTTAACATGGCCAATTACTTTGGGGGGATTCTTGAAAAGTATTAGCAAACGAACTGTTGTAGAGCCATGGTTGTGGGCCATAAAACAAAGCCTAAAAATAAACCTAGGAATAATTAGGAGCACATACATGATACACCCTCCCCTCACCACCATCATTTTAATCAAGGCTCTTTTCTTTATATCCTTTATGTTTAATTTCTACCGCTCATAGGCCTTGCATAAAAAATAAAAAAAATTCATCAATGCACTCAGCTTGAAGAAAACCTTCTTGCCTTTTGATTAACATGGATTAGAATCTCCAGTCGACTCTTGATAAACATGAATTAAAGACCAAAGGACCCTCTCCTCAGATGATGGGTTTGCTGCTTCTTTAAAAAATTTTCTTTCGTATTTCAGCTGCTATCATATGATTGGCCAACTAATTGTTGGTCCAAAAGGCAACTCAAGAGGAAGAGTGAATTGGGTTTTATAAAAATTAAAGCAATTAAGATTAATTACAATTGATTTGATCAATGGAACAGTAATTCAAGATATATGCAATATAACGTAAACAATAATGAAATAAAAACAGAGCACAAGAAAACACACCAAGAATTACTGAGATTTAACCACAACTTGTGGTCTACGTCCTCACTCTAAGATCCTCTTGAAATCTTATTCTATTATGCAATCTCTAATTATGAAGTAGATTATGATTTCCAAAGCGCTCAGCTCACTTTTACACAAGAACTTCTTCCCAAATTCTTTCAGTCACCAAGTGGTTTTGTCTAAGATCTATTTCAACTTACAAGTGTTTTTCTTCCCCAAAAAAAACACTCCAACTCTCACTTACAAGTATATAAAAGATATACAAATGAAATATAAACTATCTATAAAGAGTAGATACAAATTGAATAGCTCACTAAATGCCAACTTGAAGATAAAGAGAATTTTCAGCTCAACCAGTCAACGAATGTTGTATCTTTACTTCATAAATGTATTTGGAAGCTTGTATATAAGGCCCTAAACTGATTTCACCCATTGGAGGTTGTTAGGACTTCATTAAAAGCATGCTCAGTTCAATATAACATTTAAAAATATAGTTGTTAGTCCCCAGGTGTCGACACTTGGCTTCATGTGTCGACACATTAAGCTTGCATTCTCCAGAAGTTGCTTTCTATCTCTATGTATCGACACATCAAGATCTTGTGTCGACACATCACTCAGAAATCTTTATTCATGTCTTCCTTGTCCAGTTTAGCTTCAAATAATTTGGGAATGTTCAAGGGATCTTCTCTTTGGAGTATGATGTTCTACAAACAAGATTTGTTCATCGAGAATATCATCAACTCAATTTTTGGATTGAAATTTTCTTTTGATGATCATATTTTCTTTATTATCGAGCTGCCAAACTTCTTTTCATTAATGTCAAGCTTCTCTTCTTCATTACCGAACTCTTTACATTTGCTGATAACCTTCTTTTTATTCATGTCAAGCTTCATATATATGATGCTGATCTCTTTTTCAGGAAAACTTCATTGAGTCTTTAGAAGTTTGATGAAGTCTACTTTTGAGCACTTTCAATACACATCAACTTTATTGAATTTTCACAGGCCTGATGAAGTCTTGTTTTGAATTCTTTATAGAGACTTTGCAATCATGATGAATTCTCTTTTTGAACACCTTCAATCTCTTCGAATTCAAGTCAACTTCATTGAGTCTTTGTACACTTGATGAAATATTCTTTTGAACACATTCAATCTCTTCGAATGCAAATTATTTGTTTGAAGTTTGAATGGGTGAATGGGTGCAATTGTTCTGTTTTGGTGCATGGCTCAAACTTGGAATTGTTGTGCATCCATTTTGATATGTATTAGATTTTAAGTCAAGTTTTAATTCTAAATTATAATCCTTATTAATCTGCACACTAATTAAATGCATTAACAAACTAACACAAGGTTTAGTTATCATCAAAATCATGGAGTAGAGTCAACAATTTTCTCCTTTTTGATGATGACGAAACCTTTGCAAAAACAAATGATATAAGAAAGATAGAAACAAATTTCTTACCAAGTAAAAGCTCCCTCGTTGTTTTGCAACTGATGCATCCATCACTCCATCCCCCTTGGGGGTTAGTCCAGATTTTTCTTTGTCACTCGATGTCATAGTTGTCATTGCTCTCTTTCCTTGGTTTTTATTTCTTTTCTTTTTAAGCAGGGGACATTAAGCCTTTATATGCCCAGGCTTTTTATATTCATAACATATAATGGTCGATTCTTTACTAGAATCTACATTGGCTTCATGCTTCTTTCTTCCTTTCCATTTCCTCTTCATGAACCTTCTGCATTTTCGTTTGATGAGGGCAATTTCTTCATCATCCTCATTACTTGCTGAATCTTCTTCTTGGCTGGTGGACTTGAATGCCATTGACATCTTCTTCTTTTAAGTATGCTCATGTGTCATGAGGGAGCCCAAAAGTTCTTCAAGAGGTAAGGTGTTGAGGTTCTTTGCTTCTCGAATTGCTGTGACCTTATCTTCCCACCTTAAGATCTTTCTTACCAACTCATTGTTAGGATACACCTTTTCAAGAGATTTCAAACCATTAATAATATCGGTGAACCTTGTGAACATTTCGGTAATAGACTTATCCGGTTTCATTTTAAACAATTCATAACTATGTACTAAGATATTGATTTTAGATTCCTTAATCTGATTAGTACCTTCATATGTTTCCTCTAGTCTATCCCATATTTCTTTAGCTGATTCATAGGTAGAGATATGATTGAATTCGTTAGGATCAAGCGCGTAATATAAAATATTCATGGTTTTGGCATTAGATTACAGCATTTTCAAATCATCCTCATTTCATTCAAATTAGGGCTTAGACATATCAATCCTTTCTATTCTTTTCGTAGGGGTTTTGGGACCATTTACTATAATTCTTCATAATTCATAATCTACCAATTAAATATAGATTCTCATTCTATTCTTTCAATAGTTGTAATTGGTACCATTAAACATAGGTGGTTTGTTGGTGGATTGACCCTCGCTGAGAGAGTTTCCAAAGTTGGTTGCTATGGATCTATTTTTAGGATGTTAAGCCTAAAACAGGAACGCAAGCTCCAATACCAATTGTTGGCTCAAAAGGCAACCCAAGATGAGGAGTGAATTAGGTTTTTCAAAAATTAAAGCAATTGAGATTGATTAAAATTAATCTAATCAATGGAATAGTAATTTAAGATATATGTAATGCAATGTAAGCAATAATGAAATAAAAACAAAGCACAAGAAAGCACACCAAGAATTACCGAGGTTCAATTACAAATTGTGGTCTACGTCCTCATCCTAAGATCCCCTTGAAGTTTTCTTCCACTATGCAATCTCCAATTACGAAGTAGATACTGATTTCCAAAGTGCTCTACTCAGTTTTACACAAGAACTTCTTCCCAAGTTCTTCCAACCACCAAGTGATTTTATCCAAGATCCACTTAACTTACAAGTGTTTTTCTTTTCTAAGAGAACACTCCAACTCTCACTTACAAGTATATGAAAGATATACAAATGAAATATAAACTCTCCATGAAGAGTAGATGGGAATTGAATAGTTCACTAAATGCCAACTTGAAGACAAAGAGAATTTTTAGAATTTTTTAGTTCATTCAATTAATGAATATTGTATCTTTACTTCATAAATGCATTTGGAGGCTTGTATATAAGGCCTTGAACTAATTTCTCCCGTTGGAAATTGTTGAGACTTCATTAAATGCGCGCCCAGTTCAATATAATTTAAAAATATAGCCGTTAGTTCCTAAGTGTTGACACTTAACTTCATGTGTCAACACATCAAGCTTGTATTTTCCAGAAGTTGCTCTCTGTCTCCATGTGTCGATACATCAAGATGATGTGTCAATACATCACCTATAAATCTTTATTCATGTCTTCCTTGTCCAGTCTAGTTTCAAATAATCTAGGGATATTCAAGGGAGCTTCTCGTTGGGGTATGATGTTCTTCAAATAAGATTTGTTCGTCAAGAATAGTGTCAATTCAACTTTTAGATTGAAAATTTCTTTTGATGATCATATTTTCTTTATTGCCGAGTTGCCAAACTTCTTTTCATTAATGCCAAGCTTCTTTTCTTTATTGCCAAGCTCTTTTCATTTGCTGCTAACCTTCTTTTATCCATGTCGAGCTTCATATACATGATGCCGATCTTTTTTTCAAGATAACTTCATTGAGTCTTTAAAAGTTTGATGAAGTCTCCTTGTCAGCACTTTCAATACACATCAACTTTATTAAATTTTCATAACCCTGATGAAGTCTTGTTTTGAATTCTTTATAGAGACTTTCCAATCATGATAAATTCTCTTTTTGAACACCTTCAATCTATTCGAATTCAAGTCAACTTCATTGAGTCTTTGCACACTTGATAAAATCTTCTTTTGAATTCTTTTAATCCTTTCGAATGTAAATCATTTGTTTGAAGTTTGAATGGATGAATGGGTGCAATTGCTCTGTTTTGGTGCATAGCTCAAACTTGAAATTATTGTGCATCCATTTTGATATGTGTTAGACTTTAAGTCAAGCTTTAAGTCTAAATTATAATCCTTATTAATCTGCACACTAATTAAATGCATTAGTAAACTAACACAAGATTTAGTTATCATCAAAATCAAGGCGTAGAGTCAACACTAATAATACTTTGGCGCTTTATGCGAATTTGGGCAATCTAGAATTGCCGTCGATGATATGGTGTTTTATTTATTTTTTATTTTTTATATTAATTTTGCCCTTCAACTATTTTTCTTATATTCTGAAATGTATATTGTCACAAAGTAACGGTTTTATTGGTTATTCTATAGGAGATTTTCCATAGTCGGCCACACAAGCTGAGATTTACACTTGGGAGTTGAATGGGTTCCTCCTTTACTATCTTCGAGGAATAAAATTTTCATTTATTTCCATTGAAATGGTAGAAACTTTTCTGTTCTCTAAGAGACCAAAACAAAATACTAATAGAACAACGACACTTTATTGTTTCTATCAAACACAACCGAATATAAGAAAATGCATCAAAACACAATGTTATAGATCGAAACAATAGTTGTATCAACACGAACTTTAAACTTTTTATAAATGTTGTACAATTTTTATTTAGAAAATATATTTTTATTATAATAATATTTGTTACTTCTGAAATATTTCGCAAACATTTTCAAAATAATTCCGCAACATTTCTCAAATATTTTTGTTTCTAAGCAAACTGAACCAAAATGAAATTTTGATCATTGATTACTTCTTTTAATTTTGGGAATAACGAGCTGGACGGCATCGGGAGCAATTGAAGATCTTGTGAAAGATCAGCATGTTAGTAGTCTTATTGTCTTTAAGTGTTTTGATGACCTGCTTTTTCAGATCGACATGGGATATGCTTTCTCCTTTTTTGTTTTGTTATTTTTTATTTTGGATGGAATGGAGCTCCAGCCAGCTCTAAAGCCTTAATTTTATTATTTTTATTAAAAAGAAAGTAGATATAAATTATCAATTCCCACTTTAATTACTTTAATTAAAGTGGCTTTAGCTGTTGGAAGTGCAATTACATAATTTTGAAAAGAATATAACCTCTATTTTTTTTCATATTCACACCTGATGTGCTTTTTCTTTTTATTATTTTTTATTCTAAAAGAAACTGGATATGAGCTACGATCTCTCACTCGTTTTCCAAAATTCACGCCAGATATGCTAGCTCTAAGTCTTAATTTTATTTTTATATTATTTAAGGGAAACTGATTATGAATTACCAACTTCCACTTGAAAGCTTTTTGTCTTGGTTGTACCTAAGATTGAAACTCCTTTTAACTTGAAGGATACAAATTTTCTCTTCCTTAGATAACTACACCATTGTAGTTGCCATGCATCAACTTCTTCTTCGAGATGCATAACCCAAGCTCTAGCATCTAAAATATTTATTACGCTATGTTTTCTTTTTTATCAAGAAAATTTCCAGTGAATGGTGTAAGTATCTTGATGCGGAAAAGAACAGAAAAAAAAATCGATAGTAACTTTTGACTTGTAAGAAAAGGTGCAAAGGTAAAAAAAAAAAAAATCATAAAAATTTTCTTTTTTCTATTTTGTCCTCTTTTTCCTCACTTTTACTTTTTTCTTTACTTTTTTCTCGATAAATCCGAGTTTCAAATACAACATTGAAGAAGTAGTGTAAGTATCTTCATTGGACTTTCTTTTAAATCTGTAGTTCGTGGTGATCTTATAGGTTGGAAGAAGAATTTTATTCCAACATTCGTGGCGAATCAACGTCTTCATTGGACTTTCTTTTATTTGTCATGAAATGCATAGCAACGCCACCGTTAACTTCCTCACGAAGGCATACTAATCACAAAATTTCAAAAAATTTTAACAATAATAATGCAAGAATCTCATCCAAAGATTGTAAGCCCTGAAATGAATGAATTACTTTTGTGAAAGCTTTGTTTCTCATAGCCTTCAACATGCAAAATAGGGCAACCTGAAGCTCATAAGCAAAACAGAGAATAGAGAGAAATGCTAAATTACATTACAATTTAAATGCCCCTCTCAAAGTTTTTATTGATTTATTTATTGGGATAATCAATACAATAAAAGCGAAAGACATTACAAATCAAGAAAAACATCAGATTAGTATCAGCATCATCATCAGCATGTTTGTCTCGTAGTGTTAGGTGTTTTGAATGGCTCTTGTTTTTGGGAATTACATTCGCTACCAAAGGTCATACATTTCTGTGTAACCTTTCTGGTTTTAACCATTGCCATATGTTTTTCAACACAATAACGTCTAATCCGTAACAGGAAATTTGTTGTTGCATGTAACAACCATCTAGTCCAATGAATAATCCTAAATTTGACAAAAGCAAGACAATGCACTCCTTTTTCTAACTAATTTACAATACAATCAGGAGGCCACCAGATGACGCACACTACTTTGTATCTTCAGAAAGCTAGAATGCTAAAAAGCTAGTCATAGCAGAAAGAAATGCCTCAATCTTTGAAGCACGTTTGTCATTTTCTTTGTCAACTTAAAGCGCTTGAGGGTTGAGACTGTAGAGCTGAATGATAGGATTGATGGCACCTATGCTACCTGAACTCGGGTACGAGTATCGGGTGTAGGTATGTGTTTGAACATCAAATTCATTTAATTCTTTTGTCCAAAGATACTCGAACACAGCTGGATTTCATTTTATTTAAGTATTATTTTTATTTATTTAAGGCAAAATTGTGTTTATAAACTAAAATATAATATTTTATGTATAAACTAGAAGTCTTATGCATAGTTTTATAGTAGAATCAATTCTTTATACATGTCCAACTATCTATATTGGACCCATATCTCATACCATTATCCGAGTATCGAGTGTCTGACACTGATATTTCACAAATTTTAAAGAGTTCAGGTAATATAAGCAGGTAACATAGGATGACACTAGAATGAAAAGCAAATAGAACAGCATATTCAACAATATCATTTTTGTAACTAGACCTCCCTCTCTCTCTCTCTTTGAGAACAACCTATGGGAAGAGCTATGATTGATCAGTGGGTATGATCATATGATATCGGATGTTAAAGGGCTACGGCTGCTTCAATTGTTAAGATGAACAATAAGACAGAGTGGTCTATAAATGTCTACACTCTTTCATGATTCTTGGGTGAGAGTACTCTACTCCAAGAGCTATAATCTAAGAACCCAACAGTAAGCTCTGCAGATTTAAAAAAAGCAAAGTACCAAGTGTGCAGTCTTCATATTTTGGGTCCCCACTGAAATGGGAATATCAGGATAATTTGGTCACACAAAAAGTAGATTCTGAAACAAACAAAAGTCTGGGAAAAAAAAAATTAAAAAGACCCTAATACATTCATAACAATTGAAGGCTTAAAACTCGTCTCTACTGTAATGGCATTTTCACTTCTTTTAATTTCTCTTCACTTGAATTCTTGCAATTTGGACGATATGCTAGTTATGGACAATAGGTTAACAGCCTGCATTTTTGTCAAAACGGGGATTAACACACAGAGAGAGAGAGAGAGAGAGAGAGAGAGAGAGAAGAAGAAGAAGAAGAACAAGAAGAAGAAGAAGAAGCAGAAGACATACCATTGTGATAGTATCTCAATCACTTGCAGAGTTTACGGTCTACAAAACTTGAGCAACATTAGTATTTGTGAACCAAAACTATTGACAAAATTATTCTTTTTGCTTCACATAAAAGACTGCACGCGAATACACAAAATTTTCCGAGTGACTTAGAAATGACGTGTTGGGAATTTTAACTTGTACATGAGCCCACTTGATTAGGAGATTAGGAGATGAAGAAAAAGAAGGAAAGGCAACAGAACGCTATACTTTTGTTAGATGCTGAGAGTAACGAATCACATACTGAAGTGTCTCAAAACAAGGAAACAGATACATAGCCAAATCTTAGAGAAAGGCAAGCCTTAACTAGAAGAATATGAGCACAGCATCTGCACTAAACTGAATCACATGATTTGAACTCCAAATTGAACCTTCAATCTCAAAATGGACTGCAGTTGCAACTTCATCGTCAGATTAATTGCCCCATACTCAAACTGCTTCTGTGCATTGCAACAAATCAATAACTGACTGAAGTGTATCAATAACTCAACTTAATTCAACTCACAAAAGGCCTTCTCCCAACTATTTAAGGAAAGAGTTTTACTTAGACAGTGGAAAGATAAAATTAATTAACGTGACTTTTGCAGCACTCTAGGTAATATCAAGCATTTTAAAACTAGTGATACAAACTTGTGGTCTAAAGAGATTTCTTGTGATGATATAGTGCAACTTTCAGTTGGCTCAATGGGATATAGCTCAATTAAAAGCTATGCTCTCAGGCCTCAGCAACCCACATATGGGGCATCATCTCATTGTCTATCTTGTGTCATTTAGAGGCCTAAACTTCATCAACTAAAATGAAGATATTTGAAATTGGGCCATCAGAGAAGTTGAAAACATGCTATTTCATCATAACGCAAGCATGAGTTCATAACCTCATACTTGCAGCAATGCAATCTCATCTAACATAGAAACAGAGTTGGACTCATCTCAGAATTCAGATAAAACAATGTGAAATTGTTTTATTTCCATGAAACAACTCAAAGTAGTCTTTCTTAATTTTGCAGTCCTATAGGATATTCGAAACCAAAGGGCTTTTTCTGAAGGAATTCAGAAAATATGAGAATACAAACGAATGCAAATGAGGAATTTTTTTTTTTCTTCATGCAATCAAGGGCTTTGACTATTTCTATGGTGATAATTCAATTACCATAAGCATGGCATGAAGTTATAGCTTCATTTGCAATTGGAGGAGTACTACATGATCCCCATAGTTCAACCGAGTTTTTCCTAGAGTTCAACCAAACTCTTGAATTTTAGGAACATTCCAACAAAACATATAGATGATTCTTTAGAACGGATAAAAGATTCATACAATAACATTTTGAATACAACAACTCCCATCTACTGAAAACAAAGTTTCGAATCAAACTCTGAAACTAATTGACTGTAATTTGTCAGAAGTCCTTTTTCTCTTCCCTTTCCAGAAAATTAGCCCATTCAACCGATAACGTTTTCAGTAATAACAGCACAACATTAACATTTGCGGGATAAAGATAGCTGCAGCACGCAAGAATCCTAATTTTTTTTTTTGTTTTTTGTTTTTTAACTATAGAAAGTGAAAGTTTTTCTCCAAGATCAATAGGCAAGCTTTTTGAATAGAAATGGTGAGGATTTTACCCCTAGAGAGCTTATTAAAATAGAAATGTAGATATGAACAATTTCGATCTGAGTCGACGAAGTCCGTTATGGATATGGGAACTCTACGAGATGTAAGCCGATACGATGCTGGGTTTAGAATAAGTCAATTACGGATCTTGCTAATCTTTAAGACCACTCCTTTCTAAGTCTTATGACTTTGATTTAAAGTAGACATTTCAATTGTAATAACATATCACGGTTGTATAAAATTTGTCTATGTACGCATCCCATTTTTGCCCGCTCAGTAATCTCCAGTCCGACCGGACTCATTTTCAAATACCACAACACATTCAAACCCAAATTGACCATCTAAATTCCAATCCAGTCAACCGGTCACTTCTTGGGCCTGTCAGGCCCACTTGAAGCCAAATGACAAAAATGACTCCGAGGCTTCACGCAGTCTAATTCTATCTGGCACACTTTTGAGGAAGTACCTAAATCCTCAGAGTAACAAGTCCACCCCTTCCAAGGCTGTCTGAGGGACAAACCGACACGCTCAAATTGCCATTCAAACCAATTCTGAACCCATTCCGGTAACTCCCGATCAAAATAACCATTTTACTTCTAGGCGCCTGATCACCCTCTTAAACCACACCGGCTTTAGGTATTAAACCGGTATGTCCCCGAGGTACTCCCATGAGTATCCCTGATCTTTAATCTCATTCCAGTCAATTTCGGGCCTATTCCAAGGTCTTTTGGTTCAAATGACCGTTTTGCCCCCAGTTGGCCGGTTGTCCTTTCCAACCATGCCGGCTTTGGGTATCAAACTGGTAATCCCCCAAAACACTCCTAGTAGTGTTTCCAGCCTTTGAATCCTCTCCCAATCAACTCTGGACCAATTCCGATGTTTTTCTATTTAAATGATCGTTTTGCCCCTAGCGGACCGGTCATCCCGCTCAATCACACCGGCTCTGGGTGTCAAACTGGTAAACCCCCAGGGTACTCCCACGAGTGTCCCCAACCTCCAATTGCCATCCCAGTCCAATTCCAAGGTTTCCTGGTCCAAATGGCTATTTTTTTACCCCTAGTGGGCCGATCATCTTTTTCAACCATTCCGGCCCTGAGTATCGAATCAGAAACCCCTAGGGCACTCCCGGGTGCCTTTATCCCTTTTCTAGTTGGGCCTTATAGCCTGGCAGCTTTTCAGATCAAACCGGAGCCATTCACAGTGGAGCTAAACCAAAAAACGACTTAGAGCCACTAGGAGTGGCACCCAGATCTTTTCCTTATGGCCCAAGCCAAATCAAATCTTCCAAATCATTGCCATACTAGGGTGTCACCACTCTTGGTGGTGCTTGGCCAAAAATAAGCCTAGTGCCAGTAGCAGTGATGCCTAACCAAAAAATGGCCAGGCACCTCCTCTAGTGGCTCCACCTCTTCAACTTTTGCCTATAAATACATTGCACCCCGAAGTCCAAAAAATTGCAAATAAACACTGCCTCTCTCAAGATAGCCTCTGAAATCCTCCAAAAACCTAATTTCTCTCTAAGGTTCTAGCCCCATACACTAAAACCCTAACCTACTCTTTTCAAAACCTTAGTCCCCTCCACTCATCGAATACTACTTTCAATCCTTGAAGCCATTGAAGACCTCTTGAAGTTCAAGCAAGATCTCCCATTGAAGCTCGAAGAAGATTGAAGACAACTGTAGGGTTTCTTTAAGTTTATGCTCTTCCCCTCTCTCTCTTTTCCCTTCTAGTCCACTTGGGCTATTCTTCTCTTTTGATCCCCATCTCCTTACCCCCTTTTCTTGCTTGCTTGAAACAAGAGGACCTTAGGTCCATGCCTAAGAGAAGCTTTGGGGAGATCACTAAGTTGGGGATGTTCCTTTAGCCTAACCAATCATGGTATGGTCTTGAGACCTCTTGCAATGTGGTGAAGTCTTCAACCTTGTATGTTTATGTTACTATTGCATTATAATTGTCATGTTCGTGCATTGATCATTACCATCATGTCTTCAACAGCCGCCTTCAAAGGCATTTTCCAAAACTACACTTCAAAGTTGCTTTCAAAGCTATTTTCAAACTTGTTTTTCAAGAAATCACAAGCCCTAGGGTGATTCTTGCCTTTTCATGATTAGGGTAACCTTAAGAAGGTGACACATTCAAAGTGACCACCAAGGTCCATATTAGGGTTTCAAACCCTAACTTGTTTTCAGAATCACAACCCTAAAGTGTTTCTAGCATTTTCATGGTTAGGACGCTCTAGGAAAGTGGCATATTCAATGAGACCTTCAAAAACCACATTAGGGTTTTAAGCCCTAAAACCTCTTTTTCAAACTTAAGTTTTCAAACCTCTTCCATTCTTATGTTGAAAAGGTTTTTTTTTCCAAAATTAGTCCAAGTGTTGTTATCTTGAAGCCAAGGTCAAAACTCTAGAAAGTCATACCCTAGGAAGCCCTAGTTTTATCCCTAAACTTTCATTCTTGCATCCTTGCATTCAAAATGGTTTTCAAACAATTGCTACATCATGTTTTAAAAAATCGCATAACTCACTCGAGTTGTTTCCTAAGAGTCACACATAAAATCTAACTTTCAATTCAAATCTTTCATTTTTTTAATTCAAATATTTCTTTTTGGAAACAAAATCAAATCTCTCTATTTTTGAAAACAAAATTCAATCTTCTATTTTTAGAAACAAAATTCAATCCTCTATTTTTGGAAACAAAATCAAAACTTTCCTTTTTTCGAAACTTTCCTAAAATAAAACTTTTATTTTTTTTAAACTTTCCTAAATTGAAATTTTCCTAGAACAAAACTTTCCTACAATGAAACTTTCTTTTTTTGAAACTTTCCTAAAATGAAACTTTCCTTTTTCAAAACTTTCTTAAAGTAAAACTTTTCTTTTTCAAAACTTTTCAAAAATAGGACTTTTCTTTTTCAACTAAAAACTGTATCTTTCCATATTGCATCAAATCAAATCTTTTCTACTTCAAGGCATTCTTTCTAAACCATAGGTTACTTGCATCCCAAGTCACCTCTACACCTAGGTCATCTTAACCTTAGTTAACCAATCCCTAGGTGGTCCAATCTTGGGTCAACCTAACCCTAGGTTACCTTAACCCTAGTTTGCTCAACCTAGGCTAGGAAGCTTCGAGATTGTAACTCTGGTACTCTTTTTCAAGCTCCAACTCCAATCCAAAAATGTTTTAAAAAGCTTTTCAAACTTGTCTAAATCCTAAACAGCTAGACATTTGGCATTTTTCAAAAACTATTTCAAAAATGAGTTCGAGAACTAACAACCCTAAGGTGATCCTTACCCTTTCATGGTTAGGGTTGTTTGAGAAAAATGATACATCAAGTGAGACCTACATGGTTTATTTTAGGGTTCCTAAACCCTCAACATCCTTCGAAAACCTTTTTCAAAAACTATTTCAAACATCACACTCTTGACGCAATCTTAAACCTTCCTATGGTTAGGGTTGTTGAAGTTAAGGTGAGATATTCAAACCTTAGGGGAAGTGTTTAGCCCATTTTCTAAAAAATATTTTTCAAAACTCATAGTCATGAAGGTGTTTAGTTCCCACATAGCTAATATCTCAAAGATAATGAAACATCAACATACCTTCTATAGGGTATATAAAAACCATTTTCAAAAATCTTTTCAAAACAAGTTCCCAAGAGATTTTCAAAATCTAAATCCCATTTTCAAAACCATAATCAAGTTTTCAAAACTTCTAAAACTCTCTTGAGTTATGTTCAAGAACATTTCGAAGCACCTCAAATCCCATTTTCAAAGCACTTTGAAAAACGTTCAAGTTATGTTTCAAAAACATTCCAATATCCCATTTCAAATCAAAATTCTCTCCAGTTGTTTCCAAATTTTGAGTAAAAAATTCTCAAGTTCTCTTTTCTTCAAAACAAGACCCCAATAAGTCTTCAAAACTTTTCAGTGGCCCCAATGTGCCTATTTTCAATCGGACCCTGAGTCTGAACTACGACTGACTTGATTCTCGTCAAACGAGATATGTAGGCAACCTTTATAGGTGCGGTCATAACCTCTTTTCAAACTCAAATACTCCTTTTCAAAATCCAACCCCAAGTTTCTTTCAAACTCTTTTCAAAACTTGCATTATAAATCATTCTTTCGAAAAGTGACAACAAAAATCCCTTTTTTCAAAAACTTTTCAAAGTAGACATAAGTGGACATTTAGGAACCAGAGATTCGAGGGAAACCTAGTGTGAATAAACATGTAGGTACTGCATGGGCGGGGTAGGGTTATAATCTTTGGTCATCTTCCTCACATGTAACCAATTCCCAGACCTAGAATCATTGTTTTTAAAGACTAAAATAGAGTCATCTTCTAAAAGGGCTTAAACATTCTTCAAAGGTTGCCAACCAACTTATTTTTCCAAAAATGCTCTTTTATGGAAGTTTTTTTAAAGCCCTTTCCAAAAACCTTAAGTTTAGTCTTTAGGCATTACTTAGTTTTAGGTGACCTAATACACTTTTATCAAAGTTAAGTGACGACTCCAAAACTTTTTCAAAAAGCCCTTAACCAAATCAATTTCAAGTTCAAACCTCGTCACATTGGTCCTCTTAGGAGGGTGAGTTCTAAAAGACAGAGTATCGAGTTTCTGTTCCGAGTCAAGACCTAGACTTGGGATCCAAAAATCGAGGTGCGACAGCTGACAACTCCACTGGGACACTTAGAGAGTTAGGCTATTGTCATGTCTCTTCACCCTTTACGAATCCAGAATCTCTAGTTCCTTTTTCCAATTTTGCCCACTTTTTCAAAATTTTTCAAAATGTTTTAAAATAAAATGTCATCACTTGCATCCATGCATGTCATCTTATGCTCTTGCATCTATTATTCATTTTTATCTTACATCGGATTTTCTATAATGATACTGACTTTGTGCATTTGTTTTGTAGGTACTCACCTTTTACTTTTTTGTCTTATATTAACTGCCATACATGAAATGAATGAGCATGATGGATGGGAGCTGTGGGCCTTTCCTCTATTTTCAAAAATTTTGCACACACATAATCACTTGCATTTGCATACTTGCATTATTACCTGGTTACTACCCTGCTAGTTAAAAGGGGGGACGATACTTTGGTTATGGGCAGGATGCTGTGTCAGTTTCCTAGCCTACAGCCTCATGATGGTCCCCCCGCTAAGATCACTAACTGATAATGGCATTATCTCGAGGAGTGGGCCTAGATTTGAAGATATGGGAACCGAGCTTTTTAGGAAGCATTAGAAACCCCCAACCTCATGCTCATGTAGCACCCCATGCATAGTTGAACCTCTGTCGGATTTAAGACACATGCGTTGATTTCAAAACTAAGGAGGAAAGGGCGACTGCTTTACTTTTTTTTTTTACTTTATGCCCAGTTTAATTGCTTGATTCTTGTAGTTATACTGCCCATGCATTTTTTTATTGCTACGTAAACATTCTGTGCTCATGCATTCACTGCTATTACACTGCTCATACATTCATTGTCCATTTCAAGACAAGAGTTCTAAAGTAACTCGAGTCACTGCATTCCATGCATATGATCAAACCTCTTTTGTTTCTTGTCTTCTGTCCTTTCCCCCATCTCCCAATACTAAGAAACTCAAAGGCTAAAGCAAGGAAAAAAAAAAAAAGGTCTTTTAAAACCACTTATTTACTACTTTTAAACTATTCATCATCCATGTCCGTTAATCACATGCATTGCCATAACTGAACCCTCCAACTTCTAAGCTTTCAAGCGCATGTCAACCGCCCAAAACGACTCAACCCATTCTAGTCACTTGACAGTTGAGAAAATGGTCACCAACCCCGTTAGCGATAGAGGCTAACAACTTAAGAAAGGACTAATGGCACATCCATAGGGTGATCCTCATCTAAAAGAATTGAACGGTTAAGGTTAAATAGCAAACATCAAATCCCTAAAGAGTCACTATCAAGCTTGTTCCACAAAGAAGGTGTCTCAGTCATGGACACTAATCCTCTAACGTCAGCTTACCTTCCTCACAGTTCCATCATTCTAGTTGTATCAGATAAAGAGAGGGCCGACTGGACAGCCTCTCATATTCTCAGGCCCTGGTAAAGCCTATAGGATGAATCCCTTAATATTAGTCTATTAAAGTACTTTGTAGAATATCAAGTATATAATGGCTAATCTGAAATAAATGACTCTTGATCATGAAATACTTTTTTTGTCATGCTAAAATCGTTTTCAGAAAAACAAAACTTGCAGGGTATCCAAAGCTTGGCATCTTTTGACCCTAAAGACTTTTAGAGGTCTTCTACAAATTTGGCCTCCCTGAGTCCATCATCATAAATAATGCAAGTAATCTCAATAACGACATGATGGCAAAGCTTTACCAAACTTTCAAAGTCAATCCCTACAACTTGGTAGCCTACCATCCACAAACAAATGGAGTCATCAAAGCAGCAGAATAAAAAACGTCAAGAGAATCCCTCACAAGAAAAATAACAACCAAAAGGATTGGCACGAATAGCTACACTTTACGTTGATGGCATATAGAACCTAAATAAGAATCTCAATTGGGGCACCGCCATTCTCCTTTGTCTAAAGCAACGAGGCAATCTTACCTGTCAAAGTAGAAATCCTTCTCTCTAAGTCCTCTTAGGAATTTAATTCGCTGAAGCAGATTAGATCAAAGACCAATATAAACAACTTTACCTCCTAAAACAAAAGAGAATGGTAGTCATCTACCATGCCGAATGCTATTAAAGATGCATCACCAGATCCTTCAACACGAAAGTCAAGCCTTGCTAGTTTGAGAAAGGAGATCTTATTCTTAAGAAAATACTTCAAATTTAGCAGAAAGCCAAAGGCGAGTTCGCCCCCAACTATGAATACCAGTTCCTCGAAGAGCTTTGATCCTAATAGAAATGGACGGTGAAATCTTTCCATCACCCATTAGCTCAAGTTTGGTAAAGCAATACTATGTGTAACCAGAAACTTTGATAAAGCAATGAAAGCAATGACTAAAATGAAGAGAGGCTCTCATTTCTTCTACCATACAATTAAAAGCATCCCCTTTCAAAATCCAGTTGAGCCGATTACTTTCCTTAAAAAAAACCCAACCGAGTGATTACTGCCCACAATGGATTAAAGCAAAGTAAAAAGGGAAAAGAGAAATAGATCGTGAATATCGCTTTATAGAAAAAGCAAAAGAAGAGAAAGGAAAATCCCGAAACTCTTCATTGTTTAAAAGAAAAAAGTCAACACTACAGCATAGAGAATACTAGCTTTCACAAGAATGAAGAAAAAATAATGATAAATAGCATAACCTCAAGGACATGATGAAAACTCGAAAGGACGCTGTGGGTAAAAAGGTGGAGGCATGGTAAAATACAAAAACTATCAACCTAGTGAAAATCCATAAGAACACCATGGTGCAAAAGTAGCATAAGGGGATAGTGAAAGTTTATAAAGAACAACAAGGGGGTAGATAGTGAGTAGCAACGGTAAAGAGAGAAAGGGAGAGTCGAACTAACAAATGTGATCATAGATCTTAGAAAGCCAAGGAAAAGCAAAATATTTTGAACCTCGATCCCTTCCTTTCAAATATTTTATAACCTAGCCCACATTACAGTCCTAAATAAAGACCTTTAAGATTAGTCATTGCTATCATTGCTCTCCAAATGAAGACAATTACACTAGGAAATGCATTATCCAGTAGAGCAGGTTCTGAGAAAATAGCTTCTATCATAAAAGCAACATCAACAACCTCCAACAAAAGCAGCAGCAGCTTCAGTTAGCCACACCTTTCATAATCAATCATTCTGTCAAACCTAAGCATTTAGCATTTTTGTTCTCATTGAGCAAGGAGTCGTCATCATCGACATCAATGAGAGAAATCAAAAGAAAAAGTATGGCCTGAGGACATAGTGAAAATCCTCTGGGGCGTTATGAGTAAAAAAGTAGGGGCATGAAAAAATACATAACTACCGACGTAGTGAAAACCTAAAAACAAGCACTGACGTGCAAAAATGGTAGAACCGGCATCTGTGAAAACCCACAGGGGCATGGGTGGTAGAAATGGCTTAAATGAGAGAAAAAGAAAAAAGAAAAGAATCAATTCTGTTGATCAACACTCCAAGTAGCACCAACAAGATGGTCTCAGCAAAGCAGCAAAATCTCAAGCTTCAACAATAGACCAAGAGATGCTAACCTGGGGGAAAATTGCATTGGTAACGAATTTCTAAACTCATCATGGCAAAGTAATAGGCATGAATATCTTAAGTCACTTATTAAAGATTAGTCGGTTACATCTTGATATTGCCAACAAAATACTGAGATAGGTACAATTTCAAGGGGCATCTCCTAAAGGTTTCTCAGGTCCTAAGGTGTCCTCAAGCCCAACATCCCAATGTCGCAGCCCAACAAAGTCCATTATCCAACCATCCGGAGTATTCAACTATCTAGAACATCCAGCTATTCAAAGCATCTAGCAATCCACGACATCCAGTCATCCATAAATGTTTAGTTATCCAGAGCATCTAGTCATCCAGAGTACAGTCCAACTAGGGCAAGATAGAAGCCTAAAAACCTTCAACATAGCTTAACTCATAGGAAATCCATCTTAACAAACCCTATCTGCCAGTCATCATCAAAGCGATTCTTTGACTCCATAAGGTGTGCCCCCACGCATTACATAACTCAGTGATCCCAACGTCTTAGTCTTTCGATCTCCAACACACTACCAAATCTTCCACAAATCAACATAAAGGCAACTGATTTCAACTCAGCCAGTAAATCAGAACAACTCCTAGCTAAGAGCCTTAACTATCTGCAGCCCTCCTGGATAAGAGATTAAACTATCTATATTGCTCCTATACTGCTCCCCTTAACTAATGGAGCTGGCCCCGACAACCTGAGCCATGATCCTACCCTCCACAACCGACAAGAAACAGAGAATAGGGCAACGACCCACCATCGACCTCCCCAATCAACGTTGAACAAACTTTTTCAAACCATGAAAATTAGGGAATTGGCCCATCCTACACCTCACATTTAATTTCAAACCAATTAACCTATTTAAGAAGAACCGACCAAAGATGTTTGACCTCCCAGATACCTCAAACTTTTCAAAACAAAAGAGACATCACTCCTTCTAGAAATTAACTCAAGACACTCAACTTTAAAGAAGAACAATCCCTCCAGAGAGATGTCAACAAGAACCTTATCATACCTACGAAAATCAAAACTTAACAGTCAAGCTAACATCATGCATTCCAACCTCAAGAGATCTCAAGCAAAGACAGACAAATGACATCACCTCCAAACTTCAAGACAAAAGCATCACAAGCAAGAAGCAATCTCCCATGGCACCTCACGCCCAAGGCAAAGATTAGGTTTCTAAGCTTTCTCCCTCAAAACAAGATTTGGTTTTTGAGCTTTCTCTTTAAAAAGCATATTTGGTTTCCAAGCTTTCTCCTTTAAAAGCATATTGAGATTCAGTTTTTGAGCTTTCTCCTTCAAAGGCATATTAGGTTTTTAAGTTTTCTCTTTCAAAAGAAGATTTGGTTTTCGAGCTTCTCCTTCAAAAGCAGATTGGGATTGGGTTTTCAAGATTTCTCCTTCAAAAGCATATTGGGATTGGGTTTTTGAGCTTTCTCTTTCAAAAGCACATTGGTTTCCGAGCTTTCTCCTCCAAAAGCATATTTGGTTTCCGAGCTTTCTCCTTCAAAAGTAGATTGGGTTTTCTAGCTATCTCCTTCAAAAACAGATTTGGTTTTTAAGTTTTCTCCTTCAAAAGGAGATTAGGTTTTTGAACTTTCTCCCTCAAAAGTAGATTGGGTTTTCAAGCTTTCTCCTTCAAAAGAAGATTGAGTTTATGAGCTTTCTCCTTCAAAAGCAAATTTGATTTTCGAGCTTTATCCTTCAAAAGCAGATTTCGTTTCTGAGTTTTCTCCTTCAAAAAAAAATTTGGGTTTCCGAGCTTTCTCCTTCAAAATCAAATTAGGTTTTCAAGCTTTCTCTTTCAAAAGCATATTGGGTTTCCGAGCTTTCTCCTTCAAAAGCAAATTGAGTTTCAGAGCTTTCTCCTCAATAACATATTTGGTTTCTGAGCTTTCTCCTTTAAAAGCATATTTGATTTCCATGCTTTCTCCTTCAAAACCATATTTTGTTTCCAAGCTTTCTCCTTTAAAAGCATATTTGGTTTCCAGTTTTCTCCTTCCAAAGTTCCATTTCAAAAATTTTGGGCTTTTGTTCAAAAATTTTTGGTTTTTCAAACTTTTGCCTCTAAAAGCCTCTTTTCAAAAATCAAGGTTTTCTAAACTTTTGTCCATAAAAGAGTTTCAATTCAGTGTTTTCTAAAATTTTTTCCTTCAAAAAGTTTGAATTCAAGGTTTTCTAAACTTTTCTCTTTCAAAAAGTTTGTTTCAAATTAATCTCAGTTATCCAAAAAAATTTCCTTCAAAAAGTTCAAATTCTAATCAAGCTCCCAATTTTTCGAGCTTTTCCCTTCAAAAGCCACATTTCAAAACAAATTCCGGTTTCCCAGGTTATCCCCTTTAAAAGCCCAGTTTGAAAACAAATTCTGATTTTCTGGGGCTTCCCCTTCAAAAGCCCCGTTTCAAATCAAGTTTTAAGTTTTTTAAAGCTTTTTACCCAAAAAAAGTCCAAGTTCAAATTCAAATTTTCATCTCAAATTATTTCTAGGTTTTCCAAACTTTTTCCTTAACAAAAAAGTTTCACTTCAAAACTTGAACTCCAGTTTTCAAATTTTAACTATTCCAACATGGGACCCGTACGCTATCGTTTTCTATCTTCGATAAGCAAAAACAAAAAAAAGTAGGGCATCTGAAAGCACCCCATTTTTTTTCGCTCAACAATCTTGGGCCTGACCAAACTCATTTTCAAATACCATAATACAATTAAATCCAAACCGACCTTCCAAACTCCAATCCAATCAATTGGTCTCTTCCTGGGCCCGTTGGACTCACTTGAACCCAAATAACCAAAATGCTCCTGAGGCATCACCTATTCCAATTCTATCTAGCACACTCTTTGAGAAAGTACCTAAGTTCTTAGAACGATAAGTCCACACCTTCTAGGATTCTCCCTGGACAGCCTGGCACACTCAAATTGCCATTCAAACCAACCTATTCCGGTAACTCTAGGTCAAAATGACCATTTTACCCCTGAGCTCCCGATTGCCCTCGTCAACCACACTGACTCTGAGTATCAAACCGATAAGTCCTCGAGGTACTCCCATGAGTATCCTCGATCTCTAAATCTCATTCCAGTCAATTTCGGGCCTACTCCAAGGTCTCTCAGTTCAAATGACCATTTTGCCCTTAGTGGATCAATCGTCCTTTTCCACCATGCCGGCTCTAGGTATCAAATTGGTAATCCTTCGAAACATTCTTAGTAGTGTTTCCAACCTTCAAATACTCTCCCGGTCAACTCTGGACCAATTTTAGTGTTTTATAATTCAAATTGCTATTTTGCCCCTAGCGAACTGGTCATCCCTCTCAACCACACCAACTCTGGGTATCAAACCGAAAAACCCCCAGGGCACTTTCACGAGTATTTCCAACCTTCATGTGCCATCCCCATCCAATCCAAGCCTATTTTGAGGTTTTTCGATCCAAATGACCGTTTTGCCCCTCGTGGGTCTGTCATCTTTTTCAACCATTCCAGCCTTGGGTATCGAATCGGAAACCCTCGAGGTGCTCTCGAGTTCCTTTATCCCATTTCTAGCTAGGTCGCAAAGCCTGGCAGCTTTTCAGATCAAACCGGAGCCACTTACAGTAGAGCTAGACCAAAAAATAACTTGGAGCCACTAGGAGTAGTGCCCAGATATTTTCCTTGTGGCCCAAGCTGAATCAAATCTTCTAGATCATCGCCATACTAGGGTGGCACCACTCTTAGTAGCGCTTGGCCAAAAATTGGCTTAACGCCACTATAGTGGCGCCTAACTAAAAAATGGCTAGGCGCCTCTTCTAGTGGCGCCACCTCCTTAACTTGTGTCTATACATACAATGCACCCTCCAGCGTATTCTAGGTCCAAAAAATTGCAAAGAAACACAACCTCTCTTAAGATAACCTCCGAAATCCTCCAAAAACTCAAGTTATCTCCAAGGTTCTAGCCCCATACAATAAAACCCTAATCAACACTCTTTAAAACCTTAGTCCCCTTCACTCGTCAAAGACTACTTCCAGTCCTTGAAGCCATTGAAGACCTCTTGAAGTTCAAGCAAGATCTCTCATTGAAGCTCGAAGAAGATTGAAAACAAAGGTAGGGTTTCTTTAAGTTTATGCTCTGCCCCTCTCTCTCTTCTCCCTCCTAGTCCACTTAGGTTGTTCTTCTCTTTTAATCCCCATCTCCTTACCCCCTCTTCTTACTTTCTTGAAATAAGAGGACCTTAGGTCCATGCTTAGAGGAAGCTTAGGAGAGATCACTATGTCTGGGATGTTCCTTTAGCCAAACCAATCATGGTATGGTCTTGAGGCCCCTTGTAATGTGGTGAAGCCTTCAACCTTGTATGTTCATGCCATTATTACAATATAATTGTCATGTTCGTGCATTGATCATTACCATCATGTCTTCAAAAGCCGCCTTCAAAGACATTTTCCAAAACTACACTCCAAAGTTGCTTTCAAAACTATTTTCAAACTTATTTTTCAAGAAATCATAAGCCTAGGGCGATTTTGGCCTTTTCATGGTTAGGGTTTCACTAGGAATGTGACATGCAAAGTGACCACCAAGGTCCATATTAAGGTTTCAAACCTTAACTTGTTTTCAAAATCACAACCCTAAAGTGTTTCTAGCCTTTTCATGATTAGGATTGCCTTAGGAAAGTGGCATATTCAACGAGGCCTCCAAATGCCACATTAGGGTTTTAAGCCCTAAAACCCCTCTTTCAAACTTAAGTTTTCAAACCTCTTCCAATCTTATGTTCAAAAGGCTTTTTTTCTAAAATTAGTCCAAGTGTTATTATCTTGAAGCCAAGGTCAAAATCCTAGAAACTCATGCCCTAGAAAACCCTAGTTTTATTCCTAAACCTTCATTCTTGCATCCTTGCATTCAAAATGGTTTTCAAATCATTGCTGCATCATGTTTTCAAAAATTGTGTAACTCACTTGAGTTGTTTCCCAAGACTCACTGATTACACCATAAAAGTGTTATCATAGGCCTTTAATTCGCACATTGTTAGACTTAAATTAGTGTTAATTATCTTATTTTAGTTAGATATATGTTGTATTATATTTTTTGTGTGTTATGTAGGTTATAGAAGCTAATAAAGGCAAAAGGAAGCAAGAATGACAAAGCGGGTTCAAAATAAACAAACCGGTGATGAAGATTCCAACTTGTCTGGATTTTATGGCCATAACGTTTTACTCCAATATCCGATGGAGCTAAAATTTGCATCATTGGAAAGAAAATCTCAAGATCTACAACTTTACCTTTAATGTGCATCTGCTGAATTGACCTCTAAGGTGGTCAATATCAGGCTACAATGTTGCTGGCCTTTCGAACATGAACAGTGATCGTCTAAACGATGCATCTGACGAGCATTACAGTGCGTCTGGATGCTATTTCAACTTTGAAATTGCATTATTGGCATCCGTAATAGTTTTTTGGGATTTTTAGGGTTAGTTTTAGGTAGGGGCGGCAGGAGCAGCTCCTCCAAGGTTTGTTTTTCTTCGCTTTTAGCTTAGATTTAGCTTTGTAGGAGTTGTGTGGAGTGAGGTTTTGTAAGTTTCCTTCATTTGTTTTTTGTATTTTCCTTCACTTTCTTGCACTGTTCTTTATTTTTCTTGTAACCAAACACATTTATTGTTCAAGTAAAGTATAGATTTAAATCTCTACATGCTTTCTTTATATTTTTACGTGCTTTTATGAAGGATTCGAGAAGCTAGCTTCCCAATTTGGGTGCATTTGTGAAGATTTGTCAATGATATACATGGATTTCAATGGAGGTATAAGAACTTTATAGATTTATCTTTCGATTTATTTTTCTCTACTCTTTTAGAATTGATTGCTCTAGAAAACTTAGATCTATAATCATGGTTTGTTGTACTTGTGGTTTATTTCTTAGAATCTCACAAAGGTTTTCAAATATAATTTTAATTGAGAGAGAACCCAAGGTTTTATAGTCAAAATCTCCTGAATCAAGGATCCACGATGAGAATCTTGATTTGAAATATAAAATCCTTCATTGCAATTTGTGTAGAATTTGGTGGGTCGGATCAACTACACTCAAATCTCTTTTAATTGCTTAAATCTAGTTTCAGTTTTCTTTAATTTAATTGTCTAGTTGTTAATTATTTTTATTTTCATTGCAATAGTTTAGTAATTCAAAACTCTCATCAAAACCCAGAAGATTTTTCACTCTCTTTTATTTTCTCTTTTATTTAGATTTAATTCACATAATTTCTATTCAATCCAAGTTAGTTTAGTGTACGTTTAGTGTCAATAGCCTATATTGGGCTTAATCCTTGAGGAAATACGATTCCAGACTTCCGAATAAAACTACAACCGTCAACCACGCATTTATGGATAAATAGAGTACCTTTGAGGATGAATCAAGGTTTTGGCGCCGTTGTCAGGGACCAAAGGCACAAAGCGAGCACTAATAAGTTTTGAGTTGAAAAGCAATTGGTGGATTGGATCTCTATAAATCTACCACGACGGAGGAATCTTCGGCTTATGTCATTGGCAACTTCGTTCTGCCCTTTGTGTGATACCATGATAGATTTTGTTTGTTTGTTTCTTTCACTCTTTATTCTAGGTTTATTTTGTTTGATTTGTATAGATTTTGTTTTGTTTTAATAATTCAATAGGAGGATTGCTAGTGGAGAATTAGAGATTTTATTTAATTACAAATTGGTGGTATATATATCTTGTGTAGATTGGAGGTTTGGTTGAAATTGCTTAAATTTGTGGAAATTATTATGCGGAGATTAGAGGGATGGATGGCAAATCATTGAGCATTGTTGTGTATGATATGTTGAGGTGCGGTGCACTACATTTGTTTATGCATTGAATCCATCTTACATTGTACATTTTATCATGTTTGGTGGCTCATTTTTATACTCATCACCATATCACCACATTAGCATAGACACGATGGCATATTCTTCTCAGCGGGTTGAGAATGGTGGTAATGGGAGCATTCATGAGAATGGTGGTGTGGAAACACTTCCATGTAGGTCTCTTAGAGACTAAATTCGAGCTAATGAGCTTAGAGCAAAAGAGTCATCCAGCATGTCTTTTAGAGAGTGCCTTAGAGCTAATGGTCAAAGGGAGCCTCCTTGACCACCATCCAATCTTGGGTGGTGTAATCAATCTAAGCTTGGTAGGGGACATGAGAGCACATATTCACATTATTATCTAGACTCACCTCAATCTTACCAAGAGCCATTTGACTACATTCAAGCTAATGAGCTTAGAGCACAAGAACTATCCATCATGTCTCTTAGGGAATACCTTAGAGCCAATGGCCAAAGGGAGCCTCCGTGACCACCTCCCAGTCTTGAGGGTTATGATTAATTTAACCTTGGTAGGGGACACGAATGAACCTTTTCACAACATTATCTAGCCTTCCTTCAAACCTACAAAAATCCTTTGACTATTTTCGTGAAGCAACGAAAATTTATTACCACCATGAGCACGTTGAATATCCACCTCTACCCCAAGAGAGCTTTAATGAAAATCACCTTGATTTTTACCATAATCAAGAGCAAGTTCATCCAATTGAACAAATTCATCCCGTCATGAACCTTAGGATTGAGGACATCATTGACCAAACCATCCTTCCCCAAAACTTTATGTCTAAGGAAGACATTCCTAAGGTAAGTGAGGTGGAAGCGGATAGAATTTATACTTACTCTTTTGTGCAAAATTCAAAGAATATGAGTAGACAACATGGTTGTCAATGGATTCCACAACAAGGTCCTTGCAAACTCTCAACCAGATCAAATGGAAGGAAAACAAAATTTGCAATACCATATCTGGCTTTTAGAGTTTCACGTGCATATCTTGTCTTTCTTAATGGTTTGTGAAAATAATTTCAAATGCTTTGTAGATAGAGAATTAAGACTCACAGTATTGCTGGAGCTACAAGAAAAATATTGGAATGGACTAGTTTAAGTTATCGTATACTGGAAAAAGAGAGAAAAACAACAAGCTCAAAAAAGCAAATAAAACATATTCAGTAATATCAGGATTTTTTCTATGTACAGATGGCTAATTCAAAGTTACTTTCTAGTCAAAAGCAATGACTAACCTTTTTTTTTTTTGCTAAGCCAAATACAAAGGAAACAAAGATAGAAAGGAAAGCACAGAAAAGAAAAACAAAACTCAACTACCCAAACCCAGGCCATCTATAGAGGTAGCTTCTTGAACGCAAGGGGAAGCTTTGAGGCATTCAATGTCCTAGAGAAAGAGTTTCTGAAAGCCCAGTCAGTCATCTCATGAGCTGCAAGGTTAGCTTTTCTAGGGACATTGGCAATCAACCAATTCAGTATCTAAGTTGAAATAAACTTGATTGTTAGAGATTTATATTAAAAGAAATGCTTTATGTAATAACTTTAATATTTATTAATAAATTAGTTATTCCATTTTAATGCAAATTTGTGTGAGTAATGTTTGCCGTGCGTTATTTATTTAATAATTATGCATGTATGCCTCTTATTCTATATAGTAGATGATTTGGTGTGTAGAGTAGGCCTTACATACAGAAGATCAGATCATCGGTTCTTATAGAATATAAGCTTATCGTTCACAATCTTAGATGGAATTGGACACACCATCAATAGGACTGTAGCATAAGATTTTAATATGTTTGTCTTGACGATAAGGAACGGTATAGTTCCAACTACTTACACTTGTACACTTTATGTATTGAATAAGACTGTATTGAAGTAATTATTTTTATACTGAATATATAAAATAATTAATACCTCATGATTATTTTGAGTGCTTATACTCTTAATCCTAATATAACAAATAGACACGTGCATGTAGTGTTTATTATTTTGATTTACAGAAGAGTGAGATTCTTTGTGAGTCAATAAACTCAGTGCGTTGGACAATAACATTATTTGAATGGTCAATATTAATTATTGATGGAATCCATATCCTAGTATAGGGATTGATGATACCCAATTGAGGAAGCTTATAAGTTTGATTATGTCAAATTCTGCAGGTGAATTATGAATTTGACATATCAAATAAATTAAGTGGAAGTCTCAAGGAATTAAATAAGTTTATTAAATTTAATTGTCAGTAATTTAATATAATAGATGGGTATCTGTGACCTTAACGTGGAGAGATAAATAAGCATTTAATCCTGGTTGGATTAGGAATTCTTATTTGCATAGCAAGCCTTAGTCATACTAATCCAACCCTAGTCATACTCATTCTGTGATTCTTATTGTAGTCTCTATATATACGCACTCTAAGAGTAGTTAATGTTACACTTACTCATAATTCAACGATACACATTTTTGTGAGAGAAAAAAACCCTAGCAGCTACGAGTCTACTCTCTCTGAAGTAAGGTATGTAAGGTATGTAAGAGAGATATAGCACAAGTCCGAAGGTTGAGTTTAAACAGTTGATTCGTACTTGTTGTTGTTGCTTGTTGTTCGAGATCAAAACAGAAGGTTTTCGAGAATCATACCTATTGGTATTCAGGATCAAACCAAAGAGATCTCGAAGGTATAATACTAATCACATAAATTATTTTTTGCGAATCATATCATAATATTTTGACATTATGCGTATGCACTATAGCCAGATCATGAAAAATTTCGCAGTCCTCAATACTGATATCCTTCACCCTCCATCCACAACTCATTCACTTCATTACAGATACAATTCTCATCCACGGCCTTAGAGTCAAAGTAGTAGGAATTCCTCCACTTCCAAATTTTGTCCATAAGAATGGCTGCAAAGGCAGCAAAGGTCGGATGTACCATTCCTCCTTGACAGAAATAAACCAGGCCCCATGCTTATAAGACAAAAAGACCATAATGAAGGGGAAAAAGCCTATTTTGTTTCTTTCCATTGCTTCTCTCCCTCTTTGAAAGGACAAGCCTTATGAAGAACTACAATTCACCAATGGGTATGATCATACAATATATCAAATGTTAAAAGTGCTATGGCTGCCTGAAGTGTAAGACAAACTGTAAGATGCTGCCTAAAGACAAAAAGTGGTTTATAAATGTCGACAAACGTTGATGCTTCCTGGGTGAGAGTACTCTAAAGTCTAAACCAAGAAGTTTTAAACTAAAAACCCCAAATAAAGCTATGCATAATTCAAAAAGTCAAGGCATCAAGACTGTAATTTTCCTATGTTGGCTCCCAATTGAAATAAGAATATCACAATAATTTGGTTAAATAAGAAGTGTTTTTGAAACAGACTAAAGTTCGGAGAAAACTGAAAAGAACTTAGGCTATGTTTGGTACAAGAAAAATAAACGGAATGAGAATGGAATGAGAATAAGAATGGAATGAAATGGAATAATCATTCTCATTTTCTTATTTGTTTGCCTAGTGAGAATGGAATGATCATTCATATTCCACTATTTAGAACGACTAATTAATAATGCTAGAATGTAATAGAATTAAAAAAAAAACTATATAAAAAATTTATGGATGATTTCAGTAAAAGGAGTGAAGAAAAACAAAAGCATTTAGATATAAAGGAAAAAAGTTGTAATTTTATTATTTATTTTTAAAAATAAAATAATAAATAAATAAGAATTTTATGAGAAATAATTTTTCGTGAGATTATATATTATTAGTAAAATTTGTTTCTGAATGCAGTTAATGAGAAACAACATTGCAGGTACAAGTTTTTTAAGCACTAGTTCAGTTTTATATATATATATATATATAACAATTTTACAGCCTTACCAATGCATACGTGTCCCCAGAAGCAGTACGAAATTGGCGGAGGTGCTCACGAGCGGCGATTATGATGGTAGTTGGGGGTGGTTAGAAGCATTTTAATTTATTAAATATTATAAGGCGTCTTGTAATGTGGTGATCGTGGGATGGCAGCGAGTGGTGGTCATGGGTGGTGACGGGTGATTATGGCAAACAGTGAGTGGTGGTGGGGCACAATAGCACTTGTGGGTGGTAGCGGTGGCGGTGGATGGCTGGTGGTTATGGTCGACGATGGATGGTGGTGATGGTTAATTGATGGTAAATTTTTAACTTTTTCATTTTTAAAATTAAAAAATTACAAAACATGTTTTATTTTTTTTAAAGAAATTTGACAATAAAAATTTTACTAAGTTTTGTTTTATACTCCTCATGTGAGAATGAAATGATCATTTCAACTCTTAAAATAGGAAATGGTCATTTTAACAAAATATGAGAATGATCATTCTAATTTTAAATAGTGGTACCAAATAAGAGAATGAGAATGAAAATAGAAATGACCATTCCATTGCATTGTACCAAACATAGCCTTAATACTTTTGAAATAATTGAAAGATTAAAAATCCCATCTTATTATGTATTGGATTTTTCATTTGTTCTAATTTTCTCTTCACCTGATTTCTTGTAATTTAAATGCAATGCAAGTTATGAATGTTAGGTTAGCAGCTTGCATTTTTTCAAAAACAAATTCCATATTAAATGAGAGAGAGAGAGAGAGAGAGAGAGAGAGAGAGCATACCAATGTTAGGTTAGCAGCTTGCATTTTTTCAAAAACAAATTCCATATTAAATGAGAGAGAGAGAGAGAGAGAGAGAGAGAGAGCATACCAATGTACTATTATCTCAACCACCTGTAGAGTTTATGTTTTGCAAAAGTTGAGCAGCATTTAATCTGTGTGAACCAAAACTATCAACTAAATTAGTAAAATGTTATTCTTTCAAAAAAAAATTTGTACAAAAAATTCATCAGAATGATATGGCAGTGACATTATTATAATTAGAAGCCGTTATAATGAGTGTTTTGTTTAAAAGTGATTAGGTCTTATTTAACCATATCATTTTAATTATAAATTCTATATGAATTTTCCTGTTTGTATAACATTACTCACGAAATTATCCTTTTTGCTTCACATTCAGTACTCTGCACAAAAGGTACACACTCTTCAGGTGACTTAGAGATGTCTTGATATTGTACGTGAGCCAAACTTGATTGGGAAAGGGAGAAAAATAAGAAAAGGCAACAAAATGCTATGCATAATTCCTGAAGTAACAGAAAATACACTGAAGGCTAGGGCCTTAACACAAAAATAAACCTAGAGCCAAATCGCAGAAAAAGGCAGGCATCAGGTGGGAGAATATGAGCACAACAATTGTAAAATAATCATCCCAAGCTCAGGGGATATTGTGCTTTGGCTCGAAGAATCTGGAAACATGAAGAAGGTTTAGAAATGGTCCAAAGGCACAACAGGAAATCAGCGTCTATAAAAAGTGAGCACATTTAATTTGTTTTCCAGTCTTAGAAATCAATGCAAAGAGGTTCTAGTATGATTTAGTGTAAATAGGATGTTGTAATCAATTAGACCTAGACCAATGTGTTATTCAGTTGATGCATACTACATAAAGTGTTGTGTGAGCTGAAGAATATGTTATTGAATACATTTCGCTTGAAGGATTCAAATACATAAGCATACTATTCAAAAAGCTCTTTCTTTATAGGAGTCGATTCACATGGTAGTGAGATGACAACTTAGTGAATACAACCAATTATTAACATTAATCAAGATGCTACTCTAAAAAATACAAACAAAAGAAAATGCAACTCATAACATGTGAGCATTTTCCCAATAAAATTAGTAAATAATAACAAGTGCCAGTTTCCATCAAGTACTAAGTAAAAGATTATGCCTCAAGGTACTTCCGTTAATAAGATCTTATGGTTACTTGATACAAAGTAAGAATAGCAGATAGACACTAAAATGTTGTTTACATGTAAATATACATTTTTTTGTGCTAGATGTAAATGTACATTGATGATAAACAACATGAAATAACCTAATTTCCTAGATTTGTTAAATCAAAGGGCAAACATCTAGTGATAGGCTTTATAACACTCAAAAATCTCTCCGCTCAATTAAGCATGCATTCCAATCATAAGCAATAAATCATAATACAGAAGGAGACAAGATGTTTGCCGTGAAAACCCAACGTGGGAAAAAACCACGTGAATAACTCCTTTGGTTCGGGCGAACCAGGCACTATTAATGAACAGTTTACACAAGTTACACTTATAATCAAACACCGAACTCCACGAATGCCGTTTGAATCACCATGAACTTCGGTTTAAGTTAACTTACCCGACTCCTCGATTTTCTATTCTTCCCCGGTCACTTGACTCTAGCATCGAATCACTACGATACTTTATGTCGCCTTCAAAATCCACCAAGACAATCTTCCTTTTGTTCTTCAATGGTGTAAGGTTCTGTATTTTCTTTGTCGAATAGACGAAAAGTCGATCTCCACCAACTATCTCTAATCTTTATAACCCACAAACCCTATCTCTTTGAT
This sequence comes from Euryodendron excelsum, assembly GCA_033060915.1. Taxonomy (NCBI): domain Eukaryota; kingdom Viridiplantae; phylum Streptophyta; class Magnoliopsida; order Ericales; family Pentaphylacaceae; genus Euryodendron; species Euryodendron excelsum. The sequence continues at coordinate 2,171,186 of CM065399.1, read as the reverse complement.
AGGTATATCATCCATCTTTGGACTCCTTTATTCCCACTTAGTATATCTAATCAAGAGTCACATAAATCGCAATCTTTTCAAATAGATCATGTCAAAAGAGATCCACAGATTTTCTTATATGGCAAGTGCCATGTTAAAGTTGACTCGAGACAACTTGCTACATACGCTTGGCTCTTGCCTTGATCTTATCATACATCTTGCCAACTTATGAAACCTCTCTGAAATATGCTTGTGAGCATGGCAAGTACCATTGATGTTGCCATTAGTCTTGCTATTATATATCAACTCGCTAGGATCTATTGGAACCAACATGGCAAGTGCCATTCCAAAGTTGGCTAGAGCCATTTGTGTTGTTTTGCCAGGAATTAATTTATGAGTTTTGAAAACTTATGCAATGAGTCTATCTTCTTCACCAAACCTAATGTTACCAAATAACAAGTTTGAAACACAAATCACCATAAACAAAACAAAAACCTAACAATCTTCCCATTGGTGATTTTGTGACAAAACTAAGAAAATGATCTACCGCTTGCATATTAAGCACTCAAACTCATAAGTACAAAACAAACCCATTACATCTTACACTTATTGCTCATAAATAAACCTTTGAGAAGATTGATAAACCTGCACACTTCAAGAATGCACAACCATGTGAAAAGCAAGTGATGTATATCATTTACAACCAAAAGAAAGATAATTTAGGCTCTCTCTCAATTTACTAATCATATGCTCCCCCCTCAATTCAATAATTACACAAGATAATGAGCCAAAGATGACAATTATCATATACTTATTGAAGTTCATACATCATCAAAAGAGATAGATAGACATCATCAATTATCATATATTCATTAAAGTTCATACATCATCAAAAGAGATAGATAGACATCATCAATTATCATATATTCATTAAAGTTCATACATCATCAAAAGAGATAGATAGACATCATCCAAAAACATAAGGCAAGTATCAACCAAATCATATATCACACTTATCAACCAAATCAACCAAATCATAATAGGAACGATTAGTGAAGAGTCAATACTACTTGATAAAGGACCTTTTTTTTGTTATTATCAAAAAACGATATATTATATTATGATTAATTTCACAAAAAGAACATTAGGCAGCTTAATTAAGCTCTCAAACAAAGTTTTGAATATATATAATTTATATTATAGCAATATGTTATGAAAAGGGATCATTTGCAACAGATTGTTTTGCGATGGTACCTTCACCCTCATAAATACCATTATTAGTGACAGTATGGTTCCCGACGCAAACATATACCTTATGCGACGATATTTTGTGGCGGTAACCACTACCGTCGAGAAAGGTGTAACTAAATGACACCTTTCATATCCTAAACACGTCGCCCTTTTGACGTCAAGGTATTTGTGACGGGGTGACACACTATCGCAAAAGGTTTTTAATGTAACGGCGTCGTTTTGGTTCCCAAAATTGGTTTCCCTCCTTTTCTTCTTTTTCCTTCTTAAGGATTATACCCTAGATGATATTATCAACATCTCAGCCCTTGATCACTCTCCCTCCCTCAGCCCTCACTCTCCATCTTGACATTCACCTCAGTCTAGTGGCCTTTCCTTCGGTTCGACCAATCTTCTCTCTCCGATGGCCTCAGTCCGATGGCCTCTCCATCTCGGCGTCACCTCTGGAATCGGCATTTAATCTTCTCTCTCTGTGGTCATCGCTCTTGCAACGCCACTCATCGACGAACAATCGTGCCTTCCCATCAATCTATTTCCCAACGCTATCGTGGACCTCAAGCTCTGGTACAACTGCAAGTTTGGCCATTACTTGGTTTCCGAGAAGCCCAATTTCTTTGTGGGTCATGTTTGGCTAGAGTTACTCTTCCAATGGCCCCTCTTGCATGTGAAACTCTGTGACATATTGGTCGGGAAGTCTTGGTTTTATACCACCTGTTTCGTTTATAGCATCTCCACTTTGACTTCCATGGTATTTTACCTTCCTTCGTTATTTCCACATTTACTTTTCCTTCCCCTTTTGGTTCCTAGGAAAATGGTTTATGAAAATTCTCCTATGCTTGGGTTGTGGAAAACAAAAATTAATTTCCTTCCCAGTTTTCATTTTTTGGAAATCAATCGGGATTTGGGTTAGTCTTTTGGGATCCGTGAAGCAGAAAGGCAATCCTTTCAAATTGATGAAAAATCTTTGTAATTGGCTTAAAAATGATGGTTGCAAACATCTGTAACAAGCTAATCCTGCACTTGCTTTCTATATTTCTTGGTGATATTTAGATTTAATTAGGTAATGTGAAACAATGATTGATATTAATCATTTTGTGCATTACATGTTGGGTTTTTCAGGGGAGATCTGCAAAGCTAGTTGTTGGGATCGCTAGATCCACCATATGCGGAAGCTTAGAAGCACTCACACAATAATACACACATCAAAGAGACACAAGATTTAATGTGATTCACCTAAACAACTAAGGCTACATCCACACAGGTGAGAGAGAGATTTCACTATTATAGCAGAGTTTACAACATGAGACACCAAAAAATACCTGAAGCCCTTTGAAACAATAATCGTTTCCCCACTCAAGAGTATTTTTTTCTGACTCTACTCACTACACACTCTCCTTACAAATCTCACACTTCTTTGACTTTGTTACATATCATAGCCTCTACCTAAGGGGGTATTTATAGCTGCTCCTTCCACTGCATATCTCTGTCTGAACAAACCTTCATCAAATAAATTATTCAACACTCGTTGCAGCACATAAGAGAATTCCAAAGCCTTCTCGCTGGCTGATGAAGAAAAAACCCGAGGAAGAATCGCGACTACCGACACGTTTTCTTCCTTCTTCTTTTCTTTCTTCTCTTTTCTGCTTGGCTGGCAAAGACAATAATGATGGATGGGTTTCAATCAACAAAAAAGGCATTCAGTGGGGAATGGGGATCCACCCACATGGTGGTGGAGCCCACCCCATCATTACAATTATTTAGTTGAAGCCAATCCAGTAAAGATAATAGTAACAATAATAATAATTTGAAGGCAAGGTATGTTTTATCTATACAATAAGCGTACACTGGTCAAGATTAGTATGTACACGAATATACTATTAGTTCAAGATACTCCAGTTAATGAAGTAGTATATGATCTGCAATACCTAAAAAAAAAACGTTATTTTTACTTTGCTCGCTAGGGGATTAAATGATTAGGTGGTGCAGTTGTTCCATATTGTGCAAAATGTAGTTGTTTTAGAAATTGTGGTGATGGGCTGGCTTTGCATCTGTAGATCAAATAAAAATTAGGAAGTTATAGAAGCATTTCAATGGCGTCATCATGGCATTTTTTTTTCTCTTTTTTTCCTGGACTTATAAAAAAATTTTTAAGTTTTTCCAATCGCTTGGGTACTAAAACACCCAAATGGCCTTGAAAGTTTGTCAAAACACCCAAATGGCCTTCAAAGTTCGTCAAACTTGACATATAGTAAGGTTTAAGTAGAATGACATATGGGAACAAACTGCATAATCGCCGGACTTCTAAGGTGAGAGTTGTAACATTTTTTTTTCTCTCTTTTTCCTTAACTTCTTTAAAAAAAAATTAGTTTTACAAGCTGTTTGGGTACTAAAATCCCCAAATGGTCTCATAAATCTGTCAAAGTTGACATGTAGCAAGATCTAGGCACGAGTAATGTGTGGGAACAAATGGCACGATTGTAGGACTCTCAGGGTGAGAGTTGTGATATTTTTTTCTCTCTTTTTTCTTAACTTCTTAAAAAAAGTAAGTTTTTTGAGCCATTTGCGTACTAAAATCTTTAAATGACATTAAAACTCATCAAACTTAACATGTAGCAATGTCTAGGCACGAGTGATGTGTGGAAATAAACGACACGATTGTCAGACTCCTAGGGTGAGAGTTGTGACATTTTTTTCTCTCATTTTTCATAAATATTTTGAAAAAAAAAATCTTTTCGAGCCTTTTGGGTACTAAAACTCTCAAACAACCTCGGTAGTCCGTCAGACTTGACACGTAGTAAGGTCTAGACACGAGTGACGTGTAGCAACAAACGACATGGTTGCCGGACTCATAAGGTGAGAGTTGTGAAATTTTTTTCTCTCTTTTTCCTAAACTTCAAAAAAAATAAAAACAAGTTTTTCGAGCCATTTGGGTACCAAAACCCCCAAACGGTATTGGAAGTTCGACAAGCTTGACATGTAGCAAGGTCTCGGCACAAGTGATGCGTGAGAACAAATGGCAAGATTGTCGGACTTCCGGGGTGAGAGTTGTGACATTTTTTTTTTCTCTCTTTTTCCTTTACCTTTTTTTGAAAAAAAACTAAGTTTTTCGAGCCGTTTGGATAGTAAAACCTTCAAACGGCCTTGGAAGTCCATCAAACTTGACACGTAGCATGGTCTACTTACGAGTGACATGTGAGAACAAACGGCATGATTGCCGGACTCACGATGTGAGAGTTTTGACTTTTTTTCTCTTTGTTTCCTTAACTTATTTTGAAAAAAAAAAACAAATTCTCAATCCATTTGGGTACTAAAGCCACCAAATGGCCTCGGAAGTCCATCAAACTTGACACGTAGCATAGTTTAGGCACGAGTGACGTGTAAAAACAAACGGCACGGTCGCCAGGCTCTCGGTGTGAGAGTTGTAATATTGTTTTTCTCTTTTATTTCTTAATTTTTTTAAAAACCAATTTTTGAGCCGTTTGGGTACTAAAACCACCAAATGGCCTCGAAAATTCGTCAAACTTGACCCGTAGTAAGGTCTCGACACAAGTGACGTATCGAAATAAACAGTACGTTCACTAGACTCCCGGTGTGAGAGTTACAACACTCTTTATTTTATTACTTGTAATGTATATAAAAAAATTTCATTTCATGTTTTTATAACATTGTACTTATTATTGAAGGAGTGACTAAAGATTTTTTTTGCTTTGTTTTGGTATTCAAAAACTCGAATTAACCAAAAAACTTCTAATCAGTACAAATCCATTGACAGAAGTTGATGGAGAACTATTGGTTCAAATTTCTACAAAGTTTTTGTTCAAAATGCCCGAAAACCTAATGTTCTCCTAGAAAGACCTCGCCAAGACATTAAAACTGTGCGAGAATTTGTTAGTCGACATGTAACTTGATATTTTCATGACGTAAATTGCAATTTTATTTCAATAAGCCCTCATATTTACATGCTTATCTATTAATCATCTTTATTGTATTCATTATTATATTTAATATTTATTTATTTTTATTTTCAGGTTATTCTCAAAGAATAGGTCGATGGTGTTTCTATATCAACTTATTTAGCAATAGACTAAAAACTCTCTTTTGTTGTATGGATTTTGAATTGGGATCGTTATTTTGCGAGAGATTATATAATTTGTTTTCGTTGTATGGATTTTGATGGGAGATAATGCTTGTTTGGATAAATATTTAAAAGATACATTAATTAACTTTGTTAAGTATTTCTGTAAGTATTTGGTTTTGAATGAATGCATAAATTTTGTTATTTGGATCATGTTAAATGTACATTTTATCAAGTGAAATAACAAATTACAAAAATTATTTGTAATTTTATATAAAATTGTTTTTTAAAATGTATTAGCGACAGCCATTTACCGTCGCTAAAAGTAAGAAAACTGTCAGTAAAAGGATGGCTTTTTTGCGTCATTTTTTGTGATGGTTATCTTACCGTCGCTAAAGCTTTTTGTGAAAGTTACAGCCATTGTTAATAGTAGTCGCCAATAAGTATTAGAGACGATGTTTAACTGTCGCAAAAACTCTTTAGCGACGGCAAGGCAGTGGTCACAAAAAAAAAAAAAAAAGTCATCTGACGAATTATATTTGCGATGGTTCCATGACAGTCACTAAAAGTGGCCATTGCTCAGCCGTCATTAAAACTATTTGCCATGCCAGCAGTTTCGTCACCGAAAATGTCATCGCAGTGCCAATGCTAATGCTTATTTGCAACGATATAAGGGTTTTTCTCAACGGTTTTCTGCCGTTGCAAATACTAACTTTTCTAATAGTGTCAGGAGGTCGTTGAAGCTGAAAGTTTCAATCCCCTTTTCTCCAAATTTTGATTTTTTAAAAACATAAAATATATGTGTCATATTATTATTAGTTCCTCTTAATTTATTTATTCTAAGCTTCATATATTTTCTTGAATCGCTCCCAAAGATGTTGTGAAATTGAGCTTTCCTGCAAAAGTACAGGTGTCGTGATTGAAGTATAAACTAGTAGTGTCCGATATCATTCTCTCCCAAGGGATCAAACCAAATATAGGCGTCACATAGGCAAACAACCAACAATTTGATTCAAATTAGAAATTCACTTAAGTAAATTGAAACTATCTACAAAGAAGACCGAAAATATGTAATGGTGAGAGTATTTTGACTATTAATTAAACTAAGTATTAAAAGCAATTCTAACTAGATTTAAAAACAACGAACGAAAGGCCTGGATGCAATTGCTTCAATCTACCAATTCTCTACAAGGTCTTCAATGGAGATTTGTATAACTCAAGTTAAGGCTCACTCTATGGATCCTTGACACGGAGAATTTCGACTATAGAAACTCGAATTCACGTTCAATTAAGTGTAGATTGATGTTCAATTGTAGGAGTCATATAGACAAACCATCAATTGTGCAATCTAATCGCTCCTGAATAGTGTAATTTATATCCGCCAATGTGCGGTTGCGATGCAGTAATAATATCTCGGTAAGTCCGAGATCGATCCACAGGGAAATTAAAGAATAAGCTTTATGGGTAAGGTCTGCAATCACGACAAAATAATAACAAGTTTAGAATCAATTAAAATTACAGGAAAGCTTCTAAAAAGAAAATAAAAATCAATTGTTGGAGATGATTGATCTAAATTATCAGACAATAAAATTGAGCTAAGTTTAGAGACGTAGTCAAATATTATATAAAGGTCTTGGTAAGGTTTGATCTAGTAAGAGGCCTACAGGCAAGTTCCCAAGGTAGTTTTGGTTAAAGAAACTCAAGATTCAATTACCCTTTTAGAGTGGATATTCAGTTATTTACTAGTGTTCATACCAGGGTCTCATTCACACTTGTCCCAGTTTATAAACCTATCTATAAGGTATGTTTGAAGCTTAATCAAGAACAGTAGATTTCTAAAGTACTCTTAATAAGAATATAAATGCAATTATAATCAATATTCTGATAAAAAATTCTAGGTATACATATCTTTGCTTACAAATCAAACTATACATATATGCTAGATATGATCAAGAATATTGTTTTTCGAAGATATTCATGGGCAAGAAAATAAATCTTGGTCCAAGATCTTGAAACCTTGAAAAATAAATAACTATCTTGAATCTCTACATGTAACCTAGTTAATTTCTCAACCGATACCAAGAACGAATTTAGCTACTAAAATGCATTATAAAGATTGCAAGATTGGAAATAATAATTAAACAAATAAAACTCTGCATTTAAGAAATATAATCTGGAATTCATAATAAGAATAAGAAGGAAAACTAAAGATAAAAATTAAAGATTAAAAGATTCTCCCTTGAAAGATGAAAAGATTCGTAGCCTCCAAAGGTTGGATGATTCCTCCGTTCAAAACCTTAGAAAAACCCTAGAATTCTTCTCCTCCTTCAAAAACATAAAACTCCTAAGTCTATTCTACTACCTCCTAATCTATCCACAACTAAAAATTGAGTTAATCTATAAATCCCGTCGTCAGTTGTACGGACGATTCCCACTGAGTGCTCCAACGGGCTGGGTCACTTCACAAAAGTTATAGGTCATAAAAAATTTATATGAAATCGACATATTGTGGGCCTGAATAACCTTTCTGGTTCGCGAGATATGGGCTTCCAAAGTTTCATGTATGCGTGCTTAGTAGTTTGTACCACAGCTTCAGCCGCTTGTACCTTGACAACAACCTCTTGAAACTTATGATTAAATTGCGTTCGAAATCATTCTATTTAAGCTCGAAACCTACATAAAGTATAATAAACTCAATTAATATCAAAACATAACTAAAAAGACATATATAATCATAAACTAACACTAACAAAGCACTAGTTAAGGCCTTATAGATTTTTGCTAGCCCCTAGCAAAATACTAAAAACCAAAAACATAAGCTTCACTTTCGTAGAAGTCACGAATGCATTTAGTCTATGCATCAAGCCTTTAAATCCCTAAGTTACTCCTAGTGGACGAGTGATATCTCGTGAGAGCTTGCAGTGATAATACCCACTAACATCTTCTCCATTTTAAATAATCAATGATAGAGAGAACAATTAAGGCATATGAGAACTTACTCAAGATAATTCTCAACTCAACCTCCATCATGAGTCATGCAAGGTTAAGACATGAAAGTTACAAGAAAGATGCACATTCTAATATACTAACAATGCAACATAACTTAAGTGTATCAATATCATGCACAAACATCCTTTATGCTTTGATTCAAATACTCACAAGGCATACACTCACAAAAATATGAACACATGGATCCCTCAAAAGAAGCTTTATCATAAGAGTAATTGTATAAGTCATGCAATAAGAGCAATCCACAAACAAAAATGGCCAAAACGAAAGTGTATTGGACTTGACATAGCTCCATGAATGAATATTCACAGTCAAAGTAATAATCAAGAAATTGACAAAGGTACTTATACTCAAAAGAATTTTCAATTCATGTATACTTTAGATCAACCACAACCATCTATATGAAGAAGAAAAATGTACGGAGAGAGAAAGAATAAACTAGTCAAAATGATTGTGCTCAAGGCATCCAATGATCATTAAAGCCATACTTTCACCTCCCAATTCATATGATAATGCTTATCATTTTTTTCTCTCCGTTTTTTTTTCATATTTTTGTCATATTTTTTTTTTTCACTTTTCCCCTTTTTTTTCACGGTTTTTCATAATTCTTCTTTTTCTCCTTTCCTCTTTTTTCCATCACATTACAAATACATCATCCTCTTCTTTTCAAACTTTTCACTAGCACTAAGATCACATCTCTTTTATAGGAAATATCTCAACAATGAATTGGCTCTATCAATGATGATATATAAAAGTTTCAAGAAAAAGAATCTAGTAATTATGGATCCGAGAAGAATAGAATGACCTAAAAGCGTATCTGAAGTATATTAAGTTTAAAAATTCAAAAGAGTATAAGTGTCAATAATCTTAATCATTACCTAACTTATAAATCAAAATCAAGTATAATGAAACTATTGAAAGAATAGAAAATGAAAGAAATATCCTCGAGTAAATGTAAATCCACTCCGAAAAGAAGATAACTTGGCTCTAAAGCTGACAAGGGACAATCTCCACTATTTAAGGATGAAAAATACACAAAATCATCAACACAAGAAATCATATAACAAGATGGTGTATAATGATGTAACCTTTCTCTTGTAATGTTTTCATGGCAACAACTTGTAATTCATCATCATAAGAGGTTAACTTGACAATTAAGCTCAAGTTTTGTCTAATGGATGCCTCTAATCATTCTCAATTCAAAGATTGTATTGACATGAACATAAATATGGTTCTAAAAAATTGTTTTTCAACACTCCTAACATAAATAATACTAAGCAATAAAAACATAATTGAAAGTGTTGCAGATACCGACCATGACCGATGAACCATATGCTACTCCACTCTTACCAACTCAGTTCCGGTGTCCAATTTGTGAATTGACGTGGGCAACACCTGTAACTAGTTAGCAAGCTATAACAAAGTTTCTTTTTTTTTTCTTTTTTTTTAAAAGAAAGAGAGTACCAAAAGAAAACAGAAATAAAGTAAAAGAAGAAAAGAAAAAAAACCAAAATATCCTCCAAGAAAATAAAATACTTCTAACTGTACAACTACTAAATCAAGTTTTCCTAAGAACTCTAAGACAAACTGGTAGGACCATGCTCCGGAGCCTTCGAAGTCGAGACCCTCAAAGTGTGGCTCTTCAGCGAGTCCACCTTTGACTTCAACTTGGAAATTTGCCTTTGCAAGAATTCAATAGTTGCGAATGGATTGGACATGGCAGGATGTGGCTATCATGAAACTAAAGTGGATAGGTCACTCTACTGAGGTGCTCGGGAACTCAAAGCATCCAAACCGGACAACGATGACCCGAATGTGCAATGGTGTCCGAAGGCAATGTGGGCACACCAACCTGCTCCAAAAGCTGAGTAATGAACAACTCATAGGGTAACCCGCCAGATGAATAGCGTGCCTCCCCCATAACAATTAGCATCATAGTAGGCAAATTAATCGTATACCCTTTACCAATAATATAAAGCCAAAAACACCTATAGTGATCCACTACAACACCTGAATCCACTCCAGGGAGAATATTTGAGAAAAGAATCAAATTCAACAGCTAATACTCCTTCTTTAAAGACGACCCGAGTATCATGGAATGATGACCCACTAATAGTATTTTCTATAGTTCAGCACAAAACACATCAATAGGGGGTGAATTTCCTTCAAATAGCGCACAATCTAGCCTCGAAACCCGTGACAAAGTCAGAAGTTCACAAATATCATTCACCGTAATAATGATCACGTGTCCCCTTACTTTGGATTGAATGGAGAGCTCGGGTGTCTCAAACACGCTCAAATAAGCATAAAATTCTGGCACCATGTCAACATTCATCGAGCCTTCTCTCCGTAACATCTGAAGCCAACCCCTCTGTATGAATATAGATTTCAAAAACCTATCAGAAAAATCTTAGAGTTGCACTCGGCGTTCAATTAATACTTGCCGCCCCTGAAACAAGTTCAGGTACATATTCCTCTCCCAAGAGTTAGCGAACTGTTTGATTCCCGATTGTGATCTGTTCTTACTCCTTTTGAGTGATATGGTTATCAAGATTTCTTTATTTGTCATGTTCTTAAGAGAAACTTATAATAATAAATAAAACAAAATAGAATAAAGAAATGAAAGCCATAACATAAATTAAGATAAACAGTACTCCATTAAACTAACGTAAATAATAAGAAAACAAAACACAAATAGTTCTAGCTAAAATAGAGTTTTAGACTGCCACAGCGTGATGCACAATCTAAACTCATAAACACAAACATAACATCTAAACATGAAAAAAAAAAAGAAAAGAGTTTTAGATCAATTATACAATAATCTTGAATGCACATGATCTAAACTCTAGCAAACACTATCCACTACATATCAGTGGATGGATCCCACACTGAACGGGATATCTCTCTCTGTAGCTCCTCAATAGCCTAGCTATGTCGGCCATAAAAGCTGCCTATCCACTGCTCCTTGTCAATCCTATTAAACCGGCCATAAACCTCCATCTGAAAAGTCCCAAAGGCATTGGCGTGGGCCTCCAAAAAGCTGAGTGTGATGTTGCTGCGTCAGTACCTGTAACTCCAACATCTCTACTACTTTATCCAACGAAGACTGCCCAGTACGACCACTTCCCTCAGCCAATGGTCCTCCTTCCCCCTCTTCTTCGTCATCCTTGGCCCTTTTCTTCTTGTGACTCCCATACTGTGCTTCTGACTTATGAATAGAAGTCATGTTGATGGCACTCATGGAAGATCTTCTTGAAAAGAACGAAGGTGGGTTGACTCTAGACTCAAGGAGTAGGGAAGTAAGCATACACACAAATGGAATGCTATCCCCTCGGGTGATATTAGTGCCATTATGATAGAGTTGGAGGAATATATACCTCGGCAAGTCTATGGTCTTTTGGGTTCCAATGCCCCACATCAACTGGGCTCGGGGTAAGTTGACCTGGGTATAATGGGCTTGGGGAATAGACTATGGCATGAGAAAAGAAACAGTGGAAGGTACCTCATTTTTAAAAACTTTTCCTCACATTGGGTGTTCCCCTCAACCTAGGACTGACCATCTTCTAGAATCTCCCGTGCCATCTCAGTGAGGCTCGGAGTCCTAACCCCATGGCAAAACTCAACATTAGGTTCATGCCTAAGCCCATAATGACGACAGAAAGTGGTCGGGGTAATCATTATATCTCTCCCTCTTACCCAAGTCACCAGCCTCTCTTGACCTCAGTTTTATTGGCTACTAGGATGTTGGTCATAAGTTCAGCACAAAGGTTTAGATTATATTCCCCCCTATAGGTAGCTAGGTCATTCCATCCCCGCCTTTCAAACTCGGCTTCTAAGGTAAACCCACCACCAAAATTCCATAATTCTATGTTCCGCTCTACAACCGCAGCTTTACCCGCCCAAGTTTTTCTAAAGTCGAGATAGGCTTGGTGACTCATAAAAATTTCCGAGTCATAGTTCGAAGAATAATCAGGTTCAAAGGGTTCTATGGCCAAAGACTTCTTAGCAGATTTTTTACTCCCTTTTGGTGCCATCAAACCACTTCACAAAACAAGTTGCAACATACACCACCACACAATCACAATTATAGCACAATCTCAATCCTAACTAAGCATAAATATGAAGGGAAACGATTCGAAAAGGAACATGAGAGGCTGCGTTGTTACCTTGGAGGATGAAAAGGCGGGAAGTTGACGAGTCACGACTCTTCAAACTGGAAAAACTTCATCGCCTCGTCCAGACGCTCCCTCTCTCTAAAACAAAAATTTTGTGGGTGTGCAAATGAGACAAAATAGAGAAATTCAACCTTTTTATAAAAATGGAGGGGCATCTAGACGGGCCTTGGAGGGCGTCCGGACGGGGAGCAAGCGTCCCGACAACTCCATAAGGGCATCCAGACAAACTAACGGTGTCTGGACGACCAGTTAGCTCGTCTAAACCGACTTAAAATTTTTTCTAAGGCACGAAGGGCGTCTGAAAGGCCAGTAGCCTTGCAACTCGAATTTAAAAATTTTCCTAAGTCAAGGGAGGCGTCCGAACGGGGTGTCCTGACGACTAGTGGCATTGCAGAAACTGATTCAAAATTTTTCTAAGTGTGGAGGTCCATTGGAACACCCTACTAGTGCCTTTTTTTTCTCGACTACAAAAAAAATCCGAGTGTAAAAATGTGTTTGGATGGCCAGCTTTTTTTTTTCTTAACTAAAATTTCAAGGCCAACTCAAGCATGCAATTCATCCCAGGGTTGATCTCTCCCCGCAACTTAGTATGCATATTGTCCTCAATGAAAGACGAAAGACACAAACTTTCGCGATGAAGGGCACACTAGATACTAGAAACTGTAAAAACACAACAACACTACTATACACAATTACCCTATGAATATTACTCTAATGGTGGAGGGTCTTCAAGACGTAATGTCTCTATTTCTGCCACAAAATTTTCGACGTAATGTTTTAGACGATGATCATTGACTATGAATTGCTTGTCATTTGTGGGGTTTTGAATTTCAATGGCCCCACTTTCGGGGACTGTCTTCATTATATAAGTTCCCGACCATTTACTACGCAACTTTCCAAGAAATAAATGTAACCAGGTGTTGTACAAAAGAACCTTTTGACCAATGTCAAACGATTTTTGTGAAATGTGTTGGTCGTGAAGAGCTTTCATCGTTGCTTTAGAAATTCATGCATTTTCATACGCATCATTCCGTATTTCATCCAACTCTGAAAGTTGAAGTTTTCAATGGTGCCCAGCGTCATCGGGGTTTTTATTCATTTGTCTAATGGCCCAGTAGGCTTTATGTTAAACGTCAACGAGTAAATGGCAAGCTTTTCCATAAATGAGCCTATTGGGTGACATGCATAACTGTGTTTTGTATGCGGTCCGGTAAGCCCAGAGTGAATCCACCAACCTTAAGGACCAATTCTTGCGGTTGGGGTTCACGGTTTTTTCTAAGATATGCTTAATTTCCCTATTACAAGTTCTACTTGGCCATTGGTTTGTGGGTGGTAAGGCGTTCTGACTTTGTGGAGCACTCCATATCTACGCATCAAGACCCCAACAAGTCTATTACAAAAGTGGGTTCCACTATCACTTATGATGGCACGCGGCATCCCAAATCTTGAAAATATGTTTTCTTTTAGAAATTTAATCACCACTGGCTGATCATTTATACTGAATGCCACTGCCTCTACTCACTTAGATAAATAATCAATACCCACTAAAATGTATAAATGCCCAAAAAAACTAGGAAACGGCCCCATAAAGTCGATGCCCCAACAATCAAATATTTCTATAATAGTTATGGGATTCAAGGGCATCATATTTCTTCTAGTAAGAGTACTTAGTCTTTGACATCTATCACAAGCAGTACAAAATGTATGGACATCTTTAAATATAGTAGGCCAATAAAATCCACATTAGAGGACTTTAGCAATTGTTTTCTTGGTGGAGAAATGTCCACCACAAGCATATGAGTGGCAAAAACTAATTATGGGTTGAAATTCATTATCTGGGACACAATGGCGAATCACCTGATCAGAGCAATACTTGTAAAGGTATGGGCCATCCCACATAAAAATTCTAACATTTCAAAAAAATTTCTTTTTGTCATTGGATGACCATTGAGATGAAATCTTACCTGAAGCCAAGTAATTAGCGATATCCACAAACCAAGGGTACTAATATGAGTAACAGATTGGATGGAAAAAAGTTGTTCATCAGGAAAATGTTCCAAAATAGGAGATTTGTCTTGGTCTCGGCCATCGACAGGTAGATGAGAAAAGTGATTAGCTACCACGTTTTCTACCCCTTTTTTGTCCTGAATTTCTATATGAAACTCCTGAAGGAGTAAGATCTAACGAATTAGTCGTGGCTTAGCATCTGGCTTGGTGAGTAAGTACTTAAGCGCGACATGATCAGTATAAACTATGACGAGTGAGCCGACTAAGTAGGATCTAAACTTATCAAGTGCAAGGACCATAGTAAGAAGCTCCTTCTCGGTGGTAGTGTAGTTCATTTGTGCGTCATTTAAAGTTTTTCTAGCATAATAGATGTCATATGGTTTCTTGTCCTTTCGTTGACCAAACACCACCCCTATAGCGAAGTTACTCGCATCACACATGAGTTTGAAGGGTTAAGACCAATTGGGGGCTTGCATGATGGGTGCAGTGGTCAAGAGCCATTTTAGCTTGTCAAAAGTTTGTTGGCAAGAGGATGTCCATTCAAATGGAACATCCGTGGATAACAAATGATACATAGGATGAGATATAGCACTAAAACTTGGAATGAATCGCCGATAAAACCTGGCGTGACCTAAAAATGAACGGACATCTTTAACGTTTGTAGGGGGTGGAAGGTTCTAAATAAAGTCGATCTTAGCTTTGTCAACTTCTATCCCCTTATTTGAAATTATGTGTCCTAACACTATCCCTTGTGTCACCATAAAATGACACTTCTCTTAATTAAGGACCAAATTGGTCTCCTTACATCTTTGCAAAACTTTTTTTCAAATTTTCGAGACATTGGTCATAGGTATTCCCATAGATAGAAAAATAGTTCATAAAGACTTCCAAGATTCTTTCTACCATATCACTAAATAAGCTCATCATGCATCTTTGGAAAGTGGTCGGTGCATTGTATAGGCCAAAAAGCATTCTTCTATAAGCATACATGCCAAAAGGACAAGTAAAGGTAGTTTTATCTTGATCTTCTAGGGGTATTTCAATTTGGTTGTAGCCCGAGTACTCATCCAAAAAGCAATAATAAGCTCTACCGACACCCGCTCTATGACTTGATCAAGGAATGGTAATGGAAAGTGGTCTTTGGTGATAACAGCATTGAGACGTCTATAGTCAATACGCATGTGCCATCCCGTTTGGATCCTAGTTGGTACTAATTCATCTTTGTCGTTTTTCACCACTGTTACTCTAGACTTTTTAGGGACCACTTGGGTAGGGGTCACCCACCTAGAGTTTGCTATTGGGTAAATAATACCGCATTGAGAAGTTTCAACACTTCTCCTCTAACTACTTCTTTCATATTCGAATTCAATCACCTTTGCATTTGGCGAACAGGTTTAGCCTCTTCCTCTAAGTATATGCGATGTGTGCAAACTAAGGGGCTAATACCATGTAAATCAGCAATTGGCCACCCTATGGCTTTGCGGTGCTTTAAAAGCACCTTCTTCAATCGATCTTCTTGGCCTTCAGACAGGCTAGAAAATATCACTACTGGGTAAGATTTACCATCGCCTAAAAATATATATTTAAGAGTAGATGGCAATGGCTTTTGCTCCGAGATAGGAGCTTCCACTTCTGATGGTTCAGGTTTACAAGCATTGAGCCATATTGGCTCAACACATTGGGTCTAATGACTCAAAGACATAGCAGGAATGCACTCTACTGCTTTCTCATTTATCATTGTTTCTTCTAAATACTCTATTTGCTAATTCTGCATTAAAGCTCTCTTAAGTGGATTTGTCAAGAATTCTCTATTAAAATGTTCTTGTACTAGAATATCTATCATGCTAATCTCCCTGATGTCTTCACACTCTCCCGGTTTCTTACTCGTATGGAAGATACTCATATCTAGAGTCATGTTTCCGAAGGATAAATTTAACTCCCCACCCCTAAAACGAATAATAGCATTAGATGTTGCTAGGAAGGGCCGACCTAAAATGATAGAGATAGGAGAATGATCATTTGAGTTCCCCACGATGTCTAACACTACAAAATCAACTGGGAAGTAGAATTTATCCACTTGGATAAGCATATCTTCCATCATGCCCCTAGGAATCTTAATCGAACAATCCGCTAATTACAGGGTGATTCTAGTAGGTTTTAACTCTCCTAACCCTAACTGTTGATAAACAGAATAAGGTAGCAGATTCACACTAGATCCTAGATCTAGCAAAGCATTATCAACCCTATGATCTCCAATTATGCATGGAATGGTCGGACTCCCCGGGTCCTTGTATTTTGGTGGAAGATTTACTTGTAGAACCTCTCTAGCTTCTTGGTTCAGAAAAGAAACTTCTCTTACAATGAGTCGTCGCTTAATGATGCACAAGTCCTTTAAGAACTTTGCATATGAAAGAATCTGCTTAATGGCATCTAGGAATGGAATATTGATTTTCACTTGCTTGAATACCTCATAAATTTCAGAGTTTATTAATTCTTGCTTCGGTTTGGCTAATCTATGAGGGAATGGAACACGTGACAAATCCTCTACGTCAATGTCCATCGATTTATCCCTAGACTCATCTTCCTTAGGCTTCTTTCCTAACTCCTCCACTACCTCTTTAGGATTATCTCTATCCTATTCTGATGTTTTTTCTACTCTCTCACTAGCGTCCTCCCTAGGCGCAGGCTTTTTACTTGGAATAGTTTTATTTATGGCTTTTCCGCTCCTTAGGGTGGTTACTGCTTGAACTTGGTCATGATATGGCGAATTTGGATTTATCTATACACCATGAGCTTGCCTATTAGGGTTAGGTAATGGTTGAGCAGAGAATGTGCCTTTCTCTTTGGTCAGTGATTAAACAAACAAAGTCTTTAACTCTTCTATAGATTTATCAAGTCTAGCATTAGTTGCTTGCTGTACCTATATGAATTAGGTCAAAGGATCCTCTACTAGTCTTATAGGAGGTGGTCTATAAATCTTTGTTGTTGGTGATGGAAATTGTTGACCTTGTGCATGGTATTGATTAGGGGGGCCATTAAATTGCTGCGGGTGTTGGAATTGTTGGGGCGCTGAGTTGCCATCATTCCTCCAACTGAAGTTGGGATGGTCCCTCCATCCTGGGTTATATATAGGTGCACATGGGTTTCCTTGTCCTTGTGGGGCCTGTATTGGTTTACTATAAGGGGCAATAGCATTTACTTGACCATGCAACACTTCCCTAAATGCTAGAATTGTAGGACAAAGATCTATCCTATGCTCGTCATTATCGCACACACTATAATTCACTTGGGTTTCACTCTCAACTGCTGCAATTTTTTTTATTTCTAGGGCCTCTAACCGCTTAGTCAATGTGGCTATCTTTGAATTATCCTCATCTAAATGCCTTTACGAATATATGGTGCCTGTCCTTAATTTGTTTCTAATCTAGGGATTTTTAGTCCATGTGGTGTCCCAATGTCTCGCGTTATCAACTAGAAAGTCAAAGAAGTCATAAGCTTCTTCTGGAGATTTATCATAGAAAGAACCGTTGCTCATTGTCTCCACAAACCTTGTGAGTTCAAGAGTCAAGGCCGAAAAGAAAATACTAACCGACCTACATGGGTCTTATCTATGATAAGAAAATGAATTCAAAAGTTCTTTATATCTCTCCCAACTATGGTAAAATGTTTCATTTTCAAAAGGAGTGAACTGTGAAATTTGGCGACGAATTACCTCTGTGCAATGCTCAGGAAAGAACTTTCTTAGAAACTCGGCCTAAAGGACATCCCATGATGGAATAGACCTCGGCCTTAAAGAATTTAACCAAATTTTAGCTTTATCCTTTAACGAGAATGGAAACAATTTGAGACAGATGGTCTCGACAGAGCACGTATTATCAAAACACATGTTACAAATCTCTTCAAACACTTTAAGGTGGGTATATGGATTTTCATAATCTATCCCATGAAAATGTGTGATTAGTTGCATGATACCTGACTTAAGATGGAATGCATTTTGGTCAGGAGGTAATATAATGCAAGACTTTAGAGTCTGTCTTTGTGGGTTAAGATAATCTCTCATAGTTCGTTGTGGTGGTGTAGGTACTTGGCGTTGTGGGGTGTAAGCACCCCATTTTTGCCCGTTCAACAGTCTCCAGTCCGTTCAGACTTGTATTCAAGTCGATGTGGACATATTCTGAGTCAACTCAATTTTCCAAATCCAATCCCGTCAATCAAACCGCTTTGTTAGCCAGCCGGGCCCAAATAAAGACAAAATGACCAAAATGCCCTTGGGGGCATTGTTTTGATCCAATTTCAAATCAGGCACGTCTTTCCCAATACGATAAGTCCCTTTTCCAATTCCATTTCCAATTCAAATTTCAATTCTAATTTCAATTAAATTTGGCACACCTTTTAAGAAAGTTGATTCCTCAAGGTGGTAAGACCCTCCAATTCCTCAAGGTGGTAATGCCATTGTAGAAATGTTCGTTTCGGCACGCTTTTTGAGAAAGTTGATTCCTCAGGCACTAAGTCCATTTAGCAGCTTTCTGAGATCAGGTAGTCTTAGGAATGATTGTGAATCCTCAGAGTAGCGGAAGTACTCGCAAACATCGCAACCGTCAGAGTAACGGAAGTACTTGTAAACAGGTCGATATAGGGAATTGCCAACAAACTCCTGTATCATGTGGCCGTCATCAGAGTGGCGAAAACACTCAAAACACATGTCAACACTAGTGCTTGCTAGCCCACTTTGGTGAAAAATGACCAAATTGCCCCTAGGGCCATTTTTGGCACGTTTCTCGAGAAAGTACCTAAGTCTTTAAAACGGAAAGTCCACCTTTCCAAGATTATCTTAAAAGCAATCCGGCATGATTAGGTACCTTTTAGTCAGTTTCGAGCCAATTTCGAGACTCTCCGGTCAAAATAACCATTTTACCCCTAGGCATCCGAATGCCCCGGGAACCACACCGGCTCTGGGTATCAAACCAATAACCTCCCGAGAATGTTTCTTATAGTATTCTTAACCTTCCATTATCTTTTCGGATCATTCCGAGTTAATTCCGGCAAACCCAGTGCAAAATGACCGTTTTGCCCCTGGTAGGCCGGTCGCCTTTTCCGACCACACCGACTCTGGGTATCAAATCGGTAATCTCCTGGGACATTCCAAATCGGTAATCTCCTGGGATTTTGAGTTCGTCCTGGCAGCTTTCCAGCTCGGTTGACCGTTTTACACCTAATGGCCCGGTCAATCCTTCCAACACATCTTGTTACCATTTTTCAAGTCTATTACCTCCGGGACATTATTCTAAGTGTTCATATACCTTTTCGGCCTTTTAGGCCATTCCCGGTCCCTTAAATCCTTCCTGAACCTTCCGAAGTCACTCCTAGTGAAGCTAGGCTAAAAATTGCATGGTAGTCACTGGTACAAGCGCCCAAATCTTCTGAAGATACGTTGCTTGCCGACTTAGAAGCTTTCCTAAGTGGCTAGCGCCACTAGTAATGGCGCTAGAGGTTTTTTGGCCTAGCGCCACTACAACAAGCACCAGGTCATTCCTCTCTCTATAAATATATAGCCTCCTCCAGTGTGAAAAAGGTTCACAAACTCAATTTAAAAAACTCTACTTTTCGATACACAGAGCTCGTAGCCTCCCAAAACCCTAGTCTCCTTTAGGTTTTCTAAACCCTAGCCTCCTATACAATCATACACACTCTCATACACTCATACACTAGCCTCCAAAGCCTCCATTGAAGACTTGAAGTGCTAGAAACTGAAGCTCTCGAAGATCAAGATGAAGACTAAAGTGAAGACCGAAGCAAAGTAAGAAAAGCAAAGCGCGCAAAGCAAAGCAAAGCAAAATAAACAAGACACAAGGTAGGCTTTCTATTTAAGTTTACGCATCTTCTCCCTCTCTCTTCTCTCTCTGAACCCACTTGGGTTTTTTTCTATTTTAATGCCCCATCTTCTCCCCCCCCCCCCCCCCCCCCTCCTTGCATACTTGAAATAAGGAACTTCCCGGTCCATGTGTAGAATTAGGCTATTGGATAGTCACCGTGTCGGGGGCTTTCTTTTAGTCTAACCGGAAACCATGTGGGTTTGGTCCCCTTGATTATGTGGTAAAGCCTTTAACCTTGTATATTCACGACCCCGACTTGCATTGTGCATATCATGATTTTGCATCTCTCCAAAATTTGTTTTTAAACTTGTTTTCAAAACTTGCATCAAAATCTTATTTTTCAAAATTTGTTTTCAAAATCACAATCCTAAGGTGATTCTAGCCTTTTCATGGTAAGGGTTGCTTTAGGAAAGTGTTACATTTAAAATGACCAATATGGTCCATATTTTCAAATCTTCGTTGTTTTCAAAACCACTGTTTTAAAGTGGTTCTGATCTTCTTATGGTTAGAGCCGCTTTAGGAAAGTGAGATATTTTTATAAACTCTCCAAAAACTCCCTTTTCAAAACTCTCTCCCTCTAAAAATCTTTTTTCCAATACACTTTCTAAAAAATCTCTTCAACCTCCTTTTCAAAATTCCTTTCCAAAATTGTTTTCAAAAACTCCCTCTAAAAATCTATTTTTCAAAAACTCTTTTTTAAACTCCTTTCCAAAACACTCTACTCAAAGTTCACTTCATAAAAATGCTCTTTAAGTTTCCTTCCTAAACAACTCTTCCAAAAATCTCTTTCTAAAAACTCTCTCAAAGTGTTGCTTTTCAAAAAAAAATTCTTTCCAAAAACTTTCTCTTCAAAACTCACTTTTTAAATAACTCCTTTTTAGAATCTCTTTTCAAAAATCTCTCTTTCTAAAAAACTCACTTTCCAAAAATCTCTTTTCTTAGAACCCAAGTTGACTCACTCCGAAAACTACAAAATAGAGTTAGTACCCCGCAAGAGTACGGGGGTCGCGATGAAGTATAAACCAGTAATCCGGTATCGTTCTCTCCCAAGGGATCTAGCCAAATATAGGCTCTAGCACTCAACTCACACTAATCTAGCCTAGGATCGAATTGCAATTATGTGGGGAATTGGATCTAAAATAAAAGGAAAAATAAAATGACCGAAAATCTTTAGATTTTTTATGGGGTTTTGATTTACTAAACTAGTGCAATGAAAATTAAAGCAACTAACTAGGCAATTGATTTAAATGTAAAGCAATTAAAATGGAAAACTTGGATATGATTGATTCAATCCACCAATTCACAACAAGAATTTCAATAGAGGATTTTTATAACTCAAATCAAGAATCACACCGTGGATTTTTGATTCGGAATATTTTGACCATAAAACCTTGAGTTCATATTTAGTTGAGTGTATAAATTGTGATAATTAATAGAACCATAGAAACAAACCTAGAAATGTGCAAGATTTATACCAATTGTTGAATTGTGCATAAATATTACCAAATGAGTTATGAATCTAAGTTTTCAAATAAATCCAACACTCAACCGAATAGAACAATTGAAATCTAGGAATAAAACTTTGAAGTTCATAAATCCCCATTAAAATACTTGAAGATCCTTGGTGAATTTTCACAATCACACCCAAGAGATGTTTAGCTACTATAATCCATAATAAAGAGCATAAATGAAGGTAAATCTAACATTAAACTAAGTAAAACTAGTGTTTGGTTGCTAAGAAAGTGAGAGAAAATGGCAAGAAAGTGAAGGAAAATAAATTACAATGTAATAAAGTTACAATTTCTACTCCTACATTAACATTACAAACATAAATCTAAGCTAAAATACACAAAAACATAAAAACCAACCTTGGAGGAGCTTTTCACACCACCTCCTTGGCTGCTACCAACCCAAAAAATCTTCCTCTCCTCCATTTTTTCGGACCACAAAGCTTTTAAGCTCCAGATCTATATCGACCGATCGATCGGCACTGTTCACCGATCGATCGGCCGATCGAACAGCAATTGGAGCGTTCGATCGGTAAAAAAACTGTTTTTACTGTTCACAGTTACTGTTTACCGATCGATCGGGTTACTGTTCACCGATTGATTGGTCACTGTTCACCGATCGATCGGGTTACTGTTCACCCGATCGATCGGCCGATCGATCGGTAAATCACCCTCTCTGAAGTTTGCCAAGCCAATCGATCGGTTGTTATTCATTCCTCCACCTTGAAGCTTGATTTTGACCACTTTAAAGGCCAATTCAGCCGATGCACATTAGAGGACAAATTGTAGCTCTTGAAGTCTTCTTTCTAATGGCGCAAAAATTAGCTCAATCGGACATTGGAGTAAAAAGATATGGCCCAAATACCGAGACAGGTCTGAATTTTCATGAACAAATTATTCGCCTTGAACCCGCTTTGATTATTCTTGCTTTCTTTTTGCCTTTATTAGCTTATATAACCTACAAAGCACACACAAAACATAATCAAATAAATATCTAACTAAAATAAGAAAATTAACACTAATATAAATCTAACAAAGTACGGATTAAGAGCCTATGATTACACTTTTAGGGTGTAATCACAAGTCAAGCCCTAGAATCCACAATTAGAAAACCTTATTTTCCTTCCCAAAAATATGATTTTCAATCTTACCTTAAAACCTAAGTTTCCAAAATCTCTTTTTTTTTTTACATCAAAATCATAAGTTTCCAAAACCTCTTTTCTACATCAAAACTATAGTCTTCCAAATCTAGGGTTTTTAAAACTTCACCTTCCAAATCCATGTCAAATCCAATCTTCCCTTTAGGAAACCAAATCCAATCTCCCATTTAGGAAACTAGATCATATCCTTCGTTTTTGGAAACAAAGTCAAAACACCTCTATTTAGAAGCAAAATCCAATCCTTTGTTTTAGGAAATACGAATCTCAATCCTTCCAACTCCAAACCTTTCTTAAATCTACTCCTTCCTAATCTCATACTTTCCTAAACCTTAAGTTTCCAAAACTTAAACATTTAAATATTTCCTTAAACTTTAAACTTCCAAATCCTTCTCAATCCAACCCTTTCCTAATCCCGACCTTTCTAAATCCTAAACTTTTTAAATTCTAAACTTTCCAATTTTCAAATCTTTCTTACTTTCAAAACTTCCCTATTTCAAAACATTCCAAATTTCAAACTTTTCAATTTCAAAACTTTCTTAAAACAAAACCTTTCCTATTTCAAAACCTTTCTTAAAATGAAATTTTCTTAATCCAAAACTTTCCTAAATTGAAACTTTCCTAATTCGAAACCTTTCCTAAACCAAAACTTTGCTAAAACGGAACTTTCCTAAAATGAAACTTTCCTAATTCGAATCTTTCCTAAATTCCAACTTCCTTATTCTTCCAAGCCCAATATTCAAGTCAAGTCTTTCTTAATCTCAAGTCCTTCTTAAATCTTATTTTTCCTAAGTCTAGGTTTCCTAAATCTCAATCTTTCAAAAACAAGTCCAAATCTTTCTTCCAAGTTCTATCTTTCCAAATCAAAGTCTAAACCTTTCAATTCCAAATTCGAAATTCCAATCTTCTATTCTAAGTTCAAATCAAATCCTTTTTCAAATCAAAATCTCTTTCTTCCAACCATATCTTCTATTTTCAATCGGACTCTGATCCGAACTACGACTGACCTGATTCCTCCAAAAGGATACGTAGGCAACCCTCATGAGTGCGGTCGCCACCTTTTTCAAATTTCCAATCCCAGAATCTTTTTCGAGCTTCTATTTTCATAACTCTTTTCAAACTTCCAATTCCATAACCTATTTTCAAGTTTCCAATTTTAAAAATCTGTTTTCAAATCTCTATTTCCAATCTCCAAAACTTTCAAATTTCAATTCTATCTTTCAAATCTCTTATCAAATCAAATCAATTTCTTTTCAAATCTAATTTTCAACTCTTTTTTTCTTGCAGTTGCATATCATGCATCATGTCAATTTCTTTTCAAAAATTCTTTTCTAAAGTGGATAGGATTGGACATTTGTTAGTTGAAAACTCTTATAGGTGAATTTAGGGTGAATAGACATGTAGGTACCGCAAGCACGGGGTAGGGTGATGGCTTAGTGCGTCTTTCCTACATGTGACCAACCTCCGAACCTAGGATCACTGTTTTCGAAAGACCAAAATGGAGTTATTTTCAAAAAAGGGCTTAAATATTTTCTAAAGGTTGCTAAATAACCTGTTTTCCTAAAAACCCTCTCTTGAGGAAGTATTTTTAAAATCGTTTTCAAAAACCTTAAGTGTAGTCTTCAGATTGTGCTTAGTTTTTAGGTGACCTAACTCGCCTTAATCAAGTTAGGTGGCAACTCCAAATTGTTTTTCAAAATCCCTTATTCAAATTAATTTTCTAGTCAAACCTAGTCACATTTATTCTTCTAGGAGGATGAGTTCTAACGAGAGAGTACAGTATTTTTCCTGCTTATTTGTGTATTCTTCGAGTGCGAAAAATCTGGGCGCGACATGGGGGTTGCATGTTATTCCCCCCATCTATATTCCCATCACCACCCAGTAAGTGGGTCATGTCAAAGTCTATAAGTATTGGTGTAGTATCAGAAAAAACTCTAGACCGAGTGGCGTAAACATGTAGGGTTATTCTCAAAAGTCTATGTGTATTGTCCCTTCACCAAACTGACATGCAATGCAATGCAATGCAAATAAATGCACCAATCTGCCACAACAGTGAAGTAAAGATAAACAATATTTAATTTAAATTTTCAACCGAACCAGCAATCTCCACATAAAATATCCACCAATTTGCAATTAAACCCTAAACCTCCTCTAAACAAATATAAAATTTATCTAAAAGAAACTAGTAAAATAAAAAAAAAATCTAATATGCTCACAGATAGTAGGGATGGAACGAGGTTACCCAATTGAACGATTGAATTTTCTCGTGGTTGTAGTTTGATGGTGAAGCTTTTTCTCCAGAAATCAATTCCCCTCGAGTTCGTTTGCTTTGTTTTTATTTTTGTATATTTTTATTTATGCCTTGTTTTTTTTTTTTTCTTACCTTAGCTTATTTGCTTTGTAAGTCAACGGCAACGGCACCAAAAACTGATCGCTCCCAAATAGTGCAATTTATATCCGCCAGTATGCGGTTGCAATGTAGTAATAATATCTCGGTAAGTTTGAAGTCGATCCACAGGGAAATTAAAGAATAAACTCTATGGATAAGGTCTGCAATCAGGACAAAATAATAACGAGCTCAGAATCAAATAAAATTGCAGGAAAGCTTCCAAAAAGAAAATAAAAACCAAATGTTGGAGATGATTGATCTAAATTATCAGACAATAAAATTAAGCTAAGTTTAGGGACGTATTCAAATATTATAAAAAGGTCTTGGTAATATTTGATCTAGTAAGAGGCCTATAGGTATGTTCCCAAGATAGTTTTGGTTAAAGAAACTCAAGATTCGATTACCCTTTTAGAGTCGATATTCAGTTATTTACTAGTATTCATACCAGGGTCCCATTCACACCTGTCCCAGTTTATAAACCTGTCTATAAGGTATGTTTGAAGCTTAATCAAGAACAGTAGATTTCTAAAGTACTCTTAATAGGAATATATGTGCAATTATAATTAATATCTTTATCAGAAATTCTAGGTATACGTATCCTTGCTTACAAATCAGTCTATACATACATGCTAAATATGATCAAGAATATTGGTTTCGAAGATATTCATGGGCAAGAAAATGAATCTTGGTCCAAGATCTTGAAACCTTGAAAAATAAATAGCTATCTTGAATATCTATCTGTAACCTAGTTACTTTCTCAACCTATACTAGGAACGGATTTAGCTACTAAAATGCATTATAAAGATTGCAAAAATGGAAATAATAATTAAAGAAATAAAACTCTGCATTAAAGAAATATAATTTGGAATTCACAATAAGAACAAGAAAGAAAACTAAAGATTAAAGATTAAAAGATTCTCCCTTGAAAGATGAAAAGATTCGTAGCCTCCAAAGGTTGGATGATTCCTCCTCTCAAAAGCCTAGCAAAACCCTAGAATTCTTCTTCTCCTTCAAAAACATAAAACTCCTAAGTCTATTCTACTACCTCCTAATCTATCCACAACTAAAAATTGAGTTAATCTATAAATCCCGTCGTCAGTCGTACGGACAATTCCCACCGAGTGCTCCGATGGACTGGGTCACTTCACGAAAGTTATAGGTCTCAAAAAATTTTATGAAATCGACATATTATGGGCCTGAATAGCCTTTCTGGTTCACTAGATATGGGCTTCCAAAGTTTCAGCTCTACGTGCTTCAGTAGCTTGTACCACAGCTTCAGTAGCTTGTACCATGACAACAACCTCTTGAAACCAATGATTAAATTGCATTCAAAATCATTCTATTTAAGCTCAAAACCTACATAAAGTATAATAAACTCAATTAATATCAAAACATAACTAAAAAGACATATATAATCATAAACTAACAATAACAAAGCCCTAGTTAAGGCCTTATAATCGCATTTTTGAAGTACAATCACAATCCTATACCAATTAGATGATTGTGCATAGCAATTACCAATGTAGATTATAAATCTAAGTGTTCTATGGATCTACGACTCAATTGAAATGAAATTGAAGAATATATAAGATAAATCGTTGAAGTTCTTTTACCTCCATTAAAACCCCTTAAAGATCTTTAGTAGATCTCCACAATTACATCCAAGAGATGCTTAGCTACTTGAATCCATGAAAGAAAGCATGAAAAAATATGGATCTTGCATTTAATTGAAAGAAAACTACTGTTTGGATACAAAGAAAATGAAGGAAATAAAAGGAAAATATAAGAAAATAAAGTTTCTCCCACTACTCTACTCCTAGATATAAAGAAATCTAAGAAAAACTAAGAAAAAATGAGATCTCTTCCCCAAAATCGCGTACACACCAATATTTATAGTAGTAAAAATAAAATAGGGACTGTCGAGACCGTACGTATGATCCAAATACCGTATGTACGGAGGGCTAAACGTATGTACGAACTTCGTACGGTCCTGATCACTCCTGAATAATGCAATTTATATCCGCCAGTGTATGGTTGCGATGCAGTAATAATAACTCGGTAAGTCCAAGATCGAACCACAAAGAATATGGATGGAATATAGTAAAACTCACTTTAGGAAAAGTAGAACTCTCAAGAAAAACAACTCTACGATGTAAAGGAAAATTTTGATTTGAGATTTGGTTTGAGAAATTATTCTAGGCAATGAAAATAAATTTATAATAACAAAGCTTGATTAAAGAACAATAAGTAAAAGGTCTTGGCAAGACTGATCCAGTTAATATGCCCACAAGTAGGTCCCCAAGATAGTTGTGAGTAAAAAATCTCAAGATTTGATTGCTTTCTTGGAGTCAATATTCAGTTATTTACTAGTGTTCATACCAGGGTCCCATTCATACTTGTCACAGTTTATAAACCTATCTACAAAGTATGTTTGAAGCTTAATCAAGAACAGTAGATTTCTAAAGTACTCCTAATAGAAATATGTAAACAATTATAATCAATATTCTTATTAGAAATTCTAGGTATACGTATCCCTGCTTGCATATCAGTCTATACATACATGCTAGATATGATCAAGAATATTGTTTTCGAAGCTATTCATGGGCAAGAAAATATATCTTGATCCAAGATCTTAAAATCTTGGAAAAATAAAGAATTATCTTGAATCTCTACTTGTAACCTACTTACCTTTTCAATCCATGCCAAGAAAAAGATTTATCAACTTAAAGCCATAAGAAAGCACATGAAAATTATATTGAAAGCTTGTAACAATTGAAAGAACATCAAATCTTGAATATAAAGAAAAACTGAATGAATACAAAAATTAGGGTTCTTGATAGGTGAAAAGATCAATGGAACTACCCATACTCCTAAAAATACTCTAATTCTAAGGTTTCCTAACTCTCCATAAAGTTTTCTAACTCCCTCCCACTTAAAAAGAACTTTTATGGGCTTAAAAAGACCTTAATTTTAACTTTAACAGGTTTCTAGCCCGCGACGGGGCGTCCTAACGCCATTGGAGGGCGTCCCGACAGGTCTGGTGATGGGGCATCCAGACAGGGTCTTAAGGGCATCTGGACGGGCCTCAACACTTAGAAAAATTTTTCACAGTTTCACCAACATAGCCACTGCCCGTCCGAACGGCCCGTCCAGACGCCCTGGACTGCCAGTGTGCCTTCATGAAAGTTGTAGATCTCAAAACGTTGTATGGAATCGACATATTATAGGCCCTGATAGCCTTCTTGGTTTGAGAAATATGGCCTTCCAAAGTTTCAGCTCCGAGTACTTCAACAGCTTGTACCACAATTTCAGCAGCTTGTACTCTACCAGCATTCTCTTAAAACCTATGCCCAAAATGTATCCGAAATCCTCTCATTTATGCTCAAAACCTATACAAAGCATAATAAACTTAGTTAGTACTAAAACATAACTAAAAAGACATAAAATCATAAACTAACACTAATAAAGCACTAGTTAAGGCCTTATAATCGCACTTTTGAAGCACAATCACACCCCAAACTAGATTTTTGCTAGTCCCTAGCAAACTACTAAAACTAAAAAACATAATCTCTACTTTCGAAAGAGTCACGAATGCATTTAGCCTATCCATCAAGCTTTTAAACTTCTAGGTTACCCCTAGTGGACGAGTGATCTCTTATGAGAGTTTCCAGTGATGTTACCCACAAACATCAAAATATGACCTACAAGAAAGATAGTTAGAACAAATAATTCTATGCAAAAGATAATTTGAGATATATCATCCATCTTCCCCTTCATTACTCAATACAGCAGTTAGAATAAATCTCAAATCACATAAGTGAGAGTCAATGTGTGTGTGTGGCGTATCAACACATTAGAGCTCACCTATAACTAAGTAAAATAATTATATCCTTAAAGTCTCGATTTCAACTCTCTCCAGGAATCCACTCATAATAAAATGAACACACAAGGTACTCACAATGGAAAGCTCATCAAAATAAGTTAAATATAATGAAACACAAAAGAGCAATCCAACAACAAGAACCGATAAGGTGTAAGTGTATTCGACTTGGCATAGCTTCATGAAAGAATATTCAAAGCTAAACACTAATCAACGTAATTGACAAAATATAACTTGTACTCAAAATGAATTCATAGACATGTACTATTCAGATCAACTAGGATTTTTTATTATTGTAACTTTGGCTAAGAGGTATAAGGTAGGAAAGAAAAGGATAAATGGTTCAAGACATGTGTGATCAAGGCATATAATGATCTATAAGAATAGAATTCCAATTCCTAATTTCATTTGATGTTTCATTTTTTTTCTTTTTTTCTTGCTTCGTTTTTCTTTTTTTTTTTCAAAATCTAACCTCTTTATTTATTTATTTTTTCTTTTCTTTCTCTTGCTCTTCCCTTCTTTTGCTTTCTTTGCTAGTTTCTTCTTTTTCTTTTCACATCGCAAACATATAACCCTTTTTTCAATGACATTCTCACAAGTGAAGATACTAATGTCTTTATACTAGGGGAATACTTTTACAATGGTGTATTTTAATAAAGATCACTTTAAATATAGGTTTAACTTGGTTCCAAGGGAATGCATTCAACCAGAAAATATGTGGCTAGAAATAAGAAAAATGGCCTAGAATCATATCCGAAGTACATAAAAGTGATATTCAAAAGAGTACAATTGTCAACAACTCGAATCAATATTCAACATATGAATCAAGAACAAACATAATGAAGCTATTGAATGAATGGAAGATGAACAAATTATTCTTGAGTAAATGTAAACACTCTAAAAAGCGTTAATAGATCTAAAGCTCACAAGGTAAATCTCCACTCATGTAGGATATAATCATAAAAGATAGCTAAGGATGATACCATAATGCTATGATAATTGCATATGAAATTAAGCCTCTCAACTCATGCATTCAAGAGAGATTCACACAATTGCAAGAACATTAAAAGAAGAATCAGAAATCATACTCAAATGCATTAATGCATATGATTATTCATTCTTATATCTAACATTGCAACTCATAGTCAAAAAGTAATAATAATAATAATAATAACAAAAAAAATTAAAATTAAAATTAAAAACTAAACTACAAAGCATTGAATACAAAGTCAACCAATACCACATCGTGGTATGGCTTCAATATTTGGCTTTAGGTCATTCATTAGTAATTCATAATAAGGATTCAACAAATAAGAATCACTTGAAATTCTGAGATCCTCATTAAGCTCTTCGCCACAAGTCTTGTACAAGGAAGATTGTGAAGGACTCATGTAGTCATGCACTAAAATGTAAGGACTCACTTCCCTAGGTAACTTTATGTTTTCTTCTCTTTTTTCACTCTCTATCTCCCTAGGCTCTTCCTTTATCTCACCTTGAACCTTACTAGATTCATCATTCTCACTAACCTCCTCATTGACCCTATACTCACTCACCCTAGAAGTGTCATCCCTATGTGTAGACTCATCCAGATAGATGGTTAAATCAATGACTTCTTTATTCCTTAGGGTGGTAGTGGTGGCTTGAAATTGCTCATGGTCAATATTAGGATTAATGAGATACTCTTTTGTGTGGGCTATGCTAGTGGGGCTAGGTAGAGGTTGAGGTAGAGAAGGAGACTCACTTTTCTTTTGAACACACAAGCTTTGTGTTAAAAGACTTTTAAGATCATCTAGTTTGTCGGCCATCCTAGAGTTCTACTCTATTTGGGATTGCATGAATTGTGACAAGGTATCATCTAGTGTCTCCTCTTGATATTGATAGACATCAAAAGCTTGTGATTCATAAGGTAGAGGTGGGGGTTGGTATTATTGAGGGCTTGAAATTCCCTTATTACTCCAACTAGAGTTGGGATGTTGCCACCCCAATTCATAGGTTTCCGTATATGGAATGTCCTCTAGTGACCCCGTGTGTGATGTTTGATAATAATTAAAATCTTGTGGGTAATGTGATTGGTCATATTGTTGAGAGTGTGCTACACCCTCATTCATCCAAGTGTAGTGTGAGTGATTTTGGCACTCCGGATGGTAGGTTTCTGAGTAGGGAGTGCATGTTTGTTTAGATGTATTCAAATAATCCCTAATAGTTCGGTATGACAAGACTTGTGCCTCCTTATAACCGTACATGCTTATATTATCATCATACACACCCATTGTCATGTTCTCAAAGTTACCCGACCTATCCTCTAATCTCCACATATTTATACCACAAATTCACAATTAATTACTCCTCCCAATCTCTATTAGAAATCTCTAAACTAAAGAAAAAAATAGATAAACAAATCTAACTAAAAATAAAAATAGAAGAAAAAAAATAAACAAATAAATAAAAAAATATGCTTTCAAATTAAAAAGGGATGGAATGAGTGTACCCAAGCAAGCTAAATGTTGAGTTAACTCGTTTTTAGTAGATTGATTGATGAAGTTGCTTTTCCTAGAATCAGTTTCTTCAAAGATTGTCACACCAATGCCAATCACAAAACTCCCTGGCAACGGCGCCAAAAATTGATTGCTCCTGAATAGTGCAATTTATATTCGCCAGTGTATAGTTGCGATGTAGTAATAATATCTCGGTAAGTCCGAGATCGAACCACAGAGAATATGGATGGAATATAGTAAAACTCACTTTGAAAAAGTAGAACTCTCAAGAAAAACAACTCTAGGGTGTAAAGGAAAATTTTGATTTGAGATTTTGTTTGAGAAATTATTGTAGGCAATGAAAATAAATTTATACTAACAAAGCTTGATTAAAGAACAATAAGCAAAAGGTCTTGGCAAGACTAATCCAGTTAATATGCCTACAAGTAGGTCCCTAAGATAGTTGTGAGTAAAAAATCTCAAGATTCGATTACCTTCTTGGAGTTGATATTTAGTTATTTACTAGTGTTCATACCAGGGTCCCATTCATACTTGTCCCAGTTTATAAACCTGTCTACAAAGTATGTTTGAAGCTTAATCAATAACAGTAGATTTCTAAAGTACTTCTAATAGGAATATGTAAACAATTATAATCAATATTCTTATTAGAAATTCTAAGTATACGTATCCCTACTTGCATATCAGTCTATACATACATGCTAGATATGATCAAGAATATTGTTTTTGAAGATATTCATGAGTACGAAAATAAATCTTGAAAAAATAAAGAACTATCTTGAATCTCTACTTGTAACTTACTTCTCTTTTCAATCCATGCCAAGAAAAAGATTTAGCAACATAAAGCCACAAGAAAGCACATGAAAATTATACTAAAAGCTTGCAACAATTGAAAGAACATCAAATCTTGAATATAAAGAAAAACTGAATGAATACAAAAATTAAGGTTCTTGAAAGGTGAAAAGATCAATGAAACTACTCATACTCCTAAAAATACTCTAATTCTAAGGTTTCCTAACTCTCCATAAAATTTTCTAACTCCCTCCCACTTAAAAAGAACTCCTATGGGCTTAAAAGGCCCTTAATTTTAACCCTAACAGGTTTCTGGCCCGCAACGAGGCGTCCTGACGCCTTTGGAGGGCGTCCCGATAGGTCTGGTGATGGGGCGTCCAGACGGGGTCTTAAGGGCGTCCAAACAAGTCTCAACACTTAGAAAATTTTTCACAGTTTCACCAACACGGCCACTGTCCGTCCAAATGGCCTGTCTGGAAACCCTGGACGGCCAGTATGCCTTCAGGAAAGTTGTAGATCTCGAAAAGTTGTATGGAATCGACATATTATGGGTCCTGATAGCCTTCTTGGTTTAAGAAATATGGTCTTCCAAAGTTTCAGCTCCGCGTGCTTTAACAGCTTGTACCACAACTTCAGCAGCTTGTACTTTACTAGTATTCTCTTAAAACCTATGTCCAAAATGTATCTGAAATCCTCCCATTTATGTTTAAAACCTATACAAAGCATAATAAACTTAGTTAGTGCTAAAACATAACTAAAAAGACATATAAAATCATATACTAACACTAACAAAGCACTAGTTAAGGCTTTATAATCGCACTTTTGAAGCACAATCAAGTCCCATATACACTGTTTAAAGCTCTCTGAAGTTTGAATTTTTTGCAGACCATACGTACGGTGGCTTAACCATACGTACGGTCAGCTTATTTGAATAGATCTTCAAAAGTTATATAAAATAAATATATTATGGACCCGGTAGCCTTTCTAGTTTAGGAGATATGGCCCTTTAAAGTTTCAGTTCTACGTGCTTCAATTAGTTGTACGACATCTTTAATAGCTTGTACATTGACAATATTCTTTTGAAAAACACATTCTTCCTTCATCTGAAATGCGCTCAAAACCCTCCACATTTAGCTTAAAACCTATACAAAGTAGAATAACTTTAATTGATACTAAAATCTGATTAAAGGGGCATATAAACTCCTAAACTAAAGCTAACAATTGTCAAATTAAGGTGTTATAATTACACTTTTAGAGTGCAATCACTTATTCATTGATAGCTATGATAACATCTTCAAATTTCTTTAATTATAATGCTCCTAAAGAAATCTTCCTTAATCAAAAATAATGTTTTAAATTTCTAAAATAGAAAAAACATGTATTATTAAATTATTAGCATTTTGTTACATACAAGATACATGAATCAAAATATCATTGGTTCTTTCTAATTTTTTCTCATTTCTTCTTAATTTTATAAATTCTATCTATTGATAGTTTTGTAACATTTTTAAATACTTTAATTATAGTGCTCCTAAAGAAACCTTTCTTAATCATGAATTATATTTTAAAATTCTAAAATAGAAAGGATATGTGTTATTAAATTATTAGTACTTTGTCATATACAAGACACATGTGTCAAATTATAATTGGTTCTTTTTAAGTTTTTCTTTTTTTTTTTCCTTCTAAATTGCCAAAATTCAATCCACCTATTTATCTATATCAATACTATATATTATAGTAATATGTTGTCATTTACTTCTTAATCCAATTTTGACAGATTTTAATATTTGTAATATTTGATAACTTTAAAACTCCCACTAATTAAATGATATATATAGTGTAGATAGATCTATAATTAATAAATTTTACCAATTAATATTGTAGTTTCCAAAAATCTATATCAAAATTCAAACTATTGTGTGTTTTCTAAACTCATTCCCTTAAAAGTTTTAAGGGAATGAGTATATTATAGTAGTTGATTATTTGGTCTTTGAGTTCAAAATCCAAAACTTATTTTCTTAGAGTTATAAAATTTAGAAAAAATTGAATGGGTATGTCAGTTAATCATTGTTTTTTTTTATATAAATCTTTATTACAGTTTTTATGTGGACCCTAATTAAATGTAGTATGTATAACACAACTAACTCTTTTCTATATTGTTTAATACCCATAAGTCAAACATTTAATTAAGACCCTATTCATTTATGATTGGGTTTAAGGGAATAAACCTCTTAATAGTTTCTTTTTTAAAAAATCTAAATTCAACCAATTCAAATGTTTCTTTTAATATCCTTTTGTAAAATTTTAGCTGATCACTTCTATTGTTTTCTATTACTAACAATTTTTTTTTTTTTTTTGCAATACAATAATTTGAGAGGACAAATATTTTTCATTTTGGACGAGAAAAGCTTATTCTCTAAGTTTGTAGCCTAATATTATATTCTTAATCACATACTAATATATTCACTATGTTTATAAATTATATACAAGATATTGAATATAAAAATAATTTATGTAAAAAATACATTCTTAAACTATTGTTACCTTTTTTTTTTTCTTATTTTCGTACATAACTTGTCTGCGTGCATAACAAGGGTTCACTATTAGTATATATATATATATATATAAAAGATGCTATTCTTCCAGAAAAATCTATACAGAAAATCCACCAAAATGATGTGACAATAACATTTTTGTAAATAAGAGCTACTATGATGGATGTTATGTTTTTAAGTAAATGTCTCTCATTCAACTATATCATTCTGATGATAAATTCTATATAATTTTTTTTATTTATATAACATTACTCATATAAATATGTATGCGCTCTAAGATTGCTCTTGCTCTCATTCTCACTTTCTATTCACAGTTGAATACATAGAATTGTATTTATGACTGACAAAAAGTTCAAAAATAAATGAAGATGCGAATAACTCTCAGGCAGAAGTTAAGGTGGTGGTTCACAATAACTCGTTTATTCTATTTCACGTTGTGCTTGGACTGGTTTTACTTTGCGTTAGTAAACTGCACCAACTCAGCATCTAATATTTATATCCTTCTTTTGTATTTTTATTTATGCCTTTGTATTTTCGTGCATTCAATTATATTTATGAGTCAGCTACTATTGAAGTATTGTATACGACTTTGAAATATGACCACTTGCAAATTATTTTTGTTTTTTTGTTTTTTTGACATATTTCATGGACGATGGAACTTATTTGCATGTTCATTGGAAATATTAAACAAATGAAGAATATTATGGTCAGATTCCATATACTTTTCAGTATCTATGTTAAAAAATAATATACGAATTCTTAAAATTGCAACAATTTTACCTTGACCTACTGAAATTAAGAAATTCCTTGACACTGCAAAATTTTCTCCTATTTCTTTTTTTCTTATTCTTTTTTTTACATTGATCAGTTAAGTCTTCATTAAATGAATACAACCCAGTCTTAAACCACAAGGGTGATCCACTAACTTGTCCTCATGTTAAGCATGAACTCTCAAGTTTGATTGCTCCTTACGCTCCTCTATGGCCAATCATCATTCATGCAATTGCATTAAATTT
Source organism: Euryodendron excelsum (assembly GCA_033060915.1). Classification (NCBI taxonomy): domain Eukaryota; kingdom Viridiplantae; phylum Streptophyta; class Magnoliopsida; order Ericales; family Pentaphylacaceae; genus Euryodendron; species Euryodendron excelsum. Next base: position 2,135,031 of record CM065399.1, on the reverse strand, counting down.
TCAATGTTTGTATTGATATCTTAGATTATCATCTTCCTCACTATTCACACAACTTTTTTTAAACTCCTTTTATTAGTATTTATTTAGCGTTACTATCGTCTAAGTTGCTTGGCATTTGTAAAGTAATACAAAACAAACTAATATCACAATGTACAACTGATCAAGGCATTAATTGATTAGTTAACTAACTTATTTTGCTACACTGGAGAGCCAAAACTATGGGGGCGTCTGAGCATGATCTCAATCATGAGTAGGATTAGGTTAATCCCTCACCTCAATTGGTCAAATGACTTATACTTTGACAAAAATCATTATTTTTTCCAATAGTTCTTGAACTGAATATTACATATTTCAGTTTGCACATAGAAAAATAATTTACCAATTAACAAGCTTCATGGATTATATTATTTCCACTATTGGAATTTGGATTCCTTAATTGCTAAAAGCTTTATTCATATTGCATTCAATGGTCTCACTGTGTAGATGTGCCTGATGACCATAAAGTAAAAGTTTCCCAAAAGCACCCTTTTTTACGGTCAAGGTGAGAGACTGATATCATGAAATTGCAAATTAGGTTGGTTTGATTTGTTTTTGTTTCATTTTCTTGTGTTTCTGTTTTAAAAATTCTGAAAGCAATCTTTTTTTTTTTCCCTTTTTTGGAAAATACTTGCTAAACAAAGCTTCGAAGAGAGAACACAAAAAATGTGTTTTCAAAACATGGAGATGAACCACAAATGGAAGCTTATTTTTGCTTTGAATGAAATGATAATCAATTCATTAAACTTTTAAAGATATTTTTATCATCACTTGAATTCTTTGGTTAGTATAAGGAGAAAGGATCATTAGTAATTGGAAGGTATTACAATTTCCCCATCCATGTTCTACATGAAAGATATTCTATCTAAAAATCAAATAAGAAGTATTTTACCAGTTTTTTTTGCTGACAAACTGCCTATGCCAAAGTCACATCCTTACCAACTCCCTCTCCTCCTAAATTATAAGCCTCCAATTAGAGCCGCCAAGTTAGACTACTAGTCTATATTGAATCACATTAGATTTTGGTTAATTAGTATCCTAATAGAAGCACCGATCACAACTTCTTCCCATTAAATAAATAATAGCAACTTGCAAATAAATTTGTGTTTTTAATAGAAAGCTTGATTCAAGACAATGATATTAACAAAATGTATAAGATTTCCTTGAGTCTTTTTTAGTTAACTTTAGATGGGCGGTTGGTGACAATTAAGTTAGGTATGTATCATCCAATTCTAAATTCTTATTTATCTATCTATCTAGTTCGAGACCATGGGATTTCAACCCTAACTAATAAAAATTTGAAAAAGAAGAATGAATTTTACTTCCTAACTGACCAAGGTTCAGTTTGTAACCACAGTTCAACAAGGCATGTAAGTTTCCACGCTATACCATACAAAGCCTGAAGCATAAAGAGAGAGAGGCAGAGAAAAGTGTGGAACTAGTATTTGTATTGCGAAATCTCAAAATCGTTGTAGCAATTAGCAACTCAGATTGGCAGCAACTCATTCAAAAGACAGAAACAGTCTTTCTATTAATCATATTTCTCAAATCACTAATTTATTACAAGCAATGATGATTAAAGTTATAGAACTAAACCACACCATGATAATCTAAGAATCATTTCTCAAGAGATTCCAATAAACATTACAACTTGAGTTTTGCTCAGTGCTAAGAATTAAGCCTTCACTTCTACTTGTTTTGGCCCATTTTCAGGGAAGAACAAACCAATCCCTTTCTTCTGATTGGATTCAAGAGAGGATTCATACCTCTTCTGATATATAGGGTTTGATGTCAAGACCCTTAACTCCGAATTCCCATTGATCTCTAGAACTTCCGGCAAGCCATTGAGGCATCCCTTCGACATACCCACATCAATTCGTATCGCCCGATTCTCACAAGCCCCATTAATGCCATTTTCTTGAATTGTATGACCCATGATCATCCTCTTCGCACCAGGAATCGTCGCGAGGACATGTTCAAGAGTAGCACAGTCACAATTTTTAGCCAATTCATGAGAGAATTTTCTCAGCCAAACAACTGAATTCCTCCCCCTAACCAATTCCGACGAAACACTCTCTTTCAACCCGCTAATCCAATCCCTCACCTCTTCGTTAATTCGATCTAATCCGTAAATTACATGGTTTGGTAGAAGCCCTCCATGAACAAACACAGACTCACCAACAACAACAACAGTCAGATTTTTCGATAGAAATCGACTCGAGATTGGACCGTCAGGTCTCAATGCAGCAACTCTAGCCCTAATCCCATCACAGATTTCTTGTTTAACATTGGGAAATTTTGAAGGCAACCCACGAAATGGGTCCTTCGGCTTCGCCAACCCATTACAGAGACTCTTCATTGCATTACCAGTACAAAACCAATCAGCCCAAACCTTAAACTCATCGAGACCGGATTGAGACACGCACCAAAAATCGCCATCCACGTTCATGATCTCGTGATTACCGTTCATGGTGACGATCGTCCCGCCTACTTTTGCGGCCTCGCGTTTGAGTTTCTCGAGGAAGTAGAGGATTTTGATCTCGTCACCACCGCGGTCAAGCACGTCTCCGACTTGGACCACGGTTGTCGAGCCGCCGATCCAGCGGTCGGAGGGGTCGATAAGGCCGGCAAGCCTCAGGGCCTGCTTCGATTTGTGGAGGTCTCCGTGGAGGTCTCCAATGGCGACGAGACGGTCCGGCGAGGGGTATATTGTCTGCAATGGAGGTGACGAATTGGGGTTAGGGTTTGAAGGTAAGAACAGGCCACTGACAGAGAAATCAACGAAGGTGTCGACGAATGAGGAAAGGAGTTGGGGTAGGTTGTTGCATGTCATGCGCTCCAGTTCAGCGTCTGCCATCTTTCTCTCTCTAAAACACACGCTCTCTCTCTCTCCACATAGGTGATATACAGAGAGCGTGGGAATCACTTCGTCTGAGCACTATCGAAATGATTTGTAGCCTGTGGCTTTAATTTCTAGTCAAGGGTGTTTGATTAAATTATTATACTATTCCTATAAAATCGATCGTTATTCTTATGAAAATTTTGTGTCTAAAACTTCCTCATATGATGATAATATTTTTTTAACTTAAAAGTCATAATAATGAGTTTTTTTTTTTTTTAGCTGTTCTAGTGTTTTAGGGGTTCTGTCTACATAAATTATAAGAATTTCGTGTAATAACTGGTCGTGAAAAAAGATTGAAATTAAGACTTCATAGTCATGAATATTTATTTGTTAATAATTTTATTTTTTATTCTAGTTATTGAGAAGATAAATATATAAAAATAGTTTTATTTTTCTTTTGTCGTCCTTATTAAATCCAAAACTCAAACAAAAGATAAGAAATAGGGTTACCGACTAACAAAAACCAAATTAAATTGGAAGTATTTTAAATTTGACTTGAAAACTTAACAAATATATGAAAATGTGTTATAGTCGTGGGAGAAGGATGAGAGGCAGCAATTGCCCTCTTGAATTTTTTTAAAATATTAGTAACGGAAAAGGTTATCCAAAAGAGATACCTATGCATAATTGGAATCTAGTAAAAGAGCCCAATGTTATATTAACTAGTATGATAGATAATAGATATTTTGTTTGAATAATTATGCAATAGTGTTTTTTTTTTATCTATATGTCTATCTAGATGAAGCATTTTTAAAACAATTCAGGGGAGGGTTAATGGGGAATGGAAGAGAACCCAGTAAATTTTTGTTGTCCCCTATCTTTGTTGGTTGATAATTGTAAAAGGAGGTGTTGTTTTATAGCTAATACAGAAAAAGGACATTACAAGGCTTTTGCGACGGATTATTTGTGACGGCTACTTATGCCGTCACAAAAACCCTATTAATTGCGACGGCAACCTCCCCGACGCAAAAGATGGCTTTTGCGTTGGCACTATTTGCGACGGCCGTAATGCCGTCGCTAAAAAGATCAAAAACGACGTCGTTTTGTATAGTCAATCACGACGCCCCCTATTTGTGACGGTGTATTTGTGACGGATTGCCGTAGCAAATGAACTAAGTAATACGATGCCGTTTTGAACATAAACGACGTCGTTTGGACCCAATTTGATTGCCCCCTTTTCTCTTTCCCTCTAATTCCCAGCCCTAGCTAGGATCGACTGTGCGCGCCCATCCCTCTTCGATCCTTCTTCCCTCGCGATGGCTGAGAGCAGGAGAAGTCGCCTGGAGTCGTCACTGCCGGAAGCTCCACCTGGAAGCCCTGCGCTGCCGGAAGCCTCGTCGACTGATCAGCCATCCTTCTTCGCTCTTTCCTCTCCCTTCACCGCCGGCAGCCGCGACTGGCCTAGCCGCTGGAAGTTCTGACCGACTGGTACCCCTCGTCGATAAATCCTTTGCGTTGGGTGCCCTCGCCGCCGAAAGTTCTCATCGACTGGTAAGCTTCTCTCTCTCTGTTTCTATCTATCTCTCTCTCTGTCTATATATATATATATATGTATATTTATGTTCACCAACTGGAGCCCTCTGTTTCTATCGCCACTGTTTTGAGTTACTAGGGTTTTTTTTTTTTTTGGTCTGCCTTGAGTATAACAAAATATTAATTTATACCCACAAAATAAAATTCGGAGGCAGAAGACTGTCTGATCATTTCAACGCCGTCTCCAAAGCTGTGCTCTCCGACGAAGTGGAAATCACCTCGCTGGTGCATCAACGGAAGCCTAAACAGCCCCGCAAATATGAGTTCAGTGCTTCGATTTCATTATACTTTATTATTTTCAATTATCCTCTGCTGATACCACAATTGTTGATGACTATTTTGGGGTGATTTATATTTTTTTGTAGGAAATTGAAAACGAATCTCGTGACAAGCTTGCAAAATCCAGCGAATTGTTGGTGAAAAATTGTCTGATAGTTTTCTTGACAAACCAAAATGGAATCCAAGGGGCAAGTTTAATTTGAGTCAATTACATGTAATTTTAATTGAACATTTTTAATCAAGAATATGTGTTTGCATTGATTAGATCCATCATAATTTGGAAATATATATATGTTGTTTGAAGTTAATTAAGTGATATAAGTGTATAGATGAGGAGCAGCTGAGTACGGTGAAGGAGGCATTGCACATATCAAGTGTGCCTTCTATGGTTGTTTGCCGGGAAGATGAGCAGAAAAGGGTTTTGGAGTTCTGCAAGCAATGTATAGAACAAGAAAAAGCTGGGAGTTTGTATGCTTGTGGATGTCCCAGGACCGGAAAATCACTGTCCATGGAAAGAGTTAAAGAGTCTCTGCTTGATTGGACAAAGAAGGTAAGTTGATTGCCCTTGATTGATGTTTCTAAAATTGAGGTTTATTCATTGATTAAGTCCGTCAATTAGATTACAAAAAGTGATCACGTTCAATGATTCCACACGCTATTTCTTAGAAGCCAGTGGTTTCATTTTATTTGGTGCATTCATGACAGTGGTAACAGCCAATTAATGTACTATAATTATTCCTACTGAAATATTTGTTTTTTTATTCAGCAAACAAATTATCTTTCACATCTGTGGCTGGTATTATATAAAAAAAACTTTCCTCAAAAGTATATTTTAATCCGTAATTTGTAACTTTGTTAACACATGCTAATTGAATCATAATTCTTCATGCCAGGCAGGTTTCCAACCACCGGATGTATTAGCCATGAACTGTACTTCTCTTACAAACACGTCTAAAATTTTCAGCAAGGTACTGAAACCGATAGTGGTATTTCTTTTAATATCTGAGCACAACATCACAAATTCTTACATACCGAAACTTTGGCAGAACTTGGCAAAAACCAACTGCAAAAGAAAACCAACAGTGCAATCTCACCTTTACAACATCTTCAGAGCTTGTATTCCCAAAAGCAGCAATCAACTGGCATGAAGATGATGTAAGAAGAATATCCTCACCCGTATATGGCCATAAGTTCCACAACACCTAGATGGGTTACTAATCTCTTAAAGTAGACAATACTGTACATGTTGAATTAAATATGAAAAGAGCAAGACCTCTTTGAATTTACAAGTCATGTGGCTACTGGTTTAAGAGTTTTGGTGTCACCAAATGTGTGTTTGTACTTAGCTAGATCTCTGTGTTTGCAAGCTGATTATTGTTGATGAGTTGGATTATTTAATAACTCAAGACTGGGCTATGCTTCACGATCTTTTTATGCTTACGACTTTTCCATTCTCTAGATGCATATTGATAGGTATGATAATTGTAAATATGTTAGTATGAACTTTTCGTCTTTTTGTGTGATTTTTCTGCATAGTTTAGATTTCAGAGAAGATTACTGTTGCTATCTAAAGGAGTTCTCTCTGTCTTTTGCTTTTACAGGAATAGCTAATGTTATAGACCTAGCAAATAGATTTCTTCCATGATTGCAGTCATTGAATTGTAAGTTCATTACTTGCATTAATCAATTAACTTTATTTACTATCATTTTCAAGTCGTTAGGGTACTAAAATTTTTAAAAGAGCTCGAAACTCCATCAAACTCGACACGTAGTAAGATTTAGGCAATGAGTGACGCGTGGAAACTAACGGCATGGTTGCCAGAGTCCCGGTTTGAGAGATGTAACACTTTTTTCCTTAGCTTTTTTTTTTAGATTAACCTGTTTTTGAGTTGTCTAGGTAGTAAACCCCACAAACAAGATCGGAACTCCGTTAAACTGGACACGTAGTAAGATTTAGGCACGTCTGACGTATAGGAATGAACGGCACGATCGCCGAAGTCCCGGTTTGGGAGATGTAACACTTTTTTCCTTAGCTTTTTTTTTAAGAAAATAACGTGTTTTCGAGTCGTTTGGATACTAAAACACACAAACGAGCTCCGAACTCTGTCAAACTCGACACGTAGTAAGATTTAGGCACAAGTGATGTGTGGGAACAAACGGCACAGTTGCCGGAGTCCCGGTTTGAGAGATTTATTTGTTTTTCCTTTTCTTTTCCTTAGTTTTTTTTTTAGAGAATAACGTGTTTTCGAGTCGTTTAGGTACTAAAACCCACAAACGAGCTCGGAACTTCGTCAAACTCGACATGTAGTAAGATTTAGGCACGAGTGACGTGTGGGAATGAACGGCACAATTGCTGGAGTCCCGGTTTGAGAGATTTAATTTTTTTTCCTTCTCTTTTCCTTAGTTTTTTTTTTATAGAATAACCTATTTTCTAGTCGTCTAGGTACTAAAACCTACAAACGAGCTCGGAACTCCGTCAAACTCGACACGTAGTAAGATTTAGGCACGAGTGACTTATGAGAACAAACGACACGGTCGCCGGAGTCCCGGTTTGGGAGATGTAACACTTTTTTCCTTAGCTTTTTTTTAAGAAAATAACGTGTTTTCGAGTCGTTTGAATACAAAAATGCACAAACGAGCTCCGAACTCCGTCAAACTCGACATGTAGTAAGATTTAGGCACAAGTAATGTGTGGGAATAAACGACACAGTTGCCAGAGTCCCGGTTTGAGAGATTTAATTATTTTTCCTTCTCTTTTCCTTAGTTTTTTTTAGAGAATAACGTGTTTTTGAGTCGTTTAGGTACTAAAACACACAAACGAGCTCGGAACTCCATCAAACTCGACACGTAGTAAGATTTAGGCACGAGTGGCGTGTGGGAACCAACAGCACGGTCGCCGGAGTTTCGGTTTGTGAGAAGTAACATTTTTTTCCTCTCTTTTCCTTAGTTTTTTTAGAATAACCGTTTTGCATAATTGTACTTATTATGTTTAAGTTTTTTGAATTTCTGATTTGAGAATATTGCATTTATTATTTTAGGATGGAGTAAAGGTTTCTTTACTTTATTTTGGTCTTCCGAAACTTGAATTAGCGGAAGGAGTTGTTATTAGCACGAATCCATTGACATAAATTGATGGAGAACCATTGGGTCAAAATTACTACAAAGTTTTTGTTCAAAATGCTTGAAAACCTAACGCTTTATTAGAACGACCTCGCAAAGACATTACAACTGTTGGAGAATCTGTCGGCCGACATGTGGCTTGGCTTTCTCGTGATGTAAATTACATTTTTATTTCAATAAACTCATATATTACATGCATATCTATTAATTTTATTTATTATGTCATTATCATATCTAATATTGTTTTATTTTCTTCTTTTCAGGTTATTCATAAAGAATAGGTAGATGGTCTTTTTGTATTAGCTTATGTTGTAATAGACTTAAAACTCTCTTTTGTTGTATGAATTTTTCATTTAGGTTGTTCTTTTTGTGAGAGGTTATGTATGTATTTTGGTTTTGTTTTGAATCTTGGTGGAAGACATGTATGTTTGTTTATTTGTTGTTTGGATATGTATATTAAAATGAAATCTTAATTTTCTTAAGTATTTATTTAAGCATTTTGGTTTTAGTGAATGTTTGAATTTAGTAGTTTTGATCATATTAAATGTTCATTTTATCAGGTAAATAACAAATTACAAAAATAATGATATGTAGGAAATTTTTTTTTTTAAAAGTATTTGTGACGGCAAAAATCGTCGCAAATACTTGAAACGATTAAAAATACATATTACAAATATTATTTGCGATGGCAGAAACCGTCGCAAATGGGGGTCGTTTTTAAAATTTGTTCCATGAAAATAGCATTAGCGACGGTAATGAAACCGTCGCAAAAGGGCTTATTGGCGATGGCAAGCTATACTGTCGCAAATAAATTTCATCCGTCGTACACTATTTCTGACGGGGGACATGCTGTCGCAAATAGTCACCATGCCGTCGCACAGCCATCGCAAAAAGTATTTGCGACCCCTCTATTTGTGTCGCCTAAAATGCCATTGCTCAGCCGTCGCAAATAATCATTTGCGACGGCATTTTGAGTATTTGCGATGGCATTGAGCCGTCGTAAAAAATGTCTTTTCTTGTAGTGTCAATTCGACTCCCAGACAAGTTTTTCACTGTAAATTAATCAAAACAAAACTTGGGGTATATAAATATATATATTTACAAATGTATATTTGTGCCATAATTAAAGTTGATAGAGAATTCTCGTAACAATTAGTCAGTACAAATGACAGAAAAATAATAATAATAAACCAAAACAACCAAAGTAGACAAAAGAAAGTAACACCAGTATTTAAGGTGGTTCAGCAAGATTGCCTACGTCCACAGTCGTGCTCCGGTTTCCTTCTTTACTATTGAGAAAAACTGAGAATAATAGTACAAGTATACATTCAAGTTTAATATTCCAAACTCAAGTCTTTAAACCCTTGTACACCAATCTCAATTATCTCTCTCAATCCCAGTAAATAAACCTCACTTCTTCCTCTTTTAGCTATATCTTGAAAATGTAAGATCCGTTGACTATTTATAAGAATAATGTGAATGGCTCAGCCAGTAAATAAGTTAAAAGATAAGGGCAAATAGTTAAATGAATTAGTTACTGTTCATTTACTATTCATAGTAATGTTTATGAGTCCCACCCCATTTGTTTTGTCTTCTAATTTTTCTTTATGCGTTTTCCTCCTTTCTCATCCGTCATTTTCGTTCGTTTTCTTCATCCTTCTTCTTCTCTGGCTTAAGAAATCGGCGTCCTTCGCATTTGCCAAAAACTTCCGTCCACGCTACGAATTTTCAAGAGTTCAAATGCATCAGCGTCTACCAAAAATCCAGAATGAATTTTGCCACCACAACCTTTGATTTTGGCACCACTAATAGACAATCATTGATAAATTTTCTAGCTACCATAATTGAATATGCAGCCACACTCAACAATTCTCCACCTTGGCAAAAATCCAATAGCTTATTACACCTTAAAATTGTAATTATAAGCCCTTAATTTGTACTTTATTAGACTTAAATTATAGTTAAATGTCTTAATTTAGTTTCATATTTGATTTATTATGTCTTTAATGTGTTTTGTAGAAATAAGAGGTCAAAACGACACAAATGGGCAAAAATCAGGCAGACCGATCAATCGCCTGATGACCGCGAGGAGGATTGTTCGATTGGTGACGTCGAATTTTGCCTCAGTTCAATCTTCTGCAGCAATATGCTTCAAACTTTAGAGAGGGGATTTTATCAATCGATTTCCCGTTCGATTAGGGATGTCGGAAACTAGAAATGACCAAACTTCATAGAGGTGTCGTTTCCAATCGATCGGCCGTTCGATCATCCACGGACCGTTCGATTGGCCGATCGATCGCCTTATGGACCGTTCGATCGGTCGATATAGAGTCCCAGGTATAAAAGTTGTTGTGCGGAAAAAAGAACGGGATAGTTAGAGATAGATAGTTTTAGGGTTTGTAGCAGTCAAGGGGGCGGCGGGAGAGCTCCTCCAAGATTGGTTCTTCCATTTTTTTCTTTATTTTTAGCTTATATTTAGCTTTGTAATGGTAACATAGGAGTAGAACTTGTAATTTTCTTTCATTATATTGTATTTTCTTTCACTTTCTTACACTTTCTTGTATTTTCTTAGCAACCAAATAGTTTTATAATTCAAGTAAAATTTAGATTTAATTGTTCATGCTTTCTCTTTACATTTTTATATGCTTTATCTCATGAATTTAAGTAGCTAAATTTATCTTGAATGTGATTGTAAAGATCTGCTAAGTATCTTCAAGGGTTTCAATGGGAGTATATGAACTTCAAAGATTTATTTCTAAATTTCTATAGTTCTATTTGGTTGAGTGTTGGATTTATTTGAAAATTTAGATTCATATCCGGTCTTGGTAATATTTATGCACAACTTACTAATTGGTGTAGATATTGCACATTTTAAAGGTTTATTTCTATAGCTCTACTCGTTAATTTCATCTCTACACTCAACTAAATATGAATTTAAGGTTTTACGGTTAAAATATTTCAAATCAAGAATCCATAGTGTGATTCTTAATTTGAGTTATAAAATCATGTATTGAAACTCTTATTGTGAATTGGTGGATTGAATCAATCACTCCAAGCTTTTCCTTAATTTAAATGTCTAGTGTTAATTACTTTTAATTTCATTGTAATAGAGTAGTAATTCAAAACAACTATCAAAACCCAAAAGATTTTCGATCCTTCTATTTTTTTTTATTTTAGATTCAATTCGCACAATTTCACTTCAACCCTAACTAGGTCCGTGTGAGGGAAATGCTAGAGCATATATTGGGCTAGGTCCCTTAGAAAAAAACGATACCAGATTACTGGTTTATACTTCATTGCGACCCCTGTACTCTTGCGGGGTACCTAACTCCAATTGTAGGATACATTTGGGGGTGAGTAAAGTTTTGGTGCTATTGTCGGGGACCAAAGGCACGAGGTGAGCACTACTAGTTTGAGGTTGAAGAGTAATTGGTGAATTGGATCTTTATCTATCTACCACGATGGAGGAATCTTCGGCTAAGGCCATCAGTAACTTCGTTCCATTTTTTTTTTTTTTTGTGATACCATGTTAGATTTTTTTTTTCTTTTTCTCTTTATTTTAGGTTTATTTTGCTTTGGTTTGTATATATTTTGTTTTATTTTAATAATTTGATTGGAGGATTGCTAGTGGAGAATTAGGGATTGTGTTTAATTGCAAATTGGTGGTATATAACTTGTGGAGATTGGAGGTTTGGTTGGTTGAAATTGTTTAAATTGGTAGAATTTATTATGCGAAGATCGAAGGTTTAGATGGTAAATAATTGAGCATTGTTATGTATGATGTATTAAGGCATGGTACGCTACATTTGTTTATGTATTGCATCTATCTTCCATTGTGCACTTCATTATATTTGGTGGCACATTCTCACACTATGCATCATCTAACATGTCCATGAGGGAGCACCTTAGAGCTAATGGCCTACGAGAGCCTCCTCGACCACCTCCCAATTGTGGGGTATCTAATAACGCCCCCCATGGTGGTAATGAGAGCATTCATGAGAATGGTAGTGTGGAAACACCTCCATGTAAGTCTCTTAGAGACTACATTCAGGCTAGTGAGCTTAGGGCACCAGAACCATCCAATATGTCTCTTAGGAAATGTCTTAGAGTCAATGGCCAAAGGGAGTCTTCTCGACTACCTCCCAATCTTGGGGGGTGTGATCAATTTAACATTGGTAGGAGTTTGTGAGGGAGCTTTTTCAAAGTATTATCAAGACTTTCTTCAAACCTACAAAAACCCCTTTGACTACTTTCATGAGGCATTGCAAATTTATTACCACCATGAGCATGTTGAATATCCACCTCCACCCCAAAAAAGCTTTAATGAAAATCATCTTGATTTTTATCCTAACCAAGAGCAAGTCCATCCAAGTGAACCCTCTCACCCCATTACTAACCATAGGAATGAGGATATCATTGACCAAACCATATTTTCCCAAGACTTTGTGTCTAAGGAAGACGTTCCTACGGTGAGTGAGAAAATAATTGAAAATGAATTTTGGGAGGAAGAATTTGAGAGAGTGGAGTCTGAGATCACCCTTAATGTTGATTTTGGTTTATTAGACATTGGGATTGTGCATGTTAAAGATAATGTTAATGGTCTAGAGGTCATTCCTACCGTGTCTAGGGATCATGTGATCCCTATTTTTACGCCTCTAGCACCTAGTCCTATTCTACCGGAGCCTTTAGAGCTCCATATCCCAACACTAGAACCAAACATCATTCCCATGACTGACCAAGTCTAACACTTCATGGCATGAGCATCATTGACACATTTGTGCATGATCATTTAGTATTTTCAACCTTTCATGACCCTTTTTGCCCCTATGTGCTTCAATGCTATATCCTTGAGTTCATCAAAGAGGTGGCCATTGTCTATTCTTATATTTGCATGAACTCTTTGAAAGTCTTTAAGTTGGGGGTGTACGATGATGGAAAATTCTCACTTTGTGTTATTGAGTGAGTCTCTCTCTAATTTGGGTAGGAGTAGGAGTAGTTATTTTATTTCTTTATTTTCTTAGTTTGTTTCTGATTATAAGTTGGGGTGCATTAGGCACCCTATTTTCTTTTTTCCACAATTTATTTGCATTCTATACTTTGTTCTCATGCATTGAGGACAATGTATCATTTTAAGTTGGGGGTAGGTAGAGGTTTTGCCTCTATTTTCTTTGTTTTGCACCCTATAAAAAAATTTCATTTAACTTGTAAAAATGCCTTTTGAGATTAGAAGATAGGAATTCTTGCATGTATCTTTACTTAAGATGATGTTGATTCACTCCTCATACCCAATATGTTGTGGGGATTGCTTAATTCATGCATTTGTAGAGGAGATTACATCATTGTGCACAATCATGCTTTATAATATAATTTGTTACTAGTCTTTGCACTTTCATCTTTATATTAGTGGAGATTATTACCTTGTGAGCTTTAGAGTATTTATCGCATTTTGGAGTTTGCATTTACTCAAGGATAGTTCTTCATCCTCATTTCATTCAGTAGCTTCATTATGCTTGTATTGGATTCATGAGTTGAGTTTTGATCTTGATATTGACACTTGTACTCTATGAAATGCTTCGGTTGTACAACTTTGGAAATGATTCTATGCAATATTCTTCTCCATAAGTATGAGTTTCCCGTTGACGAACTGTGTATTTCTCTTGACCCTTATTGATCTTCTACTTTTATTAGAAGTGCAAAGTGATTTCATCTTTTGTATGGCAAAGGGACGCTTAAGTGAGAAAAGAGTATTTTTGCATTGCTAAAGAAAAAAAAAAGGAAAGAAAGAGATTGATTTAGGGAATTCAATGCAAAAGAGTATATTATAATATGAAAAGTAGTTGTTGAATCTAGAGGGGATGATAAAAGGATGGAAACAAAAGGAGAAGTAAGAAAAGAAACAAAAAAGAAAAAAAACAACAAAGTAGGAAGAAGAAGTAAGTAAAGAAAAAAAAAAGAAGGAAGAATAAGAAGAAGAAAAGAATGAAAAAGGAGATTAAATGTTGAAAATATTTCAAAAGAAAAGTGAGAAGTGGAGAAAAGTGTATTAAATGTTGAAAAGGAAGAGTTGTAGTTGTTTTACATTCATCATTTTATACCTTGATCACACATGATATAACCATTTGCTTCATCTCTTTACCCTTACCTTTCACCTCTTTTATATTGCTTTCTTCTCCTCTACATGGCATAGTTGATCAAAGTTGTGCTTGATTGAAGTTTGCAATAGAGTATAAGCTATATCATGTCAATTTTCTTTGAATCAATGCTTAACTTTGGACATTCTTTCATGGAGCTATACTAATATCGATACACTTTTATCTTTTCGATTTTTATAATTAGTATGTTCACTTGATTTGTCTCTTTACATTTGCTTAATTGTTGAGCATACTATTGTGAGAACCATGTGGAACTTTAATTGTGAGTATATGTCTGGTGAGGATTGAATAAAAGCTTTAAAAGTGTGGATTTACATAAGTAGGTTTCATTTGTGTTGTTTAGCATGATTCTTCACCCACACACATGAACCTCTCTTTTGTATGACTTGTTACATGTTAATGCAAAGTGTTGGAGTTTGGAGTGGCATCAATGTTAACTTGAGTATAATTATACATTCATTCCTTATTCTTATCTTGATTTGCAATTCACAAAAGGATGTTTGTGGGTATCATCACTGAAAACCGTCACGAGACACCACTCATCCGCTAGGAGTAACCTAGGGGTTTAAAGGCTAGGTGCAAAAGCTAAATTCATCCGTGACTCTTACGAAAATCGAGATTATCCTTTACGTGTTTTTGATAGTTTTTGCTAGGGACTAGCAAAGTGTAAGTTGGGAGTTGTGATTACACCCTAAAAGTGTAATCATAAGCCCTTAATTTGTACTTTATTAAACTTAAATTACAGTTAAATGTCTTAATTTAGTTTCATATTTGATTTATTATGTCTGTAATGTGTTTTGTAGGAATAAGAGTTCAAAACGACGCAAATGGGCAAAAATCAGGCAGACTAATTGATCGGCCGATCGTTCGCAAGGAGGACCGTTCGATCGATGACGTCAGGTTTTGCCTTAGTTCGATCTTCTGCAGCAATATGCTTCAAACTTCAGAGGGGATTTTGTCAATCGATTTCCAGTTCAATCGGAGACATCGGAAACCAGAAATGACCAAACTTCAGTGAGGTGCCAGTTCTAATCGATCAACCGTTTGATTGTCGATGGACCGTTCGATTGGCCGATTGATCACCTTATGGATTGTTCGATTGGTCGATACAGAGTCCTAGATATAAAAGTTGTTGTGTGGGAGAAAGAAAGGGATAGTTAGAGATAGATAGTTTTAGGGTTTGTAGCAGCCAAGGGGGAGGCGGGAGAGCTCCTCCAAGGTTGGTTCTTCCATTTTTTTCTTCATTTTTAGCTTAGATTTAGCTTTGTAATGGTAATTTAGGAGTAGAACTTGTAATTTTCTTTCACTGTATTGTATTTTCTTTCACTTTCTTACACTTTCTTGTATTTTCTTAACAACCAAACAATTTTATAATTCAAGTAAAATTTAGATTTAACTATTCATGCTTTCTATTTGCATTTTTATATGCTTTATCTCATGGATTTAAGTAGCTAAATTTATCTTGAATGTGATCGTGAAGATCTACTAAGGATCTTTAAGGGTTTCAATGGGGGTATATGAACTTCAAAGATTTATTTCTAGATTTCTATAGTTGTATTTGGTTGAGTGTTGGATTTGTTTGAAAACTTAGATTCATAACCCATCTTGGTAATATTTATGCACAACTTACTAATTGGTATAGATATTGCACATTTCTAAGGTTTGTTTCTATGGCTCTACTCATTGATTTCATCTCTACACTCAACTAAATATGAATTTAAGGTTTTATGGTCAAAATATTCCGAATCAAGAATCCATGGTGTAATTCTTGATTTGAGTTATAAAATCTTCTATTAAAACTTATGTTGTGAATTGGTAGATTGAATCAATCATATCCAAGCTTTTCCTTAATTTAAATGTCTAGTGTTAATTATTTTTAATTTTACTACAATAGCGTAGTAATTCAAAACAACCATCAAAATTCAAAAGATTTTCAATCTTTTTATTTTTCCTTTTATTTTAGATTCAATTCACACAATTTAAGTTCGAGCCTAGCTAGGTTAGTGTGTGAGGTAAGTGCTAGAGCCTATATTGGGCTAGGTCCCTTGGAAGAGAACGATACTTGATTACCGGTTTATACTTTATCGTGACCCCAGTACTCTTGCAGGGCAACTAACTCCAATTGTATGATGCATTTGGGGGCGAGTCAATAGCCTCCATCTTAAACTTCAGATCAACATCTTAATGTAAATGTCCATCCTCATGCCCTGGGATGTTCTACCAATCTTTAACAGTGCGAAAGATTGATTAAGTCTAAGCAATGCTTGAACTTTTGTATAGTCACCGGCTTTGTTAAAATATCCGCTACATTATTCTCAGTATGAACCTTTTTCAAATTTATCTTGTCTGCTTCTGCTTATTCTCTGAGTGCGTGATATCGCACGTCGATATGTTTTGTCTTGGCATGATAAACTTGATTCATTGCCAAAAGAATGGAACTTTGACTGTCACAATACAACTCCAAGCCTTCCTGCTTCAACCCTAATTCCTTGACCAAACCTGTCAACCACAAAGCCTCTTTAGCAACTTCCACAGTTGCCATATATTCCGCTTCAATTGTGGATAAAGCGGGAGTCGATTGAAGTATAGCTTTCCAACTGATAGGCCCACTTGCAAGAGTAAATATATATTATGTAGTAGTCCTCTGCTTGTCGAGATCTCCTGCATAGTCTACATTTACATAGCCCACAACTTATCTAGTTTCATCTTGTTTCTGATACAAGATACCAAAATCCACCATACTGCCCAAATACTTGAATATCCAAATAACTACATTCCAATGCCCTTTCTTGGATTATCCATGTACTTACTCATAACACTAACTGCATGTGAGATATCTGGCCGACTACAAACCATAACATACATTAAACTTCTCATGCACTAGCATATGGCACTCGGGACATTTCTTCCACCTCATTAACGGTAGAAGGACATGATCTAGCAAATAATTTAAAGTGGTTAGCTAGAGGAGTGTTGACCGATTTTGCATCTCCTATATTAAATCTCTCTAGCACCTTCTCCACATATTTCTTCTATGACACACATAATTTGTCTTTTTCTCTGTTCCTCTAGATTTCCATTCCAAAGATCTTTTTAGCAGTGCCAAGATCTTGCATGTCAAATTCTTTTCTTAATCTAGACTTCAACAAATCTAGTTCATAAATGTTATTTGAAGCAATTAATATGTCATCAACATAGAGCATCAAAATAATAAAAGAACCATTGCCAAGCATCTTAAAATAAACGTAGCTATCGTAACTGCTCCTTATGTTGCCAATATGTACCATATAGGAATCAAATTTTTTGTACCATTGTTTAGGAGACTGTTTTAACCCCATAAAGGGATTTTTGGAAATTACATACCAGATAATCTTTACCTTGTTTCTTGAATCCTTCTGGTTGCTCCATATATATTTTTGCCTACAACTCCCTATGAAGGAATGCTATTTTGATATCAAGTTGCTACAACTCAAGGTCAAACATAACTGTCATGGCTAACATGACACGAATAGAAGAATGCTTTACAACAAGAGAAAAAATTTCATTATAGTTAATTCCCTCGACTTGTTTGTAACCTTTAGCTACAAGTTGAGCCTTAAATTTTTCTCCTTTATTCCCCGATGTAGGTTTCTTTTTTCCGATATATCCATTTGCAACCAATCGCCTTTCGTCCCTTGGATTTTTCAACAAGCTCCCAAGTATTGTTCTTGCGTAAAGACTTCATCTCATCCATAATTGCAATCATCCACTTTTCACTGTTTTTTTGTTGTTGACCGCTTCCTTAAAAGAAGATGGATCTCCACTATTAACAGTTAATGCGAAAGAAACCATGTCTTCAAAGCCATACCTGTCTGGTGCCTTATGGGTCCTTTTCTCTCTTCCAGCAGCAATAGTAATGGGTTCTTGTTGCCTTTTATCATCAAATGTTTCCTCCAGAGAAGTTGTTGGTGCATCATCATCTTTACTAAGCCTTTCATCTAACTCCACCTGGACTGATAATTTTTCTCCTTGTGCTTCCACCTCATCATTGGTTTCATCCCTATTTAAATTCAGTATGTGTGTTTTATTAAAGGTGATATCTCTACTGATTACAACATTCTGTGCAATTGGATCCCAAAATTTATACCCTTTTACGCCTTTTTCGTAATCAACAAATATATATTATCTTGACTTTGGGTCTAACTTTGACTGTTGTTGCTCCTACACGTGAACATAAGCTGGACAACGAAATATTCTCAAATTAGAATAATCTATTGGTTTACCTGTCCAAACCTCCTTAGGGACTTTGGCGTTAATAGCTGAAAATGGTGACCTGTTAACAATATAGCATGCCATGTTAACAGCCTCAGCCCAAAATGATTTTGGCAAGCTTGCATATATTTTCATGCATCTTGCTCTTTCTAACCAAGCCTTGTTCATTCTTTATGCTACACTGTTTTGTTGTGGCCTCCCTGGTGTAGTATAATGACGAGTGATCTGTTCCATCTTGCAAAAATTTCTAAACTTATGGTGTTTATACTCCACCCCATTGTTTGTCCATAAGTACTTGACTTGCTTTCCTGTCTGCTTTTCAACTTCTGCTCTCCACTGCTTGAATTTTCTAACAATTCACTTTTATGCTTCATGAAGTAGACCCATACTTTCTTGGAGAAGTCATTAATAAATGTGACAAGATAAAGTGATCCACCTTTGGATGGAGTTGTCACGGGTCCCCACACATCAGAGTGTATGTACTCCAACACATCCTTACTCGTATGATGTTCTGCTTTAAAGCTAATCTTACACTGTTTACCATACAAGAAATACTTGCAAAAATTAAGTTTACAAGTTTTTACCCCATCAAGCAGATTGCGTCTGTAAAGTTTCTGTAGTCCTTTCTCACTCATATGGCCAAGGCATAAATGCCATAAAATAGTGTCATCAGTACCCGAATCCAAAGGAGTTGTCACAATTGTTCCACCTGTAATTGTACTCCCCAATAGTGTATACAAGTTTCATTGTCTTTTCCTCTTCATGACAACCATGGCCCCTTTAACAACTTTTAGGACCCTGCCTGTTGTTATGAAGGTAAAATCATTAGAGTCAAGTGTACCCAAAGAAATTAAGTTCTTTTTGAGGTCAGGGACATGTCACACAGCACCTAGAGTTCTCACCATACTATCAAACATTTTAATTTAATGGTTCTAATTCCAACAGTCTTGCAAGCATCATTATTACCCATTAAAACAGTTCTTTCAATATAGGGCTTATAAGTATCAAACCATCCCTCATAAGGACATATGATAAGAACATCCAGAATCCAAAATCCATTTGTCAGCAACATAATTCGTATCTGTGGTAACTAATAATAAATTACCATTACCGTCTGCACTATCTTGCATAATGCCCACTTAATCTGAATTTGGAGATTTTTTTTTTCCCTCAAGATCTCGCTTTCTTTGCATGCAGTCCCTTTCTAAGTGTCCTTCCTTCTGACAATAGTAACACTTAAATTTTTTGCTACTTGTTCCTCTTGATTTTGAACGTGACCTTCCCTTATTTCCAGAGCCTCTGTTGTTTCTCTTTCTGCGTTGCTAGCTTGATTCATCTTTAGCCACCAACCCTTCTCCTTGGGAACCGTTGCCCCACTTTTTGAATGTCTCCATCTCCAAGAGAGCCATTATCACCTCATCTATATTGAAAGTATCTTTCCTAACCAAAATTGTAGTCACAAGTGTATCAAAAGAATTTGAAAGAGAAGCCAAGAGAAGAATAGTTTCATCTTCCTCTTCAATTTTCACCTCAACACTTAAAAGTTTAGTAATTAATTTATTGAAAACATTGAGATGATCCATAATATTTGTTCCTTCTTCCATCCACAATTGGAATAATTGCTTTTTCAAAAATAATTTATTTGTGAGTGATTCCGACATTTAGAGGTTTTCTAATTTTTTCCATAATAACGGAGCAGATACTTCGTTCAAAAAAATTATATTTTACCTCTGGCGCAAGACATAAGCAAATTGAACTCACAACCTTTATCTCAAGTTTCTCCCAAGTATCATCTTTCATGTCTGCTGGTTTGTTTGCCTTGCCAAAAAGTGCTTTGATTAACCTTTGTTGCATCAAGATGTCTTTAATTGTGCTTTGGCACATGCCAAAATTTTTTTTTCCCATTAAAGGGCTCCACCTCGAATTTTTCCACCTAGATTTATTTTCCTGCCATCGTACTTATTACGATGAATAAGAATTATGTACACTTGTTCTTAATCCCCTACCTCCCTCTAATACCAATTGTTGAGAATTTTCGCAGCAATTGGTCAGTACAAATAACAGAAAAATTATAATAAAATAAACCAAAGCAACCAAAGCACACAAAAGAAAGTAACACCAGTACTTAGGGTGGTTTGGCAAGATTACTTACGTCCACGGGATATGCTATAGTTTCCCTTTTTACTATTGAGAAAAATTGAGAACAATGGTATAAGTATACACTCAAGTTAATATCCCAAACCAAAGCCCTTAACCCTTGTACACTTGTCTCAACTATCCTTTTCAATCTCAGTGAAGAAAACCTCACTTCAACCTCTTCTGACAATGTCTTAAAAATGTGTGATCGTTGGCTATTTAAAAGAATAATGCAAATGGCTCAGCGTGTAAATAAATTGAAAGACAAGGGTAAATAGTTAAATGAATCAATTACTATTTATTTACTATTTATAATTCTGTTCATGGATCCCACTCCCAATTTTTCTTCATGCGTTTTCCTCCTTTCTCATCCGTCGTTTTTGTCCGTCTTCTTCATCCTTTATCTTTTTTAGTTGAAGAAATCAACATCTTTCGCGTTTTTCAAAAACTTTTGTTTGGACTGCGAATTTTCAAGAGTTCAGAGGCATCGGCGTCTACCAAAATTCGTAATGAATTTTACCACCGCAACCTTTGATTTTGGCACCATTAACAGACAATTGTTGATAAATTTTTTGACTACCGTAATTGAATATGCAGCCACACTCAACAAAAGTCCCTATTGCTCGAGAACATCTTCGCAAAGGATGCTATGGCTCTCGCTTTTGCTCCATGAATGGATTACTTGGAATTGAATTCATGACTGTGACAATTAGTTTAAAAACAAATTAATGAAGGTTAAAATATGGTTGCCTCACTTTCATCGAGAATCAAAGAGGCCGGCTCGCAGGCACTCGTTTCTTCCATTTCGCGTAGCACACCAGCTCGGCATCTAGTATTTATATCCTTATCTAATTTTTAATTTATGCCTTTGTATTTACTGGCCTAGACATTAATTTGTTCATGGGCCAGCTATGGTTATTAGTATTATATATGACATGGAAATATGACGACTTGGAAAGATGGAATTTATTTGCATGTCCGTCGGAGGTGGATAATAGGAAACAAGTTTACTGAGCTCAATAAAGGATGATGGAACTTATGTGACTTCATGAATAAACTGAAGTCAAGAAAGGATCGGACAAGCCCTTTTATAGCCAATTTCAAAGATTGATTAATATCACGAGTAGTCTTATGTTGGTTGTGCATGAACTAGGCAACCTAGGTGGTGAGTTTATAACAGATCATGCAATTTTTAATATTGAAAACTAATTGCCTGTTAATTGGTCCATGTTTTTGTTTTCAAAAAATTTGAAGTAACTATATATATATATATATATGGGCCAAACTGCCTTGGAAAAACAAAAACAAGTTTCTATTATGTAAAAAGAAGGAAAAAATGGAAAAAGAAAGGAAGGAAGCACTTAATGTAAACATATGACCCCCACGTGAAACAAGATCATAATGTGTGTTTATAACTGTAGTGATCTCTCTTACTACAAAGCAGTAGAGTTAGGATAAAATGAATTACGACAATGAATATCTATAATTTCTAAAGATATATATATATATATATTCCTACTTTGAATTTTTTGATTAAAATAAGAAAAAAGGCTTGTTAATAAATTGGAAGGCTTGTATATATGTGAAAGATAGTGTGCATAAACGACCGAAACACTCACATCATTACCAACTGATTAGGACAACTTGTCTATTTCTTTCACGCTATGAGTTTTAGTTTTAGCAATAAGTATTCCAACTTGAAAAAATCTTCATCTTTATTGCAAGAAATCTGGATTATTATAAGCAATCAAACCATATTATGTTAGCCAATAATTCAAATAAGATGAATTTCTTAATCTTTTTCATTCCATCAAATAGTATATGGACAGAATAAATGTATAAAATGTTGATAGGATCAAAGTCACATCACTACCTACTCCTAAATTTTTCAAGTATACCAATTGATTGGGAGTCTAGGACTATTTGTCCATTTAACTTGGTATTAGGATTTGCTTAGAAATAAATATTTTAACTAGTAAATTGTGAGTGTCAGAAATGACAATCAACTCAATGATCTTAGCTGAATGAGTTGGAAGTACATTGGAGTTTAAAGCTTTAATATTTTTTAGGTTACAGCTTAAAATCCTTCAAACTGATGTACCTATGTAGACAAAATTCTTCGACACATAAGAAATTGAATCTATATAGCTTTAATAATTTGCCTTTTCAAACTTAAAAGTATATCTGATTCTGTGTATTAATTGTCCAATAAATGAAACACAATTAATGTTTAAGCAAGTAGGGGGGCCCCAAGAGTAAATTAATAAATCTGACACAGGCAGACGTAGTACATCACCCCTGGGCCCAGAATGACTTGACTCTGTTTATATAAAGTTTATACAATACAATATACAGCCACCAATATTAATTCAACATTTTTTATATATATATTATCAGTATAGGAGCTCTGCTCTGCTCCACGTGGGTTGTATCTACCTATCAGCTCTAGTGCAACGCTAGACCGGCAGAAGTCTAGAAAGGAGTTTCTAGAAGGGATGAGAAAAACAATAAAACACAAATAAACTAAAATAAAGAAAGAAAGGAAGAAATATTATATTAAATTGTTTGGCAAAAGAGCTACTTTCTTCAACACTGCAATTTGAGATATCAGTTAGATTATGTAAGTTTTGTAATTGGATAAATTTCGTGACATATTTTGGTAGATGTATTTTGAGGGTTTGGGTTATTAATCAGAAGTATTCAGAAGGTCTTTTAAATTTATTCGTACAAGCTCAGAATAAGAGAGTCTTATATGATATATTTTGGTTATTAAAGGATATTTCGAGAGATATCGATGGAGTTCAAGGGATCTTGAGAGTAAAAACAATGTACTGGCTATATAATATGGAGCTTGTGGGATGTTCTTGAAAAGTCGTGGGATCTTGAGAGCAAAAACAGTGAGCATATAGATTGGTGAGCACCTTACGGGACCCTCGCAGGATGTTGTGGGATGTTGAGGGCAAAAGCAGTGAGCACGTTGAAATTTAGGATTGAGCTCGCTGGTTCCTCGCGGGATCCTCGAAGAGCGAGATGCACTTCACGGGATCCTCACGAGAGCAAGCTGAGTGAAATCAGATTTCTCAAGAATCGCTTCACAGGATTTTTGCACTTATTTAAAGCCCAGCACACTTCTCCAAACCTAATTGGAGTCGCCACTATCAAAAACTCCTAGAGAGAAGTATTTCCTACCTTCCTAGAAGCTCAGAAACAGATCTTAGCAACAATCTTCTTTAACCCAATTGAATAAATCAAAAGTCTTGACGGAGTTCAAGGCGTGAAATTTGTTATAAAGGGATCTGAATGGTAGTCAAGCACAGAGATGATGAATCGTGGATACGAGCATGGTCAAAACAATCATTAGATCATGGAGTTGATAGGTTTGATTGTAAAGAGTGTTGTAACTTTCTGAACAACGAGATATAGTGCATGATCTTTGTCTGGTAAAGGGGACATGTGATTTTTCTCCCGTTTAAGAGTTTCGACGGCAAAAGATTGATGGGTTCCTAATTGAATGATTTGCTTTCTTTTATACTTTGGTATGTACAATATTGCTCATTGTCATAACATGTTGAACAAATATTATAAATTTTAGTCTCTTAGAGAAAACATAGACAAATATGTTTGGAAGTGCTGTCAGTTTTTGTTTTTTGTTGTATATTTCTATTTTCTGTTTTTATTTTTTATTTTTTATGGTCTAATGATAGGATTTATAGGTTACCGTTCTACTAAAAATACTGTATCAATGTTGTAGAATCATAAAATATATTTATTTTAGTATTTTTTTGTTCTGTTTTAATTTTTGAAAAAATAAAAAACAAAAAATAAAAACAAAAAATAGTTTCCAAACAAACCCTAAGTTTTTCAGAATAATATGTTTTCTTGTTCATTAAAACTCTTGTTATTTCCTATTAACAAAAGCATATCTTCATTTTTAGGTGTGTCCATCCACGTCGACATTCACGTCCTAATAAAAGAAAAAGATTACTTCTTATGAACTCATTTTCTTCTTTACCTACCTTCTCTCTTCTTCTTGCTTTTTCTCTCCAAAAATTCAAGATTCATGTCTTATAAAAAATAATTAATCTTTCTGTTATAAAACTACACGAATATTCAAATTAAACTTGAATTTTTATCGTCAATACATATAGCTATTGGTCTTCTCTACTTCTGTGTATGCCAACCATTGCTGTTCTTTTCTCCACACCCTGATCAACTAATCAACATAGACGGCAAGAGGGGATAAATCTTCTTCACTACTCCAGTTTATGGTGAAAATAGACGGCTTAATTGGGTAGGTGATGGATTACTTTAACATATATCTCATGCCTAATCCTCTTAATTGAAGATTTCTATGAGCTGTGCCTATATATATATATATATATATGTTTCTCAAACAAGAAACTCAATCCACAAAATTAAAATACACATAAATATATATATATATATATAATGTCTTTAAACCTTTAAAACTCTTCTCTCCCTCTCTCACATATCTTTAAAGCTAACCAATAATCCACTTGGAAGTCATGTACAGAAGCTTACTATGCAGAGTTTGCGTTTCTTGTTAGTGTTTATCTAAGATTCTGGATGACAATTAGGAGACTGCCTAAGATAAGTTTGCTTAATGATGTTTTAGTTAATAGGACACACTCAACAGTCACAAACGTCAAAATTGGATGTTTACTATACTTAATTGCCATATACATTCATGTATATATTATCATTTGGGAAGGTATGTACGATCATTGAAATAGCAGCCAATCTTGTTTGTTCTTTGCTTCTTTATTTATTTATTTATTTATAACTTCCAAATAATGCACTTTTCCAAAATTTATCTACTACATGAAGAACAAATTGACATGGGACTGACAAGGAAACAGATGGAGGGAGGCGGCAAACTAAATCTTCAAACTAGGACTTTCCCACTAAAGAAAGGGAAAACAAAATTTGCTAAGAACTCACCTACTAACACATACATATGCAGTGGGCAACAATACATGCTTCTTCTCTCTAGTTGGTTGTTCTTGACCTAATTAACAGAGAATTGTTGCTCATTAGAATATATGTAATCATGATCGCAGATCGCAAGAAGAACCCACCTACTAATTAGACAAGTGGAACAAGTGCATCCAGACAGACTAATTCCTTTCGGCTAATGAAACTTCCCTAGAGGCACCCATTTGGATTTGGTATTTCTAACCGAGTCAATGATGTTAAGTTTTGTGATTTTTAATCTGTTCAGTATTTGTTTTCCAAGCACACTGGTCAATATGCAGCTAACCAGCCTAAATAAGCTATATAGATTACTTCAAAGGAGTACAAGTAAGATAGAAGCAACCCGGCCATGAAGAAGAGAATAATCAACTAGGCAAAGAAACCGAATCCTTTCCAGATTCAATTTCGTATGTGTTGTAAGTTCATTCAATAAGCAAGGGTGGTTCAGTTGGGCTAACATTAGGCGATTAGTTGGGATAGGTGATAATTAAGTTAGGTACCATCCAAATTTTAAATTCCTTCAAACTGATGTATCTATATAGACAAATCTTTTAAACTGCGCAATTGACAACTAGTGGGGAATGGAAGAAAATTGAGTAAAACTTTTTGTAGTATGCCATGCACGCTTCTTCTTCTTCTTCTTTTTCTTCTTTTTTTGTTTTTTTGATGGTTGGTTCCATACTCAGAAACCAAAACAGAGCTAAACCAAACCCAGAGAAGGGCTACACTATTCTAGTAATTTTTTTTGTAGTCAGCCATGCGTGCTACTTAGGAAGAGTAAATGGAGTTATTGTCATGACTAATGAATCTAAATGAACATTACATTAATCAAGCTAGAACCAGCATGTTTAGAGTCAAGGTATGGAAAAACTCAAAACTCACCCCAAATATAGCTAATCGATACTTAAAGGCCGAATACTCGGGTGAACCTTTTATATGTTTATGCTATTCATTCACTTCAGTCATGAAGAATCTGAAGGCTATCACTTCAGTCTTCAGTCATGAAGAAACTACAAGGCTATCTAATGCTTCATTTTGGGCCAAAGCCCAACAACTAGAGATGACACCAAGCAAAAGCCCTAAAAATAAGTATCTAATTCCCTCTTGTTTAGGGATGACATGCATGGGTTATTGCTTTGGGGATTCTTGAAAAGTTTTAGTAACTAAACGCAGTGTTATATATGAGCAATGGGAAACCTTTCTGGGCCATAAAAATACCCTAGAAAAGGTGAAAGTTGGAACGGACTCCAAGATGATGAGGAGAGTCTGTTTCCGTTTTTTTTCTTTTGGTCTGAATTCTGTTTCCTCTACAAATCTAATAAAAACCTATTGTCCGTTTCCAGTTCAGTTCATTCGGTGGTTGAGCCCCATAAGAACTGCGTAAGTTTCCATCCATTATGGGCTTTTAGATTGGTAAGGTTTGTATTTATGTTGGTACGTGATGCGGATCGTATAGCTGACGAGTATTTGGAGACGCGGAGGCGGCGATATACCCGGACCGGGGATCGGCAAACTTCAATTGACCGTAACTTTTGACTTGTAACTCCGTTTCGCCATTATAATATGTCGTTGAAAAGGTATTGACGAGCCGGAGAAAGGGAAAAATATGAAATGATTTTCCGGCCTAGGAAATCGCAAAAAAATGCTTCTAAGTGTCGTTTTGGCCTGTTTTGTTTTCTTTGGGCTTTTTTTTGCTTTGGGTCTTTGTTTTTTTTTTTTTAATTAATCCGGTTTGTCCCGGGCCTAGGGTTTCGTGTCGCATATTTATAGTCGCGTTGCGACTCTTTTTCAGCAGTTTTTTGACGTTTAATAAAATTTGTGTGCGTTTCGCACTTTCCAATCATTCGGTATTTTCTACGAAAATCAACGAGTGTTTGATGCCCTAGAACCTAGCGTTCGTGGTGAATCGATAGGTTGCAGGACGACTCTGAACCCGGTATTCGTGGTGAATCAACGGATTCGAGTGTATTATCTTGATCTTTAACAGCCGCTGCATCAGTTGGTATCAGAGCACAGATTTTCGATTCTGATTGGTTTGAGTTCATGCCGCCCAGACGTCGACCAATCCAAGACGCGATGGAGGATGACAGACTCGCCAGGCTGCAGCAGGTGGTGGAGAATCTAGCG
>CM065399.1:2065000-2102500 GCA_033060915.1 Euryodendron excelsum | reverse complement strand
ATGGCGACTGGCGAATACAAAACTGGATTTTAGCAGTGCCTACCACCCTCAAACTGATGGGCAGACTGAAGTGGTGAACCGCTCGCTGGGTAACTTGCTGCGATGCCTCGTGGGGGAACATCTGAAGTCATGGGACCAGAAGCTGTATCAGGCTGAGTTTGCTTTCAACAGATCAGTGAATCGCAGCTCGGGTTTCAGCCCCTTCTTTGCCAATTATGCATTCCAGCCGCGCGCGCCGATTGACTTAGCCCCTGTTCCCAACTTGACGAAGGTCCATAAGAAGGCAGAGGACTTCATCACAGATCTGCAGGCTGTCCACAACCAGGTGCAGCAAAATCTGCATGAGTCGACAGCGAAATATAAGCAGGCAGCGGACCAGAAGCGGCGCTCGGTGGAGTTTGACGTGGGGGATTTTGTGTGGGCCGTGTTAACCAAGGATCGGTATCCAGCTCATGAATACAGCAAACTGGCAGCTCGAAAAATTGGCCCGTATGAAGTTGTAGAGAAGATCAATCCTAATGCTTACCGGCTGAAGCTGCCAAGTCATATCAACACCTCTGATGTGTTCAACGTGAAGCATCTCCTGCCTTACCGGGGGGACAGTTCCGAGGAGGAATCAGATTTGAATTAGGGCGAATTCTTTCCAACCTGGGGAGGATGATGCGGATCATATAGCTGACGAGTACTTGGAGACGCGGAGGCGGCGATATACCCGGACCGGGGATCGGCAAACTTCAATTGACCGTAACTTTTGACTTGTAACTCCGTTTCGCCATTATAATATGTCGTTGAAAAGGTATTGACGAGCCGGAGAAAGGGGAAAATATGAAATGATTTTCCGGCCTAGGAAATCGTAAAAAAATGCTTCTAAGTGTCGTTTTGGCCTGTTTTGTTTTCTTTGGGCTTTTTTTTGCTTTGGGCCTTTGTTTTTTTTTTAATTAATCCGGTTTGTCCCGGGCCTAGGGTTTCGTGTCGCATATTTATAGTCGCGTTGCGACTCTTTTTCAGCAGTTTTTTGACGTTTAATAAAATTTGTGTGCGTTTCGCACTTTCCAATCATTCGGTATTTTCCACGAAAATCAACGAGTGTTTGATGCCCTAGAACCTAGCGTTCGTGGTGAATCGATAGGTTGCAGGACGACTCTGAACCCGGTATTTGTGGTGAATCAACGGATTCGAGTGTATTATCTTGATGTTTAACAGCCGCTGCATCAGTACGTGCTCTGCTGTTGGACTGACTACAAAAATCAACATGCTATATATCGCTTTTAATCACTTGGTCAGCATTTCTTTACCTCTACCCTTTTTAGCTTCTGTTTTTGTTATTTGGTTTTATGATTTTTTTTTTGGTGCTACTTGAACCTTTCACAGGTACAAAGCATTGGACAATGTCTGATGTATTCTATTAGAAACTTGGCCAATATGCTAATTTTTTATTTTTTTGGGTAACACAGAGAACCCAAACCCAAATAACCCGTCTATGCGCTAAAAAATCTAAAGATGATGGAGTGCGTGAGATCAATTAGTATATTTTTTACCTTACTGGGATAGCCTAACTTACATCCATATCATACATTAGGTCCATTAAGATCGTAACATACCATCACCTATTACAGCTAACGTCCATGGCAACTCCTCCTTTCCAGCTGGATGACTTCGTCATTTAATTTTATAGGTATCAGTCCTTCTTAGGTCGCCCCCTCCATGGCTCAGAATATGGAGGCCGCTTGGATACAGGTTAAGAAACTTGACCAATACGTTAAAAAACCCACGTGGGCCAAGTTTGATGTAGTATGTGAGATCAATTTTTATATTTCGTTCCATACCACAGTAGCCCAACTTATATCTTATACAACAAATTAAATTGGGGCCACTAGAATTGTAACTAAAAAATCGTTTTGGGATGTGAATTTGCCTAAAGTGATTAATTAACCTAAAGATCCAACTATAAGAATATGTTAATTATCTAATACGTTAATCCTATATGCAACTTTAAAATAGTAAAGTAAACAACAAGGCATGCAGAATTTTTGCGTGAAAACTCTATTAACTAAGGAAAAAAGTCACGAGGCCACACACAGCCTTTAACCTACTCAACACAATAAACCTTGAACAGTTATAAGAATTAATAAACTTACAACCCACCCTATTGATCCACAACTCCGCGTTGATCCATAACTATGGTAGAAATTTCAGACTTGATACCAGCGATTTGCAACTCTCATGCTATCTATTTCAACCTTTAGAATCCTCCAAAGATGATAGGTATGAAGTTTGATTATTGCCCAGAAAAAACACTCCAATAAAGGTGGAAACACAATAAAACTCTTTGAATAGTTAGATGATCTCGATTGTGTTCATATCAATTGAGAGCCTTTATATAGAGTCTGGAGTATTTGTAGAGTTTTGGATGAAGTGTATCTCGAATTAGGAAATGATTCCTAAATCGACATGGAGTAGAAGTATGATTTTTTCCAAAACTATGTCGACTCTGGTTAGGGGTTCAAACTCCCCGACCGTTCGAATGCCCGATGGACAGAAATGCATAGATCTTAAAAAGTTATATGAAAATCGATATATTATGTGTATCTGTATTATTTCTGGTTTGAGAGATATAACTTTCTAAAGTTTAAGTTCTGTGTGCTTCAATAACTTGTACTATGACAATATCAACTTAAAATTAAGCTCAAATATAACTCAAAACACAATTACAATTAAAGCGTTTTTGTTTAAGGAACACTAAATACTCTAACAACTCTAACCGTAACATATTCCCCTTTCATTGTCATGAGGGAACTGTTTTATTGGTTAGTCTAGATGAGATTTTCTCTAGGTGGACCACTCAAACGGAGCATTTCGGACTTCGGAGAATTGACAGGACTACGATGCCACAGCTCATCAAATGCGAAAATTGAATCTATTGCTGTTGAAAATCTACCTACAATTTTTTTGTTTCTGTTTTCTTGGAGATAAGGTACAAATTAACCGTCTTTTTCATCCAATGTCCAACTGGGTTATTGATTAGAACTGTCAAGTACATTTATATTTCTGATGACCCCCTCTCAGAGAGGATTAGTATACAGTTATATATGACTAGTCATGAAGAAATGTATATCCATTCACATATATTTATATATTTATGCTATCAATTCACTTTTGTTTAGTGATGTATAGATGTCTACAAACTCTGATAATGCTTCTGGGGTGAGAGTACTCCAGACTGAACACTTTAAAATTAAGAAGCACAGAGTAATTATGCCCTGAAAATTTCAAAAATCAAGACATCAAGTCTTCAATTTCATATATATGTTGCTCCAAGATGAAATGGGAACACCGGACTGATTTTGGTTATACAAAGAGTAGATTCTGAACCTCATGACTAAAGTCTTGGGAAAAAATGAAAAGAGCTTAGTACTTTCGAACCAATTGAAAGGTTAAAACTTCTCATCATTATTTTAATGGAACTTTCATTTCTTTTAATTTTCTCTTCACCAAATATCTTGTAACTTTTGGATGAGATGCCAGTAATGAAAATTATGAGAGAGAGAGAGAGAGAGAGAGAGAGAGAGAGAGAGAGAGAGAGAGAGAACAAACCAATGTAATAGTATCTCAACCACTTAACAGAGTGTGCATAGGCAAATCTTGAGAATCACTTATTCTTTGTGAGCCAAAACTATCTTTTTGTTGCACCCACAATATTACTACTCCGCACATGAATACACAACTTTTCTGGTGAATTATAGGTGACATGATGGGCATATTTAACTTGTGCATGAACCAAACTTGATCAGGAATTCAAGAAAAAAGTGAAAAGGCAACAGAATGCTATACGCCATCCGTAAGATGCTGCGGGTCATATACTGAAGTGCCTCAAAACAGGGAAACAGATCGATATATAGACAAATCATAGAAAAAGGTGGTCATTAATTAAGTGGGATAATGACTTAATTCTTGGTAAAAAAGCCTAGTGCCCCAAACAGTTTTAACCCAAAACATGAATAAAACCAAAGTTGAACTGAATTGAATCCTATGATCTGATAAGGTTTGGCTAATTCCGGGAAATAAAAGATAAAACGTGGTATTAAGGCTTGGGTACTAAGCGAATGTGGGATAAAATAAATAGAATAGCATTCAAGATTGCAAAATAAAGCATAACCACTAAAAATGATACTGAGGACAGCCAACTAAATACTTTTACAACTCTCTCTATTTGATATAAGGAAAGAGAAAGGGAAGGAATATGATGGAGAGCTAATGCATCGGAGAACAACTTCATCAATACCTTCTAATAGGTACCAATTATGTGTAACAGAACATATTACTTCCAAAGTCCCGAGTAGACCTCACACTAATCAGGCATCCCTGCGGGGCTGAACGGCAAGACGGCTCGAGTGTGGCATGAGGTGCCTCACCACATTACTAGAAAAAGGACTTTTTGAGATGATAGCACACCGTCACAAATAAGCATTAGAGTCGGCGTTGTGACGGCATCTTTGGCGACAAAAGTACTGGTGTCACAAATAGTTTTAGCAACGGTTGAGCAACAGAGGAGGACAATTTTAGCGACGGCAAGAAAACCGTCAGAAATAATATTTGTCGGATGACATTTTTTTTGTGTCAGTTCACTTACGGTTGCTAAAGGTTATTTGTGACAGTTAGACAGCGTCTCTAATACTTTGGCGACTACCATTAGCGAAGATTTCAACCGTTGCAAATACCCTTTAGCGACGGCAGCACACCGTCGCAAAAAATGAAGCAGAAAGGTGTATAGTTTTAGTGACTGTGCATCACTTTTAGCGACGACAAATGCTGTTGCAAATGCATTTTTAAATTTTTTTTATAAATTATTAATGATTTTTGTAATTTGTTATTTCAACTTATAAAATATACATTTAACATGATCCAAACAACAAAATTTAGGCATTCATTCAAATTCAAATACTTACAAAAATACTTAACAAAGTTTTTAGTTTATCACAAAACAAATGACTTCTGGAAACACCATCTACCTATTCTTTAAAAATAACCTAAAACAAAAACAAATATAAATATTAGATATAATAATGAACACAATAAAGATAAGTAATTAATATGCATGTATATATATGGGCTTATTGAAATAAAAATACAATTTACATCAAGAGAATCCCAAGCCACATGTCGGCCTAAAGATTCTACAACAGTTTAATATTTACCCTAAGCACGCTAGATTAATATTTAACCTCAATTATCATAAAATAAGACCCTTCGAAGACTAAAAACTCAAGTATGCACAGTTTCAAAAGAACCCGCCTTGCAAGCATGCAAATTTCTGAAATCTATCCCTTCTTTGATTTTACCTTCTTGAACTTCTTATAAACTACATCATACCATGTATCATAGGCAATGAGTTTTATATTTCTATTAGCAAGAAAAAACGATGATTATTAAGATTTTCACATAAAATTTGGGTACACTTGCAATACAATTACGTTCCCATACTCTATCAAGCTCTTCAATAATATCCTAATATCCTATGCCCAACCCCAATATATCTCCCTAAGAGAACATCAAAACAGTAAACCCAAAAGGAGAACATTTAATGCAACATATGAGACACCAGCACAGGTGAAGTCAATCATATCCACCATTCACTACACAGCTTTCTAGAACTCAAAATACTTTCCATTAAGAAAGTTTAAAATGTTTATGAAGTGCATTAGCATTAGATTTCCAGTTTAATCCTATTTTTAACATCCAATGACTGTCATTGTGTAGTCATAACTGTTTCCAAGTTTCGAACCCCATATGAACATAATAAATGCATTAAAAAATGAATTTTAGAACACTTTAAAAATCATGTCTGCAATTCACTTACTTACAAAAGGGTGCTAAGATTTGTGTGAATTTATATATGGGCAACACTATTCCAAGACAGTGTAATTTACTTAATCATGTTCTCCCTTTGAGGTTAATCAGGAATCAGAAGTTTGCAATCATACTAGAAACAGTTTTGCAATGGGAAGTTTGCAATTATCAGTTTCTTACTTTTAATTAAAAACAAGAAACCCAATATACTATGCCATGTGTTCGAAGATAAGAGGTCCAAACACCAAAGAACTTGGCCAGCACAATTTCTATGCAAACATTATGAGGATTGGATAATTGAGATTCATAAGATTAAGAACATAAAAAAATAAGGAAAAAAGGAATAAAATAGTTACTCCCTCAGTCCCAGTTTGTCCATCTTAGAAAGTCCAACTTTTTAGGGGAACAAGCATTTAATGCTTTAAATTCAAACGAAAAAGTGCTAGTTTCAAAACTACCCTTTCCCTGCTTCTAAATGCATTCACACTCATTTACAAAGGATACATTTGCAAAGTCAGAGAATTTCATATTTTGACTAGCAGACTACGTATAGGGACATCCAAAAATGTAAAGAACCAACAACTTTGGAGAGAGGGAGAATAAAACATCGAGAATAGAAAAACAATCAGACAATGAAGATGATAATCTATGCGCAGTGCAGTCACACCAATAACACTAGGCAAGTGCTGATTACAGCATATAGATCATAAGAGCAAACCTCAACTATTCGAAGTTCATTAAGAAGGGACTCCGACGGCCTCGTGATTGTCTGGAAAATATGAGAACGCTGGAATAGAGAATCCAACAACTCATTATCACTACCAAAGTATAAACAAGGAAAGGATTCTAAAATGGTTTACATATATGATTAAGGACCCATATAATTGTTAACAAGTTTCTGAAGTTCAAACTGCATTTTCCCAGCATTAGCAAAACTTTACCTGCGCAAGAACAGAAAGAGCAAAGATCAAAATAAACAAATAACTAAATATGCAATAACTATATGGCATACTAAAACCAAGGGAACATATTCATTGTTGGACCAGTATGAAAGTTCAACTAAGTCTCCAGTATTGTCCATTTTGCATTGTTTATACATTTTAAAAAATAATAGGTTAACAGAAATATCCAAATACATCAGCTTCCCATCCCTAGACCCTATAGTAGCAGGAGTCTTGTGCACTTGACTGCCATTTTATGTGCTTACTATCAGCCATAAAATAAAAATTTTAAAAACATATATTGGACAAACCATCAACTAATTAGATCTGACCAACTAAACAAATTAGGAAAGGTCACACATGGCTGCCCCTAGCATTAAAAAACAGAAAAAGGTAATCCAAATCATTGTAACTTGAATCAATCGTCACTCTTATCACCTGAAAATCGAAAATTGTTCCTTATAAGAGAAAGTAAGATTTTGACACTATGTTTTCCCCATTAGATGAGAATCGGAAAATGCAAACTATTTTTCCCTCGAGACAAGTAGAACAAAGGCCAGAGACCTGGTTAAATTCCACATTCAATGTTGATTACACTCTAAAAGTGTAATCCAAAGTCCCTAAATAGCTATTGTTAGCTCGTATAGATTATATATATCCATTATCTTAGTATCATTTTAGTTCTAATATGTGTTCATGTTTATTTTGCAGGTTACGGGTTGAAAGTAGGAGAATAAGAGCTAAAAAGTGCATATCCTTCTTGACCATACGTATGGTATGAGTCACCATATGTACTGTGATCCAACCGTACATATGGTAATGCCACTGTACGTACACCTGCAGCTCACTCCCAAACTTTAGAGAGCATGATTTAGCGTCAAGGCTACTGCACAAAGACCGTATGCACAGTCAAGCCCACCGTGTGTATGGTATACAAACCGTGCGTACGATTTTCGGAATTCCTGTTTTGTTTTCACTACTATATATACGGGAATGTACAGGACTTTTGGGGACTTTTCTTCATTTTTCAGTTTGTACGAATTTTTAGAGAGAGAAATTTAGTTTCCTTTGCTTTCCTTTGTTTTTCTTGTATCCAAACCCAAATTCTTCTTAAAATTGATGGTAGATTTACGTTTCTCAATGCATCATCTTATGGATTCAAGCAGCTAAACACAACATTGGATGCAATTGTGAAGATCTACCAAGGATCTTCAAGGGCTTCAATGGAGGTATATGAATTTCAATGATCTTTCCTTCAATTTCATCTCAATTGGGTTGTAGATCTATAAAACACTTAGACTCATAATCTATATTGGTAATCTCTATGCACAATTCCCTAATTGGTAGAGGAATTGCACAATTGATTATTTGTTTTTATGATTCCTACAATTGAACATCAATCTTCATTCAATTGAGCATGAATTCTAGTTTATATGGACAAAATCTTCTAAGTCAAGGATCCATCGAGTGATCCTTGACTTGAGTTATACAAATCTCCATTGAAGACCTCATATAAAATTGGTGGATTGAAACAACTGCATTCAAGCCTTTTGTTAATGGCTCTCAAATTTAGTTAGAATTGCTCTTAATACTAAGTTTAATTAGTTTAATTTGGTAGTCAAAATACTCTTACCATCAACATATTTTTGGTCTTCTCTGTATTTAGATTCAATTTTCTTAGTTGCACTTCCAATTCTAATCAAATTGTTTGGTATTCGCCTATGTTACACCTATATTTGGCCTAGTCCTTGAGGAGATACAATTTCGGACTTTCTGAATAAACTGCAATCGTTAACTGTGCATTTGCAAAAAATAAAGCACTATTGAGGTTAATTCAAGTTTTGGCGCCGTTATTGGGGACCAAAAGCATAAGGTGAACACTAACAAGCTTTGGATTGAAGAGTACTTGGTGAATTGCAGATAAAAAAAATAAAGCAAACAAAGGAGAAAAAGAAAACTAAATAGAACATCAAAATTGCAAACGGGTGGGAGTTGATCACTCATCTTCGATGAAAGCATCTACGGCTTAGGGCCATGGTAATCTCTTTCTCCTTTAATATGCATAGTTTGTTAGATTTTTTGTTCTTCTTTGTGTAGTTTATTTTGTTTGTTAAAGAGTTAGTTGCATTGCATTTTGTCAGGACTCCTTGTGAGGCATTTAGTGGAGGTAGGATAGTGTGTTAAACTTGCAAATCAGTGGTATTGCTTTGTATAAGGAGATTGGAGGAATCAGTTGGAAATCAAGAAAAAGTCGTTGTTCGGCATTATATGATTGTGTATGATGTGCTGTATGACTTGGATGGTCCATTGTTCTTTGTATTCATCTTCGCATGTCATTTTTCACTACGGACATTCATCACCGACTTGTGAGGATTGAAAGCGAGAGTACTTCATCATTAGATACATGGGACTTCCATTAGTAGTGGACCTAGGTTTTTTTCTGATGACAAATTTGAATGATCAAGGTTTACCCAACGTACTCCCCCAAATCGTAACGCCATACCCAATGTTCACAATCCACACATCTACCCTAATCTTCAACCACTCCTGCCCGAAGGACTTCCCCATGTAGAAGTTGAAGAGGAAATAGATCATGGGAGCAACTATGGTGACATGGCGGCTCCCCACCAATGCACTCTTCGAGATTACCTTAATCCTCCACGCCAAGCACCCACTTCTTGCATAGTTTTCCCACCACATTACAACACACTACATATTCGGCCGGGAAGCATGCAAATGCTCCCCAATTCCATGGCATGGACTTTGAGCAACCATATGATTTTATTAAAGAATTTGAGGATGCGTGCTCCATTGTCATGGACAATTCTTGTTCGAGGGAGGTCTTTTTGTTAAAATTCTTCCCTTTTTGCTTGAAAGACAAGGCCAAACTTTGATTCAATTCTTTGCACCCAATGTTTATTCATTCATGGGCCATTCTTCAAGGAGAGTTTTGAAAGAATTTCTGTCCCAAGAACCAGACTGAAGCCATTCGAAGGCAAATTTCCCAATCTTCCCTTTTGTTGGGGAAATATTCTTTCAATGTTAGGAAAGGTTCAAAGACCTCTTGAATTCATGCCCTCATCATGGTTCTGCCGATTGGCACATCATCAACACTTTCTATTCATCTCTCACCCCTCAACTTAAGCATTTGATTGAGTCAATGTGTGCAGGGACATTTTTTGATAAACAACCCCATGAAGCATATGAGTACTTTGACATCCTAGCAAATAAAGCTAGGAATTAGGCACTCACCGGAACTCAAAATTCCGAGGGTCGTTCAATTCAATAAGAGGTAAGAAGATCTCAATTAAAAGAAGTTGATGATGTTAACGCAATGGTGGCCACATTAGCAAGAAAATTAGAGGCCCTTGAGGAAAAGAAGGTCTTAGTAGTAGAAAGTGCAGTGAGGAGAGAACCTTGTTGCTTAGTGTGTGACACTACCGAACATGATACTTCTTCATGCCTGATCATTCCAGAAGTGAAGGAGGTTCTACATAGCCAAGTCAATGTAATTGGCCAATTTCAAAGAGGATGGGGTAACCCTTACTCTAACACCTATAATCCAGGATGGAGGGATCACCCAAATTTTGGGTGGCGGAATGAGGAGAATTCAAACTCTCAACCTTACCAAGGAGGGCATCAAAACCCTCCATATCATTCTGCACCTTCTCCACCATTCCAAGCACCTCCATCTCCATCTTATCAACAACAACCCATAGCACAATTCTCAAATCAACTCAAAGCATATCAACCTCCTCATAGGAAGCCCATAGAAGATAATGTTTATCAATTGTCCAATGACATGAGAGGGGTTAATATAAGGGTGGACAAGCAAGAGAAAGTGTGAGATCAACACACAAGGTTGCTTGAGGATATACAAAAGTAATTCTAATTATATAAATAAAAATAAATAATATTAATCAGGTCTTTATGCATATAACCCTTATAATCAATCAAGTAAATGAACTCACACCAATCCTAACATGCCATTTATAACTTTATACATTTAAAACAGAATTAATAATATCTATTTTTTTGGGTCTTTACTGTATGATTTTTACTTTTTTTTTGGGTATCTTCTATGCTAATAACATAATTAATTATAGCTAAGACATAGAAGTTCAAATTGTTTAATTCACTACTTAACCTAAAAGCATAAGTGGTTAAATAAAGGTTGTAATAATATACATCAAACTAACACCAACAACAGATGAAGACTAAAGGGTCACTGCATGAAAGACATATCATGATAAATTAACATATTCTAAATTGCAGATTATTTCTTTTATACATGCTTATCGGAATGTCAAATGCATAATATATCTAAGTTTAGTGTACAAGTCCCTAATTCTACTCACGTGCGATATGCATGAGCTTTTGCTTATATGTCCCACAACCTAAGTGATGCAGTGGCTAGTAAAGAACAAGATAATACACTCGAATCCGTTGATTCACCACGAATACCGGATTCAAAGTCGTCCTACAACCTATCGATTCACCACGAATGCTAGGTTCTAGGGCATCAAACATTCGTTGATTTTCGTAGAAAATACCGAATAATTGGAAAAAGTGCAAATGCACACAAGCTTTATTAAACATCCAAAAACTGCTGAAAAGTGTCGTAACGCGACTATAAATATGCGACACGAAACCCTAGGCCCGGGACAAACCGGATTAATTAAAAAAATAAAGGCCCAAAGCAAAAAAAAAGCCCAAAAAAACAAAACAGGCCAAAACGACACTTAGAAGCATTTTTTCTCGATTTCCTAGGCCGGAAGATCATTTCATAATTTTTTCCTTTCTCCGGCTCGTCGATACCTTTTCAACGACATATTATAATGGCGAAACGGAGTTACAAGTCAAAAGTTACGGTCGATTGAAGTTTGCCGACCCCCGGCCCGGGTATATTGCTGCCTCCGCGTCTCCAAGTACTCGTCAGCTATACGATCC
The DNA here is from genome assembly GCA_033060915.1 of Euryodendron excelsum. NCBI lineage: Eukaryota > Viridiplantae > Streptophyta > Magnoliopsida > Ericales > Pentaphylacaceae > Euryodendron > Euryodendron excelsum. Next base: position 2,090,762 of record CM065399.1, on the reverse strand, counting down.
GCATCATCCTCCCCAAGTTGGAAAGAATTTGCCCTCGAATTCAAATCTGATTCCTCCTCGGAATTGTCCCCCTGGTAAGGCAAGAGATGCTTCACGTTGAACACATCAGAAGTGTTGATATGACTTGGCAACTTCAGCCGGTAAGCATTAGGATTGATCTTCTCAACAACTTCATATGGGCCAATTTTCCGAGCTGCCAGTTTGCTGTATTCATGAGTTGGATACCGATCCTTGGTTAACACAGCCCACACAAAATCCCCCACGTCAAACTCCACCGAGCACCGCTTCTGGTCAGCTGCCTGCTTATATTTCGTTGTCGACTCACGCAGATTTTGCTGCACCTGGTTATGGACAGCCTGCAGATCTGTGATGAAGTCCTCTACCTTCTTATGGACCTTCGTCAAGTCGGGAACAGGGGCTAAGTCAATAGGCGTGCGCGGCTGGAATGCATAATTGGCAAAGAAGGGGCTGAAACTCGAGCTGCGATTCACTGATTTGTTGAAAGCAAACTCAGCCTGATACAGCTTCTGGTCCCATGACTTCAGATGTTCCCCCACAAGGCATCGCAGCAAGTTACCCAGCGAGCGGTTCACCACTTCAGTTTGCCCATCAGTTTGAGGGTGGTAGGCACTGCTAAAATCCAGTTTTGTATTAGCCAATCGCCATAGACACCTCCAAAACTGGCTAAGGAACTTAGAGTCCCGATCAGAAATGATAGACGTTGGCAGACCATGAAGTCGATAGACCTCTCGAAAGTAAAGTTGAGCAACATTGAAAGCATCATTAGTCTTCTTACACGCAATGAAGTGTGACATTTTGGTGAACCTGTCCACCACCACAAAAATAGAGTCATTGCCCCGCTGCGTCTGCGGAAGACCCAACACGAAATCCATACTCACATCCGCCCACGGTCTCTCCGGAACTGGTAGGGGCATATACAATCCCGCATTGGTCGCCGTCCCCTTGGACACTTGGCAGATTCGGCAACCATCAACAAAGCGGGCCACTTCACGCCACATAGAAGGCCAGTAATAAGAATGTGCCACAAGCTGCCAGGTTTTATCACGCCCCATATGCCCCTCCTGGTGCAGCTCCTTGATGATTTTGAAGCGCAAACTGGACTGAGGTACGCACAATTGGGTACCCTTAAACAGAAACCCATCATGCATCACAAAATCTGTGCGCTGCCCTGTCTCAACTTCATGAACAATAGGGGCGAACACTGGATCAGTACTCAATAATTCACGAAATGAATCAAAACCAATTACCTCGGCCCGTAGGGTGGTGAGTAAGCAGGTGCGACGGCTAAGGGCATCGGCAACTCGGTTTTGAACTCCAGATTTATGCTTGAGGGAGAAAGTAAACTGTTGGAGATATGCAGCCCACCTCGCGTGTCTCGCTGACAGATTTTCTTGGCTATTAATATGTTTCAAAGCGACGTGATCGGAGAACAACACGAACTCACTTTGTGATAGATAAGGGTACCAGTGCTTCAAGGCCTGTATGATCGCATAAAATTCCACGTCGTAGGTACTGTAGTTCATCTTAGCTCCGTTCAGCTTCTCGCTGAAGTATGCAATAGGCCTGCCCTCTTGGCTCAGGACTGCCCCAACGCCGACCTTTGACGCATCACAATGCAACTTAAAAGGCTTACAAAAATCTGGCAAAGCAAGTACCGGGGCAGTGGTAAGTCTGCTCTTGATCTCCTCAAAAGCACTGGCCGCTGCCTCCGACCAGGGAAACTGCCCAGCCTTCATGCAATTTGTGATAGGAGCCATGATGCCGCTAAAATTTGGAATAAAGCGCCGATAGAATGACGCCAATCCATGGAAGCTGCGCACATCATGAATATTCCTCGGGGTAGGCCACCTACGGACAGCTTCGACCTTAGACTTATCCACAGAAAATTCCTTCGCGAGACACTATGTATCCCAGAAATAACACGATGTCTGTCATGAACGAACACTTGGCTCGGGTAACGAAGAATTTCTCTGTTTGCAGCAAACTCAGAACCTGTCGCAAGTGCTGCAAATGCGAGGCATGATCAGGGCTAAAAATCAAAATATCATCAAAATACACTACCACAAACCTCCCAATAAAAGGCCGAAGAAGCTGGTTCATCACACGCATAAAGATACTCAGGGCGTTCGACAACCCGAATGGCATAACCAACCACTCATAAAGACCTTCCCCCGTCTTAAAGGCAGTCTTCCATTCGTCACCCTCTCGTATCCGGATCTGATGATAGCTGCTTTTTAAATCTAGTTTGCTGAACACAGTAGCCCCACTGAGCTGATCTAGCAGGTCATCCAACCGCGGAATAGGGAACCGATATCGGATGGTGAGTTTGTTGATGGCCCAGCTGTCCACACACATATGCCAGGACCCATCCTTTTTGGGAGTTAAGAGGGCTGGCACGGCACAAGGACTGAGGCTCTCCCGGATGTGCCCCCTGGCCAATAACTCCTCAACTTGACGTCGCAACTCCTCATGTTCCTTGGGGCTCATACGATAGTGCGGGCGGTTGGGCAACACAGCTCCAGGAACTAGATCAATCTGATGCTGGATGTCGCGTAAAGGTGGCAACCCAGCTGGTAATTCCTCCGGAAACACGCTGCTGAACTCCTCTAATAATTCCTGCACCCTGTCCGAAACCTCCCCCTGCTACTGCTGCTCTTTAACCACCAGCAAATACACTATGCCAGCTTCGATCATCTCCCCCGCAAAACGCTGCATGGTCAGCAGGTTCGGATTTTTTTCAGCCACCTGTTTTGCCCCATCTTCCTTGCTCGGGTACAACACCACCTTCACACTGTTGAAGACAAAGCTGTAGGTATTTTTTCGCCCATCATGTAGCACAGCTCTGTCATATTGCCACGGTCTACCCAACAAAATATGGCATGCATCCATCTCAACCACATCACACCAGATTGCATCCTTATAATTGGAACCGATGGACAACGAAATTAAGCAACGTTTGGAAACGGTTACCTTCTTTCCTTCTTGTAGCCAAGTCAGTTTGTATGGGCTAGGATGTCCCTCTGTTGGCAGCCCCAATTTTCGAACCGCCTCCTCGGAAACCACGTTCTCGCAGCTCCCCGAGTCGATCACAAATTTGCAGATTTTGCCCCCAACTGTGCACTTGGACTGGAAAATATTATTCCGTAACCACTCATCACCACTAGAATCACGAGGGGTAAGACAAGCCCTGCGCACAACCAATAGAGGCCCATCATCTCCGGTAACGTGCTCCTCTTCCATGAACTCTTCGTCGGGCTGATCTTCGCCTGTTGCCAACACAGGTTGCTCGAACTCCACCTCGACCATTCCTTCATTATCGATAAACAGCCCCTTCTGCACAAAGGGCTTTTTGTAGTCTGCAAATCGGTGGCCTGGTTCGCCACACTTAAAACAGCGGCTTGTGCTGGCTGTCGCGGGCTTAAACGGCTGCTGGACTGGCGTTTTGCCAGCTGCGCTCCCAGCTGCACCCCCAGCTGCACCCCCAGCTGCACCCCCAGCTGCACTCCCTTGAACCGCACCACGTCCAGTCCCCTGCTGGGTCGCACCCCGGCTACTGGCTCCCGCCCAGGGCAGACCACTCATCCGTCGCTTCGCCTGCTTCTCGAGCTGCAATGCCTTCTGATGGGTGTCCGAAACAAAATACAAATCGAACATATTTAGGGTGTCCTGGTATTGCGGTTGTAACCCCCCAATGTACCACGAAACCAACTGATCGTCAGTCTCCCCCAAATCAGTACGTGCCATCAACTGATAAAATTTAGTGGTGTAGTCATCCACTGACTTCATCCCCTGTCTCAAATTCTGAAATCTCTGGTACATCGTCCGCACATAGTTACGTGGTAGGAAAGCCTCTCGGAGGTGCTTCTTCAATTTTTCCCAGGAATCAATCTTCCTTTTCCCCATCTGAACACGGGTAACCTTCAACTGCTGCCACCATGCCGCAGCCCTACCCCGAAAACGCATCGCCACCAGAGGAACCCGTCTATTTTCAGGCACCTCCTTGAACTCCAAAACCTCCTCGACGGCAAATAACCAATCGAGAAAACCCTCGGCCTCCAGCCCACCATGGAACTCTGGGATATCAATTTTTAAACCGGCCTCCCACATCCTGGAGAAAGCCCCAGCCTCGCGACCTTCTGCCCTACGGGGATATCAAGGTGGCCGATCAGGCCGCAGTTCTGGCTGCCTCTCTGCAAAAGGGTTTTCTTCCTCCTCGTTGTCGGCACCTGCATCGACATCGTCATCTGCCCCCTCGTCCACAACACGTAGATTGGGGCGCCGCTGTTGATGCTGGTGCTGATGCGCCTGTTGTTGCTGCTGCTGTTGCTGCATCTGAATCTGCATAGCAGCCACGCTGTCTGCCAGATTCTCCACCACCTGCTGCAGCCTGGCGAGTCTGTCATCCTCCATCGCGTCTTGAATTGGTCGACGTCTGGGCGGCATGAACTCAAACCAATCAAAATCAAAAGCCTGGCTCTGATACCAACTGATGCAGCGGCTAGTAAAGAACAAGATAATACACTTGAATCTGTTGATTCACCACGAATACCGGATTCAGAGTCGTCCTGCAACCTATCGATTCACCACGAATGCTAGGTTCTAGGGCATTAAACACTCGTTGATTTTCGTAGAAAATACCAATGATTGGAAAAAGTGCAAACGCACACAAGCTTTATTAAACATCCAAAAACTGCTGAAAAGTGTCTTAACGCGACTATAAATATGCGACACGAAACCCTAGGCCCGGGACAAACCGGATTAATTAAAAAAACAAAGGCCCAAAGCAAAAAAAAAGCCCAAAAAAAAAAAACAGGCCAAAACGACACTTAGAAGCATTTTTTCCCTATTTCCTAGGCCGGAAGATCATTTCATAATTTTCCCCTTTCTCCGGCTCGTCAATACCTTTTCAACGACATATTATAATGGCGAAACGGAGTTACGAGTCAAAAGTTACGGTCGATTGAAGTTTGCTGACCCCCGACCCGGATATATCGCCGCCTCCGCATCTCCAAGTACTCGTCAGCTATACGATCCGCATCACTAGGTTTGAATGAATTTGGTGGAGATTATAGCTGCCGCCAAAGCTAAGCTTTAACCAAATAATTTCACGTAGAGGTACATGGTGGTGATTCCAAATAGATTGCTTAATGCTATGTATGGAAATATCTATTTCGAGTTTTGATTCAACAGGTCTTATGTTAAATAATGGATATGATTAACAAAAAGTAATAACGTTATAATAACAAAATTTTCCTTCAAACTTTTTTAGATAACCTTAAGTACTTTAGCACAAAGGACAATCAAAGTTTGAATAGTTAGTAGCGCTCCAACAAAAAGTGTGTGCGCATTTCAGTTGGGAATTGTATGAACATAATTCGCTTCAATGAGTTTTATTATATTCCATCACGGGTAATATGCGGGTGAGTTCGTTTTGAAGCACAGGTGAGTTCTTGGTCATTTCGGTTTTGCTCCAAAAAGGTACGTTCAAGTTTCGGTTCCGCATCTTATTTACGTTCAAGTTTCGGTTTCGCTTCAATTAAGTGTGTGTGCATTTGAGTTGGGAATTGTATGAACATAATTCGCTTCAATGAGTTTTATTATATTCCATCACGGGTAATATGCGGGTGAGTTCGTTTTGAAGCACAGGTGAGTTCTTGGTCATTTCAGTTTCGCTCCAAAAAGGTACGTTCAAGTTTCGGTCCCGCATCTTATTTATGTTCTACCGGAGGGGTCTTCAATTAAGGTGATGCAAACCATATGTGTCCATTGGACTTTTTGAATCCTTTTGACTGCCAAAATGTCAACACACCACTCGAAGTGTATTCAGAGCAACGATTCAGCAATTCTGATGAGTCTCCGCAAACTTTTATCAAACGAAAAGAAAACCGGATATGCAATACTATAATTTGTTGTTCAGACATTCTTTGTAGAATCGGCGATTAATTAGAAATGCACATGCTATTCGACCTATTAGTGATAAATACCTGAATGGCCTGATCAAGTTGTGTTACCAAAAGAGGAAAAAAGATGACAGAGCAAAAGAAAACAAAACGATTTCAGCACTATCTGGCCTTAACTATATTTCACAGATGGCACATTCAAATTTAATTTCCAATCAAATGAACTATTAACCGTGAATAGATAGAATACACCATGGCTCAAGCTTAATAAAAGATCATATTAAAAAAAAGCATAGTAGAGGAAGAGGTCATATAACTAGGAGCAATTTCGTAAATCAAATCTCTCTCTCTCTCTCTGAGGGAAGTTTTGACCTGTGGGTATGATAATTAGATATGTTAACAAGGCTACGGCTAATTGAAGTGGAACAGTACATATGTTAAGCCGACTCGCACACTTGAAGATGCAAATTGGTTTGTTAGGATTTTTAATGTTGGCCAACTCAATGACCAAATAATATTGAATGGGATTCAAATTTTTATTTATAGTTAGGCCAATTTAGTACAAGTTTCAAGTTATGCTGTCTAGAATACAAATTACTAATGCATCAAGAATTAATTTTGCAAGGCTGTATATATCTCTAGATCAAAAGTCATACCGAGCTCATTATATATTAATTTCATCTAACTTTTGAGACTCGTATACCTCTATGTATTCAGTTGACGTTCAACGAGGTCTCCTGTGTTCAAAAACCACAATACATTTGTTTTATCGTTATTGAATTATTCCAATATGGGAAAACAAATAAATGATAAGTTATCATGCTTTTAAGCTATAAGCAAGTAACCATTTTCGCATCTCTCCAATTTGAAATAAGAAATGAGAAGTTAGTATGTTGGGGATGATCTGCCATCGAGCTGATACGTAATCTCATAAGCAAGCTGAATGACTCCTGATGTAGCTTGCACTCTGTTGGACATTGATGCATCATGAACCCCATTGGAATCCAACACTCCTTGACAACATTGGGTATTAGTGAATGCACTTTCAAGGCTTTGACTTGCGCTATGGTAGGATTTTTTGCCGTACCACACCAATTTGCGTGCGTCTTTCAAAAAGTCCGTCGCCTCAGCAAACGAAAAAAGGCAATTTTGAAAAGCATCCTTTGTAGCTCTGTTCGTACCCTGCGTGAGATGCACCTGAGACAAGCGTGTCTGGAGTTTTGTCATGTCGGCTATTCCCAGGTCGATGGCGATTTTCGCAAGCGTTATATGATCCGGGGCTGATGCACTTCCCGGAGCCGACTTCAGAGCTTTCAAGCAAAATGTTTTGTTATGGTGCTGATTGCAAAACTCGTTGACTAGTTTGAATGGAGCAGAATTCGAAGGCATCCGAGTTGCATTTGCTGGTGATGGGTAATGGAGGAAGAGAGACAAGAAAATGGTTGCGAATATGACTGCAGGACTGAACGACTCCATTGTGGTGGGGATGGCTTTTTGCTTGGGTTGGGTTGATGGGTTTGTTCACAATTTATATATGCAAGAACATGTCTATCTTGGGAGGGTTTCACTTATTCTTAGGCTTGACCCAAAGGAATGAGCTATTTATAGAGTTCTCTTAATATCTTTGATGGCGCAACTAAATATAACATGTATGAGTGTATTGCCTATATATGATGTGTATAACAAGAAGATGGATTTAAAGGATTTTTAAGGTAGTTTGACTAAAGATGGGATACTTGAATCATGTATGAGTTGTACGAGTCAAACGAATCTAATGTACATGACAAAAAGAAAACAATTGCAAGGCATTTATAATGAGGTGATGGAGCGAGGCCAACTATTTAAATCTTTTTATCTAACATTTTCTTTGAACAAATCAACATGCTAAAATGGGTATATATATTGTGGTTCAAAGGTAACGTAACGCCATCATGGCAAATGCTAGTAGTTGTATACCTTGTTTGTAATTTTCATAGGAAAAGTTCTATTCTTACAAAATTTTTGCATAAAATCTACAAGGATAATATGAAAATGGTATTTTTAAAATTACAAATTAAGATAGTGACATTGTAGTTTGAAATAAAATGACCATAAAAATAGTCACATTATTTCGTATAAAAAGTTTGTGCAAAAGTTATATTTGTATAGTATTACTCATTTTCCTAACTATGCATAATATCTAAAGTTGTTGGCAATTAAGAATTATAGAATCTAGCAAATTGTGCGTTTACATGGTGATATGGAGTAACGTAATCTTCTAGTTAACTAAGCTCAAAACATGTGGTCATTGTGAAAGTATATATCAATGGTCCTTGTACTTTTTACAAGTTCATGTGGCTGTGCAATATGATCACTTGCCCTTTCAGTTGGTACGTGGAGCATAACTAAGAGGGTAGAAAGTGGAAACCGAAACGATAGGGAAAACAAGGAGAGAACGCAACTAAAACATAATAGGAAAATGAGAAGCATGGAAATGAATAATAATTTAATTGGGAAACTAATAGGAATTTTAGAAAGAAACTCGTGAAAAACAAAAGAATACCTTTAGAAAATTTAGTAGAACCTTGGATACATAAAAACTTCAAATTGTACTCTTAAAAAGTATAATAAATGATTAGTTAGAACATAAATAAAGAAAAAATGTTAAAAATAAAGAATATTCCAAGTTTTTAAATAGCTTCCATAAACTTTTTCACCACTTTCCCTTTTCTTTAAACTTTTTCTAATGTTCAAAAAATACCCCAAAATATTTGAAACTTTTTCGAAGAGTATATGGAACGTTTTTTTCAAGATTTTCATTCGTACCCTTATCGGTAACACATTTCTGCAGAAATGCGCTTCACCACTAAAATTGGGTTTCTTGGTAACTACAACGTCCAGTGAATTGAGGGTCGCGTTATCGTTTGGCATTGTGGTATTCCAATGCTAAAGGTAAAGGATTGTAAAAGACCTCTTTTTGAAAAATGCTATTCTTTTAGAATTTTTTGTACCAAATTTTATATCAAAATGATATGATGATAATAGTTTTATAATTAATAAGCATCTTGATGGGTTCTTTATTTTAATGTAATAAATTCATAACTTAGCCACATCAATCTGATAATAAATTACGTATAAATTTTTTGATTATATAATATTACCTTTTATTTTTTCATTATAATGTTTCTTCTTTTCGGTTATTTGATATTTAGACCACTCAGTTTGGTCAATGTTATATCTAACGATATGTTTAATTTGATATTTCTAGCACATCTACTTAATTTCTCAAATAAAAAGAAATCTACAACAGATAAGCTGGTGATCAGAACTGTTACGTACAACACTTCAACAATCCAAGAAAAACCTCACTTTGTCTAATATTTTGAAACCAATTAACAAGGTTAACGTAAGTAAGCTAGACTCATTATGCCTTCATTAATGAAAAGGGCACGATAGGGGGATTAGGATCATCTCCATTCTATTGATTAAGTAGTTGGCAAATCAACTAAAATAAAAGTAAATGGTTCAGATAAGTTAACTTAAAACTACTTATTTAAAAATAAATGATTTTATAGTTATATATAAAGAAATAAATTTTGTCTCATATAATTCATTGATTGATGGAATGAAGATTTTTCAACCATAGAATGAAGAGAATTCAAATCCACGATGGGGTGCTTTTGTGTTTTTTTTTTTTTTTTTTGGTGGCTAAAATAAGGAAGATCACAAGGAGCACAATAACCTGGTACAACAATATATTGTGGAAATGCTTATTTTTGTTGGCCAGTTGCACCAAAACTTAATTGCTGGAAACAAACAAGCTTATGACCAAGCTGTATGGGTGCTGCTAGATGATTGAAAACTACGTATGTACTCAGAAATTTAAACCAAATAGAAAATATCATTGTGTTTTGTATAAGATGGGTTCGGATTATGTTATGTGGATGGATCGACAACATTTTGAAAATCCTCATTAAAACCCTTTTGTTCAACCTTATATCGACATAGTAAGCATGTTACAGCTCCCAAGTCTCACTTTTTTATGCTTTAAGACTCTATTAGAATGTACATTAATTGATTGAATAAAAATGCTCCTTTCCCACCTAACAAATTTGTTGTGTTCCCTCCAAAAAAAAAAAAAGAGAAAATCTGTTATGGAAAATTCCCCTCTCAAGAAAATTAAATATATAAAAAAATATAACAAAAAAACCGAAGGAAAGGAAAAGAAAATAGCATAATTGGGACTGCAATGAAACACAAATCAAACAATGATCCTTCGGCGATTTTGTTTGGTTTGAAATCAAAAGACCATATGCCCCATAAAACAAATGTTTTTGAAAATTATCACAGACATCAACTAGTATTATTTATCCTAGTTCGAAGTCACAAACTCTCGTCTATCACCACTTCAGAAATTGTACACTACAAAGGTCTAATTAGCTAGGCATTGACTTTTTACCGGGCTAGTATCATTGCTCTTATGGATATATGAAATTTAAATGTGGTTTTTATTTTTTATTGTTTTTGCAGTGAGCGAGTTTGGCTTATAGCAGCTTTTGCAAGGGTGAAGGTTCCAAATCTTAGTGCACACTGCAGAGCCAATTCAGAGGCTACCACAAGGCACAAAGTATACATTGTTCCATGTTTGGCAGGAAATTAGTTGACTAACTTATTCCGAGAATTTGAAGCACTTACACATGCTGCCAAGGGAGAATTTCTGACGAAAGACAAGAACATGGCCAAAACTGTTGTCAAAGATGATGCAAAACATATGTCGATGGACTTTCTGAATACTTTTCATCGCCAAAATTTCAATACAACATTCATACTGGCTGCAAGTTTTCAGGACAATTTCAAACGATAATAGCTTTGGATCAAAGGAATAACGAACCCTACAGCATATTAATACACATGGATAAATGAAAGCATATGAAGGACCAACCAAGCAGATTAGCTCCTTCATTCTCCTATTATTCCTCCCGGGCTGGGAATTTCTAGAAGAAATTGAGGTACTGGACTTGCCTCTGATTGGTAGAAGGTTCACCTAGTCCAACTTTCAAAATAAAGAAATTTGGAGGTGGTTGGATAGATTTATGGTATGCAATAACTGGCTGCAAAGTTTCAAGTGTTCTCAGTGGGGCCTTCCAAGACTACTTTTCGACCATATCCCTATCCTTTTATCAAATGAAGAAGTAGACTAGGAACCCAAGCCTTTTAGAATCTTTGACACTTGGCTTTGCAAGAATTCTTTCAAAGATATGATTCATAAGGAGTGGAAGGATTATGCCTTCAATGATTGGGCAGGTTTTGCCTTAATGAAAAAACTGCAAGCCATCAAAGCTAGAATCAAATGCTAGAATTCTGAGTCTTATGGTAACATATTTGAAAAAGTTAGCCACTTAGAAGTTAAGGTTGCCAAGGTGGATAAGATCACTGAGGACGATGTTAATAATACAGAAGCCAAAAAGACCAAAAGAAAGCTACTAGGAGAGCTTTGGAAAGCAAATAGAGAAGCTGAGGGCCTGCACAGACAGAAATGCAGAATGCTATGGCTGCAAAAGGGTGATGCTAATACCAGTTTCTTCCATGCGTTAGCAAACAAAAGATTCAAAAAAAACGATATTGGCTTGGTGATTAAAAATGGCTCTCTAATCTCTAATCCAGACAGCATCAAGAGAGAAGCTCACAATTTTTTCAAATCCATATATACAGAGGATACCCTAATCAGGACTAAATTGAAAGGCGACACCTTAAAGAAGCTCAATTTGGAATGCAAGGGTACGTAAGTTGACTAAAAACTTTAGCAAGGTAGAAGTTTTCCAAGCCTTAAGCTGTTGTGAATGAGGGAAAGCTTCAGGACCTGATGGTTTCAACTTCAATTTTATTAAGAAATTTTGGAATCTCCTAAAACCAGAGGTAATGGCATTCCTTTTGGAATTTCAATCAAATGCTAGATTAACAAAGGGTTTAAAATCTTCATTCATGGCCTTGGTTCCTAAAGTAGAGAGCCCAGAATCTATGAATCATTATAGACCTATTATCTTGATAGGTTCCATGTACAAGTTGCTTGCCAAATGCCTAGCCAATAGAATTAAATTGGTAATGGATGAGGTAATTGGAGCTGTTCAAAATGCATTTATCAGAGGCAGGAACATCTCTGATGGATTTCTCATTGCTAGTGAAGTCTTACATGATTGGAAGACAAAGAAGTTTAAAGGAATTGCATTGAAACTTGACTTTGAGAAAGCCTCTAATTCTTTAAACTAGGATTTCTTGTTAATGTTAATGGAAAAAATGGGTTTCTGCAGCACGTGGTGCTCTTGGATCAAATAATGTGTGTCTTCTGCTAAGGTTTTAGTTCTAGTCAATGGCTCCCCAACCAATGAATTCAAAGTGGATACAGGACTTAGGAAAGGTGACCCCCTCTTCCCCTTTTTATTTATAATTGATGTAGAAGGACTCGATGTACTGCTCAATAGAGCTACTTCACTCAATCTAGTGAATGAGATCAAAATTGGAAGAGATAAAGTTCATATTCTTCAGTTGCAGTATGCAGATGACACAATTTGCTTTAGTGCTGCCAACTTGGATGAATTAAAGAACCTCAAAAGGATCCTTAGATGTTATGAGCTCCTCTCTGGCCTCAAAATCAACTTTCTCACGAGTAGTGTGTATGGAGTGGGGACTAATGAAACCTTCTCAAAGTATGTAGCAAGCTTATTTAGCTGTAACACTGGAACCTGCCTCTTCTCTACCTTGGTATGCCAATGGGAACCTGGTTGCGCTCTAACTAACGCGTTGGAATCAATTGTAGTTTAAATGGGAGTATTCCCATTATCATGTTAGCCCATGGGATTTGTACCAATCTAGCAATAAGAACAAGCGGGATTTTGGAATTGTTCAAATTAAAATTGCAACACAATGATGGAATTGAAATCTATGATAACAAAAATTAGACAAAAAATCTTTAGAAGTTTTGTTGATTGGTTTTTACTATCAACTAGGCAATTAATTGAAAATGCTAACTAAAACATTAAATTGAGCAATTAAAATCTAAATTACGCAAATGGATGAATTTTGAGAATTTTACCAACACTAACACAATTAAGACTAGATTAATTTCTAAGCCAATGGAAATTCAAATTAAAATAAATAGGGATTTAAATCAAATGTAAAGGGGGTTTGGGTGCAAATGTTTCAATCTAGCAATTCTAGCATGAAATTTGGAAGGGGAAATTTTGGTTAACTCAAATCAAGTGTCATCCTAGGGATCCTTGTTCGGAAGATTTAGTTATGAAAATTTAGGGTTCTCTAATTAATTTGGAATTAGATTTTTGTTAACTTTGATAGAGCCTTAGAAATAAATCACATGTTACTAACTATGATTATAAATTCAAAATTTTTACAACAATCAATTCCAAAGTAATAGAGAATAAATACAAAATAAATATTCAATGAGATTTAAAAACTCCCCTTTCATTTCTCATGCTTTTCTTGGTAGATCTTCACATTTGCACCCAAACAATGAAGTTAGTTAGATGAATCCATGGAGAGCTTGCCAAAAAACACAACTAACATCTAAAAATCTAAAATATATTGAACTAAGAAAATGTATGGAAGATTACAAGGAGGAATGACAAAAATCTCACCAAAAACTTCAGTCAAATCCTAACTACAACAATACAAAATCAAATGCAAACAAAATACAACATTCTTATAGGTTTTTCCCAATTCTCGGCTGCCCAAAACCCTAACTAAAAACATTCTCCCCATTTTTCCGCACAGCAGCTTATATATTTGGGTTTTTGTAATGACCGATCGAATGGTTAAGGGGATCGAACGGCCGATCGATCAGTCGTCCACAATTTTGCCCAATTGCCTCATTTTAGCCTGGAAAATCTACAATACAAGGAGAAAAATAGTTCAGAACAATTTATTACTAAAAACATATTCTAATAAACATATTGGGGCTAACAAACACTTAATTAGGGAATTAAGATTACACAATTAGAGTGGAATCAACACCCCCCAACTTAGCTTTTGCTAGTCCCTAACAAAAATATATAGAAGAAGATAAATGTACAGAAAGCAAGTCCTCTTTCGGGAGAAACCCGGGTGCATTTAGCATATGCACTAAGCCTTTAAACCCCTTGGTCACCCTTAGTAGACGAGTGATGTCTCGTGAGGATTTATAGTGATGATACCCACAAACATCTATCCATGTCATGCCAAATAGATATTAGAGATACGATGGACATGCAATAACTCCATTCAAATGAACTCTCAATTCCCATAAATCATGAATCATGCAAGTTAAAGGCATAAAGCATCAAAGAGAGGAAATCACATTAGAATGTACTATCAATGACATATAACTCTATCGTTTCAATTCATACAATTACATCCTTTATCCTTCGATTCCAAGTCGCGCAAGGCATACACTCAACTTGAACATGAACACAAGAGATATCTCAATGGAAAGCTCATTTTAAAAATAAATGTATGAGACATGCAAGTAGAACAATTCCGAAATAAAAAATGTATTAATTATAAATGTATCGACTTCGCATAGCTTTATAAAAGAAAATTTACTATCTAAGCACATTAGAGAATTGACATTGACGACTTATACACAATTGAATTAAAGATTTATGTGTTTCCGGATATTATGGCCATATGGCTGGTGAATGAAAGAAGAGTCATGGAAGAGAATAGAAATTCTAACATATGCGTGCGCATTACACATGATGATTAGTGAATTTTCACTTTCAAAATTCCAACTTTTGGAGAACTTTCGAACTTTTTCATCTTCCTTTACTTTAATTTCATTTGATTATTTTTATCCCTTTTTTATTATTATTCTTTATTGTTTTTTTTCTTTTTTTATTATTTGTTTTTTCAACTCCTTTTTATCCTAATATTTTCTTTTGTTTACTCATCAACTCCATACACTCTCACATGAATTCAGAAGAAAATATAAGCATGAATGGCTCAATGGAATGAAATAACCAAAACAATTGTAATCCAAAAAAAAAAAACACACATTAAATCCAAACTTCAAAAGTGTATAAGGTGTCAATAACTCCAATTAATACTCAACATGTAAACCAAAATCAAGTATAATGAAGCTATTCAATGAATGAAGATTAATAATATAACCTTGAATAAATGTAAATCACTCGCAAAAGGCGATAAATAAGCTCTAAAGCTCACAAGGTGTAAAATCTCCATCATATAAGGATATGCATGCATAAAAGATACGTAAGATGTCATATACACGCGAGTGCACAATGATGTAAGCTTTCTCTTATGATGAATTTATGACAAAAACTTATAATTCATCACAACAAAAAAGTGAATCCATCATTCATTCAAACTTAGTTCAATGCATGAAACAAAGTATCTTAATGTCATGATTGCAATGACATGAATAAGGCAATGGTTTCTCATGATAATCTCCAACACCTCTAATCACAACAATAATCATGAAAAGTATATGGAAAAGTGTGAGAAATACCAATCAAAGTACCGAATTATAAGATACATCAAACCTCATTGAAGACTTCCAAGTGTCCACAAGATAGATCAATCATGAACTAATATCTAAAAATTACTCAATAAAAGCATAACAAGGTTTGATAGAATAGAACTATTTTTTAATTTTTAATTTTTATTTATTTTATTTTATTTTTGGTTTCTATATAAATAAAAAGAACAAAACAAAACAAGAAGACTAGTAAATGGTAGGAGAAGAGAAGCTACTCCTAATTAAAAAGACTACAAATATACACAATAAAGCCTACAAAAACTACAAATGTGCACAAGAAAAGAGCTCAAAACGAGCTCGCCCCACCCCCTACTTGAGAGGTTGCATTGTCCTCAAAGCAACAAAATCATGAATTAGACCGGTGATGCGGATCACATAGCAGAAGATTACTTGGAGACAGGGAGGCGTTGTTATGTGCGGGCCGATGGTCAGTAAACTTCAATCGGCCATAACTTTTGACTCGTAACTCTGTTTTCCTATTATAATATGTTTTCGAAAAGCTAGCGACGAGCCGAAGAAAACAAAAAACATGGAATGATTTTTAGCCTAGGAAAACGTGAAAAAATGCTTCTAAGTATGGTTTTGGGCCTATTTTGTGTTTTGGGCTTATTTTTTTTGAGTTTTTCGTCAATTTTTCTTTTAACCCGGGTTGTCCCAGGCCTAAGGTTTTGTGCCACCTATTTATATTCTTGCTTAAGACATTTTTCCGCAGTTTTTGAGATTAATAAAATTTGTGCATGATTTTGCACTTCTTCCATTCGTTCGGTATTTTCTACGAATCAACGAGCGTTTAATGCCCTAAAGCCTGACATTCATGGTGAATCAACAGGTTACAGGATGAATCTTAATCTGGCACTCGTGGTGAATCAACGGATTAGGGTTGGTTATCTAGTTCTTGCGATCCCGCTACATCAACCAGGGACAACAACAAGGGAGGGTGGGACCCATAGCCCGATCAACATCAAATCAAGATTGGTGGATCAATGAGATCCACACAATCTACCTTACCTTGGGAAGGCTCAAAATAGGGCTTTAATCTCTGCCCGTTGACCTAAGATTTTGCACCTCAATAGCACCATAGGAAAAAATTTTCCTGATTTGATAGAAGCCGGACCATTTACTTCTCAACTTTCCTGGAAAGAGATGTAACCGGGAGTTGTAAAGAAGAACCTTTTGACCAACATGAAAATTTTTTCTTTGAATGTGTTGGTCATGATAGACTTTCATCTTAGGCTTTGAAATTTTTGCGTTCTTATATGCATCATTTCTTATTTCATCAAGTTTATTCAATTGTAGCTTACGGTGGTCGCTAGTTTCACCTACCGCCTCATTATATTGTCGAATTGCCCAATATGCCTTGTGTTCTACCTCAACCAGGTGGTGATACGCTTTTTCATACACAAGACAGTACAAAGAGGCACCAAGAATGGTTTTGTAAGCCATTCGATAGGCCCACAATGCATTAATTAAGCACAAAGACCAATCCTTTCGAGACGAGTTAACCATCTTTTCTAAAATTGTCTTGATTTGTTGATTGGCTAATTCAACTTGACCTTCAATTTAGGGATGGTATGGCAAGCCAACCTTGTGAAAAATGCCGTATTTTTTCATGAGTACCCCTATTGGCTTATTACAAAAATGAGAGCCACCATCACTTATGATGGCACGAGGCATACCGAATCAGAAAAAGATGTATTCTTTTAAAAATTTGACCACAACTTGATGGTCATTGGTCTGGGCCGTAATAGCCTCTACCCACTTCAAAACATAGTCAATTGCCACTAAAATGTAGAGATACCCAAAAGAACTAGGAAATGGACCCATAAAATCAATGCCCCAACAATCAAAAACTTCCAAAACAAAAATAGGGTTAAGGGGCATCATATGTTTCCTAGTAAGGCCCCTTAGCCATTGGCACCTATCATAAGCCAAACAAAAAGAATGAACGTCTTTAAACATTGTTGGCCAATAAAGTCCACTTTGCAAAATTTTGGCCATAATTTTCTTCGATGAGAAGTGGCCCCCACAAGCATGAGAATGACAAAATCCTATTACACTTTGGAATTCATCATCCGGCACACATCGCCTCAATATTTAAACAAGTAAGGCTTGTCCCAAAAGAATTGTCTCACTAGCCAAAAGAATCACCTCTTGTCTAATGAGGACCAATGAGGAGGTATTGCTTTTGTGGTAAAATAATTAGCCACATCGGCATACCACGGTGTTAGGGTATGATTCACGACATTGCAAGACATTAGTTGTTCATCGAGGAAAGTCTTACAAATAGGAGAGTCATCTTTTGTAGGGTGCTCAAAAGGGAGGCGAGATAAATGATCTGCCACAATGTTTTTCACTCCCTTTTTGTCGCTAATTTCAAGATTAAATTCCTGAAGAAGGAGAATCCATCTAATTAATCTAGGCTTTGCTTCTTGCTTGGATAAGAGATATTTAAGGGCAGTGTGGTCGGTGAAGACTATCACTTTCAACCCCACCAAATATGATCGAAACTTGTTCAAAGCAAAGACGATGGCCAACAATTCTTTCTCGGTGGTTGTTTAGTTAATTTGGGCCTCATTCAATGTTTTACTCCCATAATAGAGCACATGAGGTTTCTTATCATTTCTTTGGCCCAAAAGAGCCCCTACGGCAAAGTCACTGGCATCACACACTAGTTCAAAAAGTAAGCTTTAATCCGGAGGTTGGGTTATGGGAGTCGTAGCCAAGTGATTTTTTAATTGATCAAATGCTAGTTGACAAGATGAGATCCATTCGAATGGAGTGTCTTTTGCCAAGAGGGCGCATAAAGGCCTAGAAATGGCACTAAATGATTGAATGAATCACCAGTAAAAACTGACATGCCCAAGAAATGACCTTACATCCTTCACTTTCTTAGGGGCAGGTAGCTTTTGAATAAGCTCAACCTTAGCGGGATCTACCTCAATACCCCTCCCGAAAATGATGTGGCCGAGAACTATACCATATGTCACCATGAAGTGAAACTTCTCCTAATTCAGAACAAGATTGCTCTCCTCACATCTCTCAAGTACCGACTCAAGGTTTTCTATACATTGATCATAGGTGTCCCCATACATCGAAAAGTCATCCATAAAGAACTCCAAAATTCGCTCCACCATATCACTAAAAATATTAATCATGCATCGTTGAAAAGTGGTGGGAGCATTACATAACCCAAAGGGCATTCGCTTGTAAGCAAAAGTGCCAAAAGGGCATGTGAATGTGGTTTTGTCTTAATCTTCCATGGCTATCTCCAATTGGTTATAGTCGGAGTAACCATCCAAGAAACAATAAAAAGCTCGTCCTGCTACCCTCTCTAAGACTTGATCAAGAAAGGGAAGGAAAAAATGATCTTTGGTGGATACGACATTAAGGCGATGGTAGTCAATATGCATACACCACCCGGTTTGAATTCGGGTAGGTTTCAATTTGTTATTCTCATTTCTAGCTACCGTTATCCTGGACTTTTTGGGGACCACTTGGGTGGGACTCACCCACTTAGAATCAGCAATTGGGTATATAATACCCACATCAAGAAGCTTTTGAACTTCGCCCCTCACAACCTCTTTCAGTGTTGGGTTCAATTGCCATTGCATTTGGCGCACCGGCTTAGCCCCATTATCAAAATATATGCGATGAGTGCATACAAGAGGTCTAATGCCTTGTAAATCAGTGATTGTCCAACCTATGGCTTTTCAGTGCTTCTTGAGCACCTCCAACAAGCTTTTCTCTTGAGCCTTTACTAGTGATGAAAATATCACTACGGGATAAGATTCACCCTCACCCAAAAACATGTATTTAAGTGTAGAAGGTAAAGACTTCCTATCGGGCGTAGGAGCCTTAAGTTTTGATGGTTGTGGCTTAATAGGGTTAGGAGTGAAAGGCTCAAAATTGGGGGTCCATTGACCCACCGCCATTATAGGACAAACCTCTAGACCGCTACCATCACTAACAATATCCACGTCTTCCTCACTTTCCAAGCAATCAAGACCCTCACTAAATCAACATTCTAGCCAATGGGTCTTATACACTATGCCTCTCAAAGTGCTCTTGCACTATAGAGTCAATAAGGTTCACTTCCCGGACATCCTCTAAGTCCCCCGGTTGTCTCCCCGCATTAAACATATTAAGTTCTACCAATATATTTTTGAAGGATAATTTCAAGAGACCCCCTCACACATGGATGAAGGCATCACATATGGTTAGGAAAGGTCTACCCAAAATGACTGAAATATGGTTTTGGGCATGAAGGTCCACTAACAGTTGGGTATCTAAGACCACAAAATTAGCTGGGCAATAAAACTTCTTAACTTGCACCAAGACATCCTCCACTATCCCCCTAGGGGCTTTGATAGAGTGATCCGCTAGTTAGAGTATGATCCTAGTAGGTTTTAGCTCTCCTAAGCCCAATTACTCATACAATGAGTATAGCAACAAATTCACACTCGAACCCAAGTCCAAAAGACAACCCTCTATCCTATGGTCCCCTATGATGCAAGTCACAGTAGGACAACCCGGATCTTTATACTTGGGAGGGGTCTTGACTTGAACAATAGAATTGACATCCTTGGCAAGAAAGGCATTCTCTCTTATATTCAATCTCCTCTTAACATTACATAAAGATTTAAGGAATTTAGCATAAGAGGGCACTTGTTTTATGGCTTCTAAGAGAGATAGATTTATTTTAACTTGCTTGAAAGTCTCGTAAATCTCTTAACTTAAATGGTCTTTGGGTTTGACTAACCTGTGAGGGGACGGGGCGTGAGCCAAGATCTCACGCTTCTCTCTCAAAGCTTCCTCACCATTGGGTATGGACCCATTCTTTCTTTCTTCTCACAATTCTCTCTCTCTCTCTCTCTCTCTCTCTCTCTCTCTCTCTCTCTCTCTCTCTCTCCTCCCCTCTCCTCCCCACTCGGCACTCTCTCCTCACTCAGCCCTCTTTCACCCACTTTCTTTCCACTAGACCCTCTTTTAACCGAACCCTCAACTACCTTAGACTCCTTCCCCTTACCCTTAGTATCACTAGGAGGGATGGTCTTGTTAATAGCCTTACCACTTCTCAAAGTGGTGATGGCTTGTACTTGCTCGTGGCTAGTAGATTGTTGATTCAAGGTTTCAATGGAATGCACATGCCTAGATGGATTGGGTTGAGGCTGTATAAGTAACTTACCCTTCTCAGTTAGGGTCAATGCTTGTGTAAGAAGAGTCAATTGACTCTTGATGTCATCCAATGTCTTATCAACCCTCGAATTTACCCCTCATTGGGCTTGAATAAATTATTGGAGGGTGTCCTCCAACGGCCTTCTATGTAAGGGTTTATAGGAGTTGGAATGAGTTTGAGGTGGAGGTTGGAATGGTTTTGGTTGTGTTAGGAATGATATAATCAGTGAAGGTTGGTATTGTTGTTGTGGTTGTGATAGTGGAGGAGGTGCATGATAAGATTGAGGGTTGTGAAACCCTCTATTATAAGCTTAGGAGTTTGAAGTTCCCTCATTGCTCTATCCAAAGTTAAGATGATCCCACCATACCAGGTTATAGGTGTTGGAGTAGGGGTTTCCTCTTCTTCAATTGTAATTGCCAAATAGCATTGACTTGGCCATATAAAACTTCCTTAATCCCCGGAATGACCGGGCACGATCTGGTGTTGTGTTCCGTGGTCTCACACATGGCATAACACAATTCCTTAAACTTCTCACTCTCGATCGAATTAACCCTCTTAGACTCCAGAGCCTTTAACTTTCTTGCCATGGTGGTAAGCCTAGCATTCATGTCATTAACCTCTTTTAATTGATATTTTGCCCCTTATGTGTTGGGTCTACTCTCGGGATTTTAGGTCCTGGTGGTTGCCCAATCGCAAGCCAAATTAGCAAGATAATCAAAATACGAATAAGCTTCATGATGTCGCTTATCCATAAAAGTTCCCGCACACATAGTCTCAACGAATTATTTGAGTTAGGGCGTTAGAGAAGCGTAAAAGATGTTGATGATATGCCATTTGACAAAACCATGATGTGGGCAAGAGATTAGGAGCTCTTTAAAATGTTCCCAACATTGAAAAAATGATTTGCCCAACATGGGAGAAAATTGTGAGATTTGGCGTTGAAACGACTCCGTTCTATTTTTCAGGAAAAATTTCTTCAAAAACTCCCCTTGAAGAGTTTGCAAATAGTGGATAGAAAGTCGTCTCAAAGAAGAGAATCACGTCTTGGTGGTATCTTTTAGCAAAATGGGAAAAGTTTAAGAAAAAGAATTTCCCTTGGACAAGAGTTGTCCATCACTAAAGAGCATGCATCCACAAATTCCTTAATAAAGGTATAAGGCATTTCTGAATCTACCCCATCGAATTGAGAAAGCAATTGCATCATGCCCAACCTTACGTTCAAAGTGGCATAGTGGGGTGGAAAAATGATCCATGAACTCGGTGCTTGTCGCGATGGGTTCATGAAATCTCTCATGGTCCTGAATTAAGGAGCCCCCATGTCTCCATGGATGCTCCCACCTTCCATATTATCACCCCCTAAGCCATGTGTGGGATGTAGAGGAGGATCATTGGCAATCTGCCCATCAGTGGATTAGGCAAAACATTTGGATTTAATGGGGCAAGGTTGGGTGGAATAGGTTCGGGTAGCCTACCTTCTTCAATTATATCTTCCATAGAAAAAGTGCCTAGGTCTACCACTAACGAGATTTAGAAGAATGTGCATTAACCCGTGATGGTCGGTCGACTTGTAAAAGGCGTCTATTGTCTATTCATGCCCAATGGGACATGCATATGCAATGCACAAATAGTATGCCTCAATCCTAGTCAACACATCATACACAAGCATATATATGCCAGACAACGGCTTTTCAATTCCAACCTCCTACTCCACGTGTTCAAAGTACCACCAATTCATAATTAAAGCACACACTAACCTATCTCCTCTAATGCTCTTGGCAAGATGTAATACAACTAATTACTCAAACAAAAGAAACTATTAAAAAGAAATAAATAAAAATACTAACATGGTATTCACATTGAGTTTGAAGAAATTACCTAGGCTTGAAGCCGTAGATGCTTCCCTCGTAGGTGGGTGATCAATTCCCACCTTGTTTTTGCAACTTTTATTTTTATTTTCTGCAATTTGCTCGTTCCTTCAAATCCCCGGCAACGGCGCCATAAACTTGGTCGCACTCCAACTAATGCGTCAGAAGTGGTTGTAGTTTAAATGGGAGTATTCCCATTATCGTGTTCGTCCATGGGATTTGTACCAATCTAGCAATAAAAACAAGCAGGATTTAGGAATTGTTCAAATTGAAATTGCAACACAAGGGATGGAATTGAAATCTATGATAACTAAAATTAGACCAAAAAACTTTAGAAGTTTTGTTGATTGGTTTTTACTATCAACTAGGCAATTAATTGAAAATGCTAACTACAACATTAAATTGAGCAACTAAAATCTAAATTATGCAAATGGATGAATTTAAAGAATTTTACCAACACTAACACAATTATGACTAGATTAATTTCTAAGCCAATTGAAATTTGAATTAAAATAAATAGGGATTTAAATCAAATGTAAAGGGGGTTTGGGTGCAAATGTTTCAATCTAGCAATTCTAGCATGAAATTTGGAAGGGGAAATTTTGGTTAACTCAAATCAAGTGTCATCCTAGAGATCCTTGATTCGGAAGATTTAGTTATGAACATTTAGGGTTCTCTAATTAATTTGGAATTAGATTTTTGTTAACTTTGATAGAGCCTTAAAAATAAATCATATGTTACTAACTATGATTATAGATCCAGGATTTCTACAACAATCAATTCCAAAGTAATAGAGAATAAATACAAAATAAATATTCAATGAGATTTAGAAACTCCTCTTTCATTTGCCATTCTTTCCTTGGTAAATCTTCACATTTGCATCCAAACAATGAAATTAGCTAGATGAAATCCATGGAGAGCTTGCCAAAAAACACAACTAACATCTAAAAATCTCAAATATATTGAACTAAGAAAATATAAGGAAGATTACAAGGAGGAATGACAAAAATCTCACCAAAAACTTCAGTCAAATCCTAACTACAACAATACAAAATAAAATTCAAACAAAATACAACATTCTTTTAGGTTTTTCCCAATTCTCGGCCACCCAAAACCCTAACTAAAAACATTCTCCCCGTTTTTCCCGCACAACAGCTTATATATCTGGGTTTCTGTAATGACCGATCAAACGACCAATCGAATGGTCAAGGGGGAACGAAAGGCCGATCGATCAGTCATCCACAATTTTGCCTAATTGCCTCATTTTAGCCCGAAAGACCTACAATACAAGGAGAAAAATAGTTCAAAATAATTTATTGCTAAAAACCTATTCTAATAAACATATTGGGGCTAACAAACACTTAATTAAGGGATTAAGATTACACAATTAGAGTGGAATCAGAACCCCTTAATGTCATATGAAAGATTGGAAAGGAGTTATAGATAGGTTCAGACAAAAACTTACAAGCTGGTTAAGATCTCATCTTTGATTTGGAGGAAGAATCAACTTGCGAAAATCTACTCTCGCTAGTTTACCAGTATATTTCCTCTCTCTTTTCAAGATGCCTATTAATGTTAGAAAAATAATTGAAAAACTTTTGAGGGGATTCCTTATTGTACTCTAAAAGTGCAATCTACATACCTTAATTAGCTAATTATTCGTTTTGTAATATGTTTAATTATGTTATTTTCAATCCTAATTCGTTACTAACTTAGTTTTGTGTTTATTTTAAGGAATCCTAGCTAAACAAGGATAAACTTGCACTGAAATAGAGTAGGCATTCGAAGGGAGTTCGAATAGTCCTCTCAAGCGTTGGAACGGCAAACAGAAGCGTTCAAACGGTATGTCGAATGATCGCACGTCAAGTCTAGGTTCGAAGTGCATTCGAAAGATTTAGAGAATAGATTTTTCATTCGAAGTGCGTTCGACGTAGCATTCGAACGATAGTTTGAGGTGTTCGAACAGTGGCAACAGTGTTCAAACGGTTGTGCGAATTTGCAGAGACTTGGAAGCCTATAAAAACTGGGATTGTTGTTTATTTTAGGGTTCACATTTTTAGCTTTGTTTTGGGAGTAGCAACAGCAGTAGGTACAGAAAATATACTAGTTCATAATGAGGTTTTCATAGTTGTTCACCATTCATGTAATTAGATCTTCAGGTTTGCAATCAATATATTCAGTTACTTTTATGCAATTTGTGTTTATCCTATAAAGTTGAGTAGCTAAACTTTTTATTCTCGGGATCAAAAGCGAAGATCAATTGAATGTTTTGGATGAACGAAGGACTTATGTTATTGGTTTTAAAGTTAAATCTTCTAGTTTTTCTCTCTTCAACTTCTTCGTTCTAGAACTTTCGAAAACCTGGACGCTTGATTTTGTTCGGTAACATTTATGCGTGAACCTATATTCAGTATATGTGCTGCGCAAATCGATAATACTCGTCATTGATTAAACAACCTGATTTATTCTAGTAGTTGAAGTTTTGAAGAATATTTGTTTTTACTGCTAAATCTTATGAATCCAAGACTTGCAACGTAGTCGAAGGATTTGAATTAACAAATTATCTCCCTCGGAATTCCAAAACATGCAATTGATTGGAGCGACTGATCCCAGGACCTTTTTATTAACAGTTAAAACTATATTACTTTCCAATTAATTACTTCTGAGTTTGAATTAGTTTAGACAAATATACATTTCTTTTCCTTTTAGAAGCAAGTCGTAGGATTTTTGTGAGCAACTGAGAGAAGTGTTTTAGTGCTTGTGGTTCTGTGTAATTTGTTCTTTGTGGATCAATCTCGTACTTCCGAGTTATACTACTCTGCCATCCTACACTTGGGATATCTCGAACATACATTTGGAGGATGAGTTAAAGTTTTGGTGCCATTGCCGGGGAACATATTTTCGCTCACAGGACCGTAAGAGGCGTGCTAGAACACGACCTCAGTCCACACGAAATCTAGTGGACTGCTTCGCCATTCATCAATCATAGCAAGGAAATCGACAGCTAGGGCCATACTGGTAACCTTGTTCCACCCTTTTCGTGTTAGTTTTTAGGATTTGTTTGTTTTTCTTTTTTTTTTAGGGGTCTAGGCATTCCTTTATATAGGAGGCAGATTTAGAGGTAGTTAGGCGCTATGCTAATTGTTTATTGGTGGTATTGCTTTGCATGCGAAGATTGGAGGTTCGGCTGGGATAAATTATTTGTTTTGTGGGCAACGGAGTTGATATTTCTGAGAAGATTGGAGGTTCGGTTGGACTATCTGTGCTTTTTGTG
>CM065399.1:1887500-2060000 GCA_033060915.1 Euryodendron excelsum | reverse complement strand
TCACTTCTATAACCAGCTCGTAGGTCTCTTAATGAGAAAGTATGGGGTGATTCATAAGGTTGGTACACCTTATCATCCCCAAACACAAGGCCAAGTTGAGTTAACGAATAGGGAGATCAAACAAGTCCTTGAGAAAACCATCAACCCTAATCAAAAGTATTGGTCCTTGAGATTAGTGGATGCATTATGGGCATATAGGACTGCATATAAGACTATTTTAGGTTCATCTCCGTATAGACTTGTGTATGGAAAGGCGTGCCACCTATTGGTTGAAATAAAACACAAGGCGTATTGGGCAATGCGCCAATTTAACATGAGTCTAGATCAGGCAGGTCCTTTACGACAACTACAACTCAATGAACTAGAGGAGATTAGGAATGATGCTTATGAGAACTCAAAAATCTCTAAGGTGAAGATGAAGTCGATACATGACCAAAACATTCTGCGCAAATCTTTCGACGTTGGTCAAGGAGTCCTTGTATACAATTCTTGGTTACATTTGTTTCTGGGTAAGTTGCAAAGTCATTGGTCAGGACCCTTTATGGTGCGCAGTGTCACATCGCATGGTGCAATTGAAATTAAGAACCCCAAAAATGGAAATGCTTTTAAGGTTAATGGGCATCATTTGAAGCCCTACCTTGAGAATTTTGTGGGTAAGATCGAATGTGTGGATCTCAAGGATCCACCTTATCTTGATCTTTAGTCGCCTTCTAGACAGCGATTTGTAAATTTTGTATTTTTCTGTAAACTATTATCATTACTTCTACTATGTTGTTTTCATATTTTTAAAGTTCTTTAGCTTATTTTATTTTATTCCATTTTAGTTATTTTAATTTCCCTTCCTTTTAATTGAGTCTTGTTTTTCTTTTTTTGGGTTGTTTGGTTTTTCTTAGGTTTTTCTTGACCAGTTTCCGTATCATTCCTTGTGCACGTATAATGGCATCTCTTGAAACTATGTTATCCAAAACAGGTCATAAATGGAGTCAAACAGACGGTGAGCATTTTGCTAATTCATGGGAAAGAGACATGCTCATGGCCAATTTACATGGTCGTGAGGTCCTTATTGAGCATCGTGTTCATTTGTCAAAGTTTGCGGATGATCTTTTGCGAGCTGATTTCATACATAGGGGATGGTTTCATATGCTTGGCAAAGAAAGGGCGGTGAATGTTGATATGGTTTGGGAGTTTTATGCTTATTTGTCTTATACCTGGCATCCTGAGCTTATCTTGACCTCTACTGTGAGGGGCCGCACCATTACCATTGCCAAAGAGGATGTTTGTCGTCTTCTATGCATACCATCCACTTGTCATCCTGATTATCTGTCATTCTCTCGTTCTCTGCCTACTAGTGAGGAACTCTTTGCAGAACTTCAACTTACCTCTGTCCCTTGGCAGCACTCTACCATTCCGATGGCATCTTTCAAGCGTAAGTACCAAATGCTAAACTTGATAGTTGCCACCAATATCATTCCTAAGAAGTGCTCTATCATTGCTGTACACCACTCCTGTTGTGTGTGGTTGTATATAATTGGTAAGGGGTATGCTGTTGACCTCCTGAATCTTATCTTGAAGGCCATTGCGGAATCTCGTTTTTCCTATAATCCTATGCCCTTTGGTCTTTTGATCAATGATTTCTTGATAGCTGCCCGTGTTTCTATTTTGTCTGCCGATACTATGCAGTATTTTGGTTATCCGATTTCTTAGGTAGACATTTCCTTTGAGCGACCACCAGAAGCTGCCGAATCAGCTCATTCTCTTAAGGATTTGCACTCTCAGATTCAAGACTTAAAGGCAGAGATTAAGGCACTAAGGTCTCGTGATACTATTTAGTTTTGACTCTATGGTTCTTCTTGAGCTTTCTAGTGTGTAGGGAACTGGTTTCGTTTTCTTTAGTTAGTTAACTTTTGTTTTATTTTCTATCGTATTGTGGATGTATAACTTTCGATCTTGATACTTTACGTTGATAATATTAGTATGGATCATGATTTTGTTTTTCCCCTCTGTCTACAAATGTTCTAAGGCCTCGAGGACTTGGCCTACCTTTAGTTTGGGGGGGGGGGGGGGGGGGGGGAGAGAGAGAGAGAGAGAGAGAGCTCTATGTTTCGCTGTGTTAGTATTAGTGTGTTTTTCATTGCTTTTTTTTCTTTGTTTTGTGTGATTTTTGTCTCATTTTTTTCTATTTAGTATGTTCTGTTGGAGTTGAATTCTAGGCTGACTGTTCGAACGGTAATAAGGGCGTTCAAATGGGACCGTTCGAAATGTATTAGACGGTAGTTTGAATGGTGGCGTTTTAAATTCCGTTCGAACGGCCATCGAACAAGTTTCCAATTTTTATAAAAAGGGGAGTTTGAAGTTGAGTTTGAACTAATTTCAAACATAAAACTAGTGAAAAGTTGAGTGTTTTTGGAGTTTCTAAGATAACAAGGCCCTGCTGGAGCTCGAGCACGAGTCTGCATTCGCGCACTATCATCTATTCTTACCTTAGGTACTACTCTTGAGCCTTTTTGTGCATTGCCCTATATTCTTAGAGTAGTTTTACACTTTAGCTACTTGCATTATCATGGCTGGTAGAGCTGGCCAAAGCGGTAGAGCTGGTAGGGGTAAAGGTCGGGGCACGGCATTATTGCCGCCCCCAGCATATGATATGGAGAGATTCATTAGTGAGGCTGCCTCGGATTACCACTGGGAGGAGGAGTTTGTTACTAGGCAGTGGGTCCCATTGGTTCCCTTCCAGGGGTTGTGTGTGTTTATGCTGATCGCTAAGTTCATGGCGAACATTCGTAGAGCTATTACCACTCTGGGGCTGGAGGTGATAGAGTCGTGGGTCAGGGGGCATTAGATTTGGATTACTCCGAGCACGTTCGCCTAGGCATATCAGCTGTCCAGAGTTGCTGAGGCGCAGTTTAGTTACCCAGCTGAGGGGGCGCCAGATTTGATGCTGTATCCGATGAGGTATGCGTTGAGGGGACACATTGGGTGGGTAAACGGCAGTTGCCTGTGAGAGTGCTTACACCGCGTTACCGACTGCTGTTTTTATTCTCATGTCATTTGCTTCTTCCGATTACGCATCACATTGAGGTGAGTCGGGTGAGAGCAGCTTTTCTTTGGGCCATAGGTACTCAGAGGTCTATCGATCTGCCGAGGTTCATGTTTATGGCATTATACACTGAGTATGCATATCTTAGAGCACAGGGGGCCATTCCTTTTAGTTGTCTGCTCACTTTTGTGATAGAGGAGGCCGAGGTCGATATTGTCCCAGGATTACTTCAAGCGCAGCAGTTGTCCATTATAGATGCGTCAAGTGTTAGACGTTCAGAAAGACATTTACCTCCCCCACCTGAGCAGCCACCTGAGCAGTAGGCAGAGGGAGCTCAGCTGGCACAGCAGCCAAAGCAGCAGCTGGGTTAGGTACCAAGTATACAGCTTCTGTTAGAGAGACTTGAGCAGCAGTCTCAGACCTTGGCAACCCAGGGAGTTATTTTAGAGTAGCAGAGTTAGGCCCTTGTACAACAGGGACTTGTGCTTGAGCGGATTGACGCTGCATTGGTCGAGAGAGCAATTGTGCAGGAGCGGCATACTAATCATGTTACGATGTTAGAGGGTTAGACTCGTGCCCAACAGAGCACTCTTGATCAGATGATTGTGTTAGTTCGTCGCTTGGATCATCGGATGCATCCACTGCTAGCTGGGGATGACGAGGGGTAGAGTTTAGATATTATGATTGTTCATGTTCATATCATCTTATGTATCTAAAACTCATTGCACATTAGTGAATACATGTTTTTTTCTTATTTTGTTCATGTGCCGATATTTTTTTATCCTTGGTTATTATACTTCAAACTTTATTATGTGTATGGATTAGTCTAAGGTGTGGCAGTATGATGATTACTCTTCAGAAACTTGAGTTCTTCGGTAAAGGTTTGAGTATTTTATGGTTGGCTTATCATGGTTTGTATCTTTAGCACATTTATCAGTATTTACATTGATGAGTTCTTATTTATGATGGATGTGCTAGAGAGGACTTCTAGTGAAAACCATAGCTATATTCATGCTAATGCAATTACAGTGTTGAGGATATTTGAAGTCATATGTTGGACTGAATTTGAGTCGTTATCGATTCACCTTCGTATCTGTGATGCACTGCAACTTTTTGGTATAAACCTATTATAAGAGAGAGTTTACACTATTATGCACTGTTAGTGGTATGATATTTGTAAGCATCCCATTTTTGACCGCTCGGCGGTCTCCAGTCCGTCCAGACTTGTACTCAAGTCAATGTGGACATATTTTGAGTTAAATTAACTTCCTAAGTCTAACCATGTCTATTCATCGCTTCGCGGGCCTATCGGGCCCAAATAGAGACAAAATAACCAAAATGCCCTTTGGGGCATTATCCTTTCCATATTTCAAATTAGGCACGTCTTTCCGAAGACGGTAAGTCCCCTTTCCACATTCCACGCCAAGCACGTCTTTTCGAAGATGGTAAGTCCCCTTTTCATATTCCAAATCAAGCACGTCATTTCGGAGACGGTAAGTCCCCTTTCCAATCCAAGTTAGGTACGTCTTTCCGAAGACGGTAAGTCCCTTTTCCAATTTCAACAGGCACGTCTTTTTGAAGACGGTAAGTCCCCTTTTCAAATTCCAATCCCTCTCTCGAGACAGTTGATTCCTCGAGACGGTCCAGCACCTTTTTCGAAGAAAGTCTCTTCGAAATGGTAAGTCCCTTCAAACCTGTCGACCGGGACGAGAGCTCAAGTCCCCTAGATGGTAGAACGGTCCACCTTTGGTGCCTGTTAGCCGGCCAATGCAAAAATGTCCGTTTCAGGCACGCCTTCTGAGAAAGTTGACTTCTCAAGCGCTAAGTTCCTTTAGCAGCTTCCCAAGATCAGACAGTCTCGGGAATGATTGCGATCCATCAAAGTAGCGAAAATATTCGCAAACATCACAACCGTCAGAGTAGTGAAAATACTCGCAAACAGGTCGATATAGGGAATTGCCAACAAACCCCTGTATCATGTAACCGCCATCAGAGTGGTGGAAACACTCAACACCCAGGTTGACACCGGTGCCTGCTAGCCCGCTTCGGTGAAAAATGACCAAACTGCCCTTAGGGCCATTTTTCAGTGCATTTCTTGAGAGCACACCTAAGCCCTCAGAACAGTAAGTCCACCCTTCTAAGATCATCCCAGAGATGGTCCGGCATGATTAGGTGCCCTCCAGTCAGTTTCGGGTCAATTCCGAGACTTTTTTATCAAGGTGACTATTTTGCCCCTAGGCATCCAAACGCCCCGGGAACCACACCGGCCCTGGTTATCAAACCGGTAACCTTTTGAGATTGCTTTTTATAGTATTCTCAACCTTTCTTTATCTTTTCGGATCATTCCGACTCAGTTCCGGCAAATCCAATACTAAATGATCGTTTTGCCCCTGGAGGGCCGGTCGCCTTTTCCGACCACACTGGCTCTGGGTATCAAACCGGCAACCTTTGGGAACATTCTAAATAATGTCCCCAAATCTCAAGTCTTTTTCCAGGACATTCCGAGTCCATCCCGGCAGCTTCCTGGCCGAGTTGACCGTTTTGCCCCTATCGGCCCAGTCAATCCTTCCAACACATCCTATCCTCATTTTTCAAGTCAAATATTACCGGGACATTATTCTAAGTGTTCCTGCACTTTTCCGGCTCTTCGGGTCATTCCCGGCCTCTTCAAATCATTCCCGGACTTTCCGAAGTCTTTTCTAGTGAAGCTAGGCTAAAAATTGCATGGTAGTCACTAGTACAGGCGCCCAAATCTTCTCAAGATACGTTGCTTGCCGACTTACAAACTTTCCTAACTGGCTGGTGCCACTTCTAGTGGAGCCAAGAGGCAATTTGGCCTGGCGCCACTGTAACAGGCACTAGGTCTATCCTTTGCCTAGAAATACAAAGCCTCTTCCAACGTGAAAAAAGTCTGCAAACTCAGTCTGAAAACCCTAAATTTTAATACATAGAGCTCGTAGCATCCTAAAACCCTAGCTTCTCTAGGTTTTCCAAACCCTAGCCACCATACACAAACCCTAACCTCCTATACACT
This sequence comes from Euryodendron excelsum, assembly GCA_033060915.1. Lineage (NCBI taxonomy): Eukaryota > Viridiplantae > Streptophyta > Magnoliopsida > Ericales > Pentaphylacaceae > Euryodendron > Euryodendron excelsum. Next base: position 2,053,929 of record CM065399.1, on the reverse strand, counting down.
CATACATACCCCTATACACTTATACACTAGCCTCCAACCCTCCATTGAAGACTTGGATTGCTACAACTACAAAGATTTGAAGACCAAAGACAAGCCCTCGAAGATCAAGACTGAAGTGAAGCGAAGACCGAAGAAAAGCAAGGCGCGCAAAGCCAAGCAAAATAAACAAGACATACGGTAGGCTTTCTCTTTAAATTTCTGCACTTCCCCCCTCTCTTTTCTCTCTCCTAACCTACTTAGGTTTTCTCTATTTTAATCCCCCATCTTCTTCCCCCATTTCTTTGCATGCTTGAAACAAGGGGACTCCCTGTCTATGTGTAAGATTAGGCTATCGGAGGGTCACCATGTCGAGAGCTTTCGTTTAGTCTAACCGGAGATCACGTGGGTTCGGCCCCCTTGATTATGTGGTGAACCCTTAGCCTTGTATGTTCACGACCCCAATTTGCATTGTGCATATCATTATCTTGCATTCTTCCAAAAACCGTTTCCAAACTCGTTTTTAAAACTTGCATTAAACTTGTTTTTAAAATTGCATCAAAATTTCCTTTTTCAAAACTTGTTTTCAAAATCACATTCCTAGGGTGATTCTAGCCTTTCCATGGCTAGGATTGTTTTAGGAAGGTGTTATATTTAAAGTAACCGATATGGTCTGTATTTTCAACTTCTTATTGTTTTCAAAACCACTTTCTTAAAGTGGTTCTAACCTTCTTATAGTTAGAAACGATTTAGGAAAGTGAGACATTTATATACTTTCCAAAAAACTCTCTTTTCAAAAGTCTCTCTTTCTAAAAATCCCTCTTTCAACATGCTTTCTAAAAACTCTCTCCAATCTTCTTTCCAAAATTATTTTCTAAAAACTCTCTCCAAAAATCTATTTTCCAATACTTCTCTTTTCCAAAACACTCTCTTCAAAATTCCTTTCCTAAAAACACTCCCTAGGTTTCCTTCTTAGAAAAATCTCTTCCTAAATCGCTTTCCTAAAAATCTCTTTCTAAAAACTCCTATCTAGGATTTCCTTCTAAAAATCTCCCTTTCTAAAACTCACTTTCCAAAAACTCTTTCCTTAGAGCCCAAGTCAAACCCTAGAACCCACAATTAGGAAACCCTAATTTTCCTTTCCATAAACATGGTTTTCGAACTTGTCTTAAAACCTAGGTTTCCAAAACCTCTTATTTTCTACATCAAAACTATACATATTTCCAAAATCTATTTTCCAAATCTTTCTAAAACTCCAACCTTTGCTCATCTCAAGAATTTCTAAAACTCGAACCGTGAATCTTTCCAGAATTCTAAACTTCCCTAAACTTCCAATCTCTCCAAATCTAAAACTTTCTAAATTCGAAACTTCCCTAAATTCTAGACTTTTCAATTTTCAAAACATTCCAAATTCAAAACTTTCTTAAGTTGAAACTTTCTTAATTCAAAACTTTCTTAAGTTAAAACTTTCTAAATCCAAATCTTTCTAATTTCAAAACTTTCCTAATTCGAAAACTTTCCTAAAATGACACTTTCCTAAAATGGAACTTTCCGAATTCAAACCTTTCCTTAATCCAACCTTCCTAAATCCAATCTTCCGAGCCCGACATTCAAGTCAATTCTTTTCTAAAATCTTTCCAAGTCAAATCCAATCTTTCTTTTCTAAGTTCCTAAGTCTAGGTTTCCTAAAACCAAGTCTTTCAAAACCAATCTTTTCAAATCTTCCAATCAAAGTCCAAATTTCCTACTCTTCCAATTCCAATTCAAATTCCAACTCCAACTCTTCTCCAAATCAGCTCTTTTATTTTCAATCGGACTCTTGTCCGAACTACAACTAACCTGATTCCTCCAAAAGGATACATAGGCAACCCTCATGGGTGCGGTCACAACATTTTTCCAATTTCCAATTCCACAACCTCTTTCAAATCTCCAATTCTACAATCTTCTTTAAATTTTCAATTTCTTAATCTCTTCCAAGTTTTCAATTCCATGATCTATTTCTATTTCCAAATCTCTAATTTTAATTTCTTAACTTTTTTTCCAATTTCAAACTTCCATCTCTTTCTTTTCAAAATCTATTTTCAAATCTATTTTCAAATCTTTTTCTTGCACTTGCATATCATGCATCATTCTTTTCAAAATTATTTTCTAAAGTGTATAGGATTGAACATTTGTGTTAGTTGAAGACTCTCATAGGTGAATTTAGGGTAAATTGACATGTAAGTACTGCAAGGGCGGGGTAGGGTGATGGCTCAGTGCGTCTTTCCTACACGTAACTAACCTCCGAACCTAGAATCACTGTTTTCATAGACCAAAAAGGAGTTATTTTCAAAAAAAGGGCTAAACGTTTTCCAAAGGTTGCCAAACAACCTGTTTTTCTTAAAAACCTTCTCTTGAGGTAGTATTTTCAAAAACTTTTTCTAAAAACCCCAAGTGTAGTCTTCGGATTATGCTTAGTTTTTAGGTGACCTAACTCACCTTAATCAAGTTAGGTGGTGACTCTAAATCTTTTCTAAAAGTCATTTATTCAAACCAATTTTCCATTCAAACCTAGTCGCATACATTCTTCTAGGAGGGTGAGTTCTAACAAGAGAGTACAGTGTTTTTCCCGCTTGTGTGTACATTCATCGAGTGTGAAAAATCTGGGCGCGATAATATTTTGATGTTTCTTGCTTGTGCATGCATGTCCTTATAAGGTGGAGATTTTATACTATGTGAGCTTTAAAGCCTATTTATCGTTGTTGAGAGTGATTTACATTTACTCAAGGTTCTTTATTGATCTTCGTTCATTGAATAGCTTCATTATGCTTGATTTTGATTTACATGTTAAGCATTAGTTAGAGTTATTGACATCTGTAAGTGGGATTCTTCGGGAAGGCTGGGCCGATCTCTCAAGCCCAACGTGGATAAGTCCAAACTTCTTCCTGCAAGACGAATGGGTTAGAATGGGTCGACCCTAGGTGGGTAGATCTCACTCCGAAGGTTAAGTCAGCAAACTTTAGTCGAGAAGTATGAATGGGAGTGGTGTAAGTCAGGGGTTCATTTTTCATACCTGGCTCTCGATTCCTCGGGCTTTTTATAGTCCTTCGGGAAGTTTTTCTTTGGCCTATCAGCTGGCTCTCATGGTCTGCTGGTTAGGCATCATCATTGACGCCGCCTGGCCACCTGCAGCGTCTGGCGCATCGTCGTGGGGGGATTCCGGCTGACCGGACGTGCACGTCCACGTTTGTGTGGGCGGCCACCCGTGCATTAAATGCAAGTCAACTCCGCATTTAATGCTCTAAGACCGCCAGCGGTTTGCGCAAACCGTTGGCTGTCCGGGCCACGCTGGGAGGAGGTCGGTAATTTGGGCCGGCCTTTCCTCATAACTGGTTTGGGCCCCAACTTTTAATTCGAACAGATTGGGCCTCGCCCATTGGGTTGGGCCGGGGGTTATTTCCCCACAATTGCCCCCCAGCCATTGCGTCGATTCAGCTTTTGAAACGGCCAAGGGTTGTAACGGTCACCCGACCGCACAAACGGCGGGGATTTAAAAAAAATCTATTGATGAGGCGTTATCGAATCGATGGCCGACGTGACGCTTCGGCAGAGCGTCATGATTAACGCCGTTTTCCCGCGTATGAACCGACGGCTCTGGCGTGTATAAAAGAATGATGCCCTAACTGGTTTCGGGAAAACACTTGCTCTTTTTCTACTTCCCTGCCTCTTGAATCACGAGTGCGTCGGCTGTTTCGGCACCCAACACTGTAAGTGTCCTTCGAGCCCGCAACTCTTTCGCTCTTCACTGTACTTTTTGTGTGTCGACGATTGCCCCCCGATGGCATCCCGTCTTCGTAAAATGTTAGATGGTCCGTCGGCCCTTGCTTCGTTCAGGGCTAGGTTCGAAATCCCAGACGAGATCGGCTTAGAGTTGGTCGACCCTGATGACTTCCGTATGGGCGAGACCGAAAAGGGAGTGCCATTCCCGGTCATCGCCATCGTCGAAGGGGGGCTCAGGTTTCCCCTCCACCCTCTTCTTCAGAAGTTCATAGTAAAAAGTAATGTGTCACCTTCCCAGTTAGCGTCGAATGTGTATAGGATCTTCTTCGGTATGCTTGAAATAAATCGGCGACTGGGGGTAAACCTGGGCCTCGCCGAACTGGACTACTGTTACACCCTTTGCAAAGTCGGAGGTAGTTACAAGGTTTACCTCCGGGTAGTAAAGAAGTCCTTAGAGTTAGTGAAGTGTCTGCCTTCCTCAGGGAAGGGCGTTGATGATGTAAGGGTTTGGGTAACTGGTCCATGGGAGTTCGGCAGTGTTCCCGAGAAGGATAGACCGGCGATTCGGTGCCCTAGGAAGCCCGTTGAACTAGGTTCGATGCCGATCTTCTCAGACTGCGTATCAGTTTAAGTTTCAGCCCGCATCCATACTAACTCTCGAACTTTTTTGCAGACACAAGGAAGCGGTCGAAAGCTCGCGACTGGTTGGTTAACTCTGACGACCTCAACAAGGTCTTGAACTACGTTGGTGAAGGTCGGCTACGGCACATAGCTCGAGCAGCACATATCTTGCTCTCCTATCCACTGCGATACTCGACTTTTACTGCCGAGACTGGAGTCCCCCCGAGCGTACTAGCAAGATTGGCGGACGAAGGCGCTGAAGGAGACTTTGAAGAAATCCCTACTGGCATAGCGATCGAGAGGGCGCGCATCCCTACTGGCGTGACAGTCGCGGTTGCTCCCCCGTCTGCATCGCCTGGCGAAGAACGGCAAGAAGAGCGATCCAAATCACATAGTTCGGCGTCCACTTCGTCGCCATACACCGTACCCGACCGCCGAGTTGTGATTCCCATCCGAACGAGTGATTCGAGCCCATCACCCAACGAGATGGACGGCATGAGTCTGAAGGAAAGAATGTTTGCTCTGGCGGGACAGCCGCTAAGGTCGGCTACTCCCACCCCTGCGGAAACTCCAACAGCCGAGCCGGTGGCAGCACCCGTGGAGGAGGCCACTACCGTGCAACAGAGGCCAGAGACGCGGCAACAAAGAAAAAGAAGGCCCGATGTCACTCCAACTCATGCGCCCAAGAAGATGAAAGGCAAAGCCACGGTGGACGAGGTCGGCGAGACAGTGACCATTACTCCGGACATTTTGGGCCGTCCAATGACGACAGCAGATTCCATGATCGATCAGCCCGAGGTCGCTTTTGGTGTTTTGAAAAGCGTCCTTCAGAAAAAGGACGTGGCGAAGCTGGGCGAAGCAAGCGACTCGGCCGTCTTTATGGGCGCCTTCCATGATTCCGTACTGGTAAGACGGCTATGACTTTCGGTGACTACAGTCCTCTTAGGCACTCGACCTAACAACAACCTTCTCCAATTTGTGTAGGGCTGCCTAAATTCCTTGGAGGCGATGACACGCTTCCAAAAGCTTGCCGAGGTTCACCAGCAACATATTGAAGAGCACGGGCGTCTGAAGCTTGAATGGATTGAAGCAAATAAGGAGCGGATTACCTTCAAGAAGCAAGCCGAGCAGGCTTCCGCCGAGCTTTTGCTGACGAAGGCCAACTTCGAGAAGAGGGACAAGGATCTCGCCGATGGTGTCTGCAGAGCCGGGGGAGGAGTTGGCATAGTTTTTCTTTCTCTTTCTCTATTTTTGTAACCGTCAGTACATTTTTAATGAGAAGAACTCGTCTGTTTGTTTACTACTGGATCTCCTTCATTTGATTTTGTCGTTTAGACTTAATTTTTCTTTCTTCAGCTTTTCTTGGTCGGTCTGTGCAATTTGGACAGAATCGACACTTGAATTTAGTTTTTCTCTGGCCGTCCTGCCCAACATGGGCAGGACCACGTTTTTACCCATGGTTTTTGTTTTGGCCTTCTTTGGCCGACCTGCCCAACTTGGGCAGGACCAAGTTTTTACACTTGGTTTTTGCTTTGGCCTTCTTTGGCCGACCTGCCCAACTTGGACAGGACCAGGTTTTTACACCCGGTTTTTGCTTTGGCCTTCTTTGGCCGACCTGCCCAACTTGGACAGGACCAAGTTTTTACACTTGGTTTTTGCTTTGGCCTGCCCAACTTGGACAGGACCAAGTTTTTACACTTGGTTTTTGCTTTGGCCTTCTTTGGCCGACCTGCCCAACTTGGACAGGACCAAGTTTTTACACTTGGTTTTTGCTTTGGCCTTCATTGGCCGACCTGCCCAACTTGGACAGGACCAAGTTTTTACACTTGGTTTTTGCTTTGGCCTTCTTTAGCCGACCTGCCCAACTTGGACAGGACCAAGTTTTTACACTTGGTTTTTGCTTTGGCCTTCTTTGGCCGACCTGCCCAACTTGGACAGGACCAAGTTTTTACACTTGGTTTTTGCTTTGGTCCGAGTGGGGTCGTTCGAACAATCTTCATTTTCATTGATTCTTCAGCTGAGCTTGATACATTTTGGGGACTGTTACAGTGTTTGGGGTTTCATATTACTGGTAGAACTTCCTCAAGTTGGTCGCGTTCCAAGGTCGTGGCAACGGTCGCCCTTCTTCAACGGTCTCAAGTCTGTACGCGCCGATGCCGACCTGGGATGTGACTCTGTAGGGGCCTTCCCAATTGGGGCCGAGCTTCCCATCTGCTGCCTTCTTGGTTGCCCCCAATACTTTGCGTAAAACCAGATCTCCTGAAGCAAAGTTTCTTGGGCGGACCCGCTTGTTGTAAGAGCGTTTAAGCTGTCGCTGATACTCTGTGAGTTTGATCAAAGCGGCTTCCCTTCTCTCTTCGACAAGATCCAGATCTCTCGCAACCGTTTGGTCATTGACACCGGTGTCGAAAGCTGCCGACCTGATAGTTGGTAGTCCGATCTCCAGGGGGATGACTGCCTCCACCCCGTATGCCAAGGAGAACGGTGTTTCTCCCGTGGACCTTCTTGGGGTTGTTCGGTAGGACCACAAGACATTGGGTAGCTCTTCCGTCCACTTCCCCTTGGCTTTTTCAAGACGTTTCTTGACTCCGTTCAGCATGGTTTTATTTGAAATTTCGGCTTGCCCGTTGCATTGGGGGTAGGCTGGTGTTGAGTAATAGTTTCTGATCCCCAATCCTTCGCAAAATGATCTGAAGATATTACCGTCGAACTGGGTGCCGTTATCTGATACGATGGCATGGGGCAACCCGAATCTGGTGACAATGCTTTTCCACACGAACCTTTTGGCGTCAGTTTCCCTGATGTTTGATAAAGGTTCGGCTTCCACCCATTTGGTAAAGTAATCCGTGGCCATGATGAGGAACCTTTTGTTGCCCGGAGCCCGAGGCAAAGGCCCGATAATGTCCAGTCCCCACTGAGCGAAAGGCCACGGACTAGTGATGGAAGCAAGATCTTCGGCTGGCTGGTGGATAATGGGGGAAAACCTCTAACATTTGTCGTACTTCAGGACGTACTGGGCTGCATCCTTCTGCATGTAAGGCCACCAGTATCCCTGTGAGATGGCTCGGTGTGCGACCGATCTACCGCCGACGTGACTTCCACATATCCCTTCATGGATTTCGAACAAGACGCTCTGTACTTGGTCCGGATGAACGCAGTGCAAATAAGGACCTGTAAAAGAACATCTGTAAAGTTCCTTACCTGGTGACAGCCAATACTTGAGAGATGCATGCTTGATTCGCCGAGCTTCAGCCTTATCGTCTGATAGCTTGTCTGTGTCGAGGTAAGAAATGATTGGGTCCATCCATGATGGTCCCAGCTTCTCCGCTGTCAAGGCTTCGTCCTCCTCGTGGAAAATGCTAGGATTGGCAAGGGTTTCCACGGTGACCGTCCTTCTCGAACCTGATTTCAGAGCCGTGGCCAGGGTCGCCAAGGCATCCGCATGTGAGTTGTTATCTCGGCTAATCTGTCGAAGCTTGTAGTTTTTAAATTGACTCAGAAGTTCCTTGGCCTTTGCTACGTACAACATCATTCTGTCGTTCTTTGCAACGTATTCCCCTGTGATTTGATTTACGACAAGTAAGGAGTCCGAGTAAATGACGATTTCGGGAATTCGAAGTTCAATGGCTCGACGTATTCCGGCGAGCAAGGCCTCGTATTCTGACTCATTGTTGGAAGCAGTGAATTCCAGCTTGATGGCTTGCTCGATGGTTAGACCATCTGGTGTAACGAGTACGATGCCAGATCCTGCCCCCCGGTCATTGGAAGCTCCGTCCACGTAGAGTTTCCAATGATCAGATTGTTCCCAAAGATCCAGGGGGATTTCGTGTTGCGGTTGGCCCGTGGCCGGGGTCTCTTCTACTTCTGGTGAAATTTCGACAGAGAACTCCGCAATAAAATCAACGAGAACCTGCCCCTTCACTGCCGATCTAGGCTGGAACTTGATGTCAAACTCTCCTAATTCTACGGCCCATTTCGCAATTCTTCCTGAGAAGTCGGCTTTCCTTAGGAGGGGTTTGAGCTGGTGGTTGGTGAGGACGTTAATGGTGTGAGATCTGAAGTAATGCACCAACTTTCGGGAGGCGACTACCAGTGCGAGCGTCAGTTTCTCCAGGGGTAGATACCTGGTCTCGGCTCCAAGTAGTGTTTTGCTGACGTAATAGACTGGGAATTGTTGCCGATTTTCTTGCCTGAGTAGGACCGCGCTGACTGCATGGTCTAACACTGCAAGGTAGAGGAAGAGCTCTTCATGCTGGACAGGCGTGGAGAGCAGGGGTGGTTTGGTGAGGTAATCTTTTAGATCGGCGAGGGCAGAGTCACACTCAGGGGTCCACTCGAACCGTTCCTGTTTCTTTAGGAGCTGGAAGAAAGGTCGGCACCGGTCCGAGGAACGGCTAATGAATCTGTTGAGTGCGGCGGCCATTCCTGTCAATCTCTGAACCTCTTTGGCATTCTTTGGAGCGTGAACGCTCTGGATTGCACTAATCTGCCGGGGGTCCATCTCGATACCCCGATGCGTGACCAGGAACCCCAGAAACTTGCCTGAGCCGACCCCGAAGACACATTTTGAAGCGTTCAGCCGCATTTTGTAGTCTCTTAGGATACAGAGTACCTCCTTTAGGTCCGCCGAATGGGCGTCGCTCAGTTTGCTTTTTACCACCATGTCATCGATGTAGACCTCGACAGTTCTGCCGAGCTGCGTCTTGAACATCTTTGTGACCAGTCGCTGATATGTGGCTCCGGCGTTCTTCAGGCCAAAGGGCATAACTCTATAGCAGTAAATACCCCTTGGAGTGATGAAGGCCGTTTTCTCTTGGTCGTCGGGGTGAAGTGGGATCTGGTGATATCCACGGTAGGCATCCAGGAAACTCATCCTTCCGAAGCCGGCGGTTGCATCCACAAGCTGGTCAATTTTGGGCAGGGGGAATGGATCTTTGGGGCACGCCCTGTTGAGGTCAGTGAAGTCTACACAGACCCTCCATTTGCCGTCCTTCTTTTTTACTACCACGGTGTTTGACAACCAGCTTGGGTAGTTGATCTCCCGAATCGCTCCAGCTTCCAAAAGCTTCTCTGTTTCCTCCAAGACAGCGTCCACATGCTGGATAGCTGCCCTTCTCCCCTTTTGGATAATAGGTCGGCAATTTGGGTTTACATTAAGGAGATGACAGGCAACGTCGGCGGCAATCCCAGGCATGTCATAGGGTGTCCAGGCGAATACTTCCAGAAAGTCTGTCAGTAACTCTATGAGGGATTTTTCCTCTTGTTTGGTCAAGGAGGTGCCGATGACGAAGTATTTTTCCCCTTGCCGATCTATGTATATCTTCTTCAGGTCCTCCACAGCTTTATTCTCGGGCACCTGTCCCACATCGTCTATGGTGGGGGTGTCTTCATGCAGCTCCATCATTTGTACTTTCTCTGATCTTGTCTTGGTCGCACATGCTGTTAGGAAACACCGTTTGGCGGTCACCTGGTCTCCCCTTATCTCGCCAACCCCCGCTGGGGTTGGGAACCGAAGCAGCTGGTGGTAGGTGGAGGGAATGGCCTTCAAGAGGTGCAACCAGGTTCGTCCCATGATGGCGTTGTAGGGGGATGGTACGTTAACAACTAGGAATTCTGTTTGTAATGTGATCCCTCCAGCCGTCACAGGAACCGTCACTTTACCCATAGGCCAGACTGGGTCTGAGCTGAAGCCGACCAATGGGCTGAGCGATGGCTGGAGGTCGGACTCGCCGAGCCCCAATTGTTTGAACAGGCTGTAGTACATAACTTTAGATGAACTCCCCTGGTCAATGAGTAATCTTTTAACGTCACAGTCCGCCATTCTTAACGTAACAACCAAGACATCATTGTGGGGGATCTGCACTCCAGCGAGATCCTCGTCGGTGAAGGAGATTGATGCATGGGTATTGCCGACCTTGGCTTTCTTGCTGGGTGGTTGTATCTGCATCACTTCCCTTAGGTGCGCAGCCTTCTGCATCTCGGCTCGGTACCTATGTGGGTCTACGATTCCCGACTCTGCCGAACAGTGTAGCACGTTGATTACCCGAACCGGCCTTAGTTCTGGTTCCTTCTGGGCTGCTTCCCGCACTCGTGGTTGCTCGGCTTCGACCTTAGTCTTCTCCCGATCAATGAATTGGTCGAGGTGGCCAGCTTTGGCTAAGTCTTCCAAATGGGTTTTCAGATGCCGACATTGCTCCGTCTTGTGCCCCTTCTCGCGGTGGTAGGAACAGAACCTCTTCTGGTCCCTAGTTGCCGGGTCTCCCCCCAGCTTTGGGGGCCACTTGAAGAAGGGCTTATCACGGATCTGGGGCAATATTTTATAGATGGGGTCTTTAAAGACTGTGTAGACCCCATCGGGCACTCTTTTTCCTCGGCTGATGTCCTCGGATCGGGGTTTCTTGGCATCCTTCTTGCTCGTCTTTTCGGCTGCCGCGCCGATCTTGGGTGTTTCCCCTTGGGGTACGTCCTCGTCCAGCCGCGCATAGCGCTCGATCCTCAGCATTAGTTCTTGTATGGTGAGGGCTGGTTTCTTCATTAAGGACTGTCGCAAGCGATGCTCCCTGGGAAGGCCGATCTTGAACTGAGTTACAGCCAACTGCTCACTGCACTCATCAATTTCGTTATAAGCCTCCCAGTAGCGTCGGGCGTATGCTCGCAATCCTTCTCCTTCCTCCTTTCGCAACGTCAGCAAAAAGTCAACCTCCTTTGGCTGTAGGCTGTTTGCAATGAAACGAGCTATAAAGAGCTCGGCCATTTGCCTCCAGCTTGAAACAGACTTTTGTGGCAATTTGTTGAACCACCGTAAAGCCACGCTCCCCAGGCTGGAGGGGAAGATTCGACACATCAGCATCTGGTCGCTGCACCACACTACCATGAGCTGTTTGTAATGCCGAACATGGTTAATTGGGTCAGACTTCCCGTCATAGAGGGTGAACTTTGGCGGGGTGAATTTTCGAGGAATTGGATGGGATTCAATCTCCTCAGTGAATGGTGTGGATGCAATCTGGTCTAGGGCCTTTCTCATCAGGTCATGGGCTGTGCGCTCCTTAGTTTGCCGCCTTCTATCCTCCTGCTTTTCATTGTACCACTTTTCCCAGTCTTCCTTCCGCCGATCCTCCACCGCTGGGCTGCTGTTTGGCGGGGTTTCACTCCTGTCCCTTTGCCGACCCGTGCGCCTGTTAACGCAACGCGCGGTACTACTAGGGTGTAACTCCCTCTTACCGGTGGCGCTGGTTCGTCCCTGGCGCCAACATCCTGCTCCCGATCTGGGGACCCATCTCTCCTATGCCCATTCCTGGCAGAGAATGCCTCCCTCATTACCCGCACTTGTGAGGTGAGGTAGGCTATCTCTTCTCCGCGCCGCCGAATTTCCCTCTCTGCTGCACGGAGTGTATCCTCGCTTAGGACCCGCCCACTGGAGGGTGACGGGGCCAAATTCCGAGGGTGGTTCCTGCGGAAGTTTCTGTCCCTGACATAACCCGCATCCCTCCGCATTTCTTCTTGTGTCTCCGGGTGGCTTTCGGCGAACGTTCGTATCTCTGACCTCAGTATTCTTCTTTGCCGACCTACTGGTGTAGATTGGCAGTGTGCCGAACTGGTCTGGTTTTTACTGGAGGAAGCTCCGAAGCCCCTCCCGTTGTAGTTTTCTTTCCTCTGTCTCCGGTTGTTTAGACTCATGGTTTTTTTTTTTTTTGCCTTCCCACAGACGGCGCCAATTGTAAGTGGGATTCTTCGGGAAGGCTGGGCCGATCTCTCAAGCCCAACATGGATAAGTCCAAACTTCTTCCTGCAAGACGAATGGGTTAGAATGGGTCGACCCTAGGTGGGTCGATCTCACTCCGAAGGTTAAGTCAGCAAACTTTAGTCGAGAAGTATGAATGGGAGTGGTGTAAGTCAGGGGTTCATTTTTCATACCTGGCTCTCGATTCCTCGGGCTTTTTATAGTCTTTCGGGAAGTTTTTCTTTGGCCTATCAGCTGGCTCTCATGGTCTGCTGGTTAGGCATCATCATTGACGCCGCCTGGCCACCTGCAGCTTCTGGCGCATCGTCGTGGAGGGATTCCGGCTGACCGGACGTGCACGTCCACGTTTGTGTGGGCGGCCACCCGTGCATTAAATGCAAGTCAACTCCGCATTTAATGCTCTAAGACCGCCAGCGGTTTGCGCAAACCGTTGGCTGTCCGGGCCACGCTGGGAGGAGGTCGGTAATTTGGGCCGGCCTTTCCTCATAACTGGTTTGGGCCCCAACTTTTAATTCGAACAGATTGGGCCTCACCCATTAGGTTGGGCCGGGGGTTATTTCCCCACAACATCTTATACACTCTTGAAGTTTTGATTTGATGTGATTTTTGGATTATAAAAGTAGAGGCCATTTCATTCCATTGAGCCCATTGAGCCATTCATGTCTATATTTCTTTATCGATATTTGTATACACATGAGCCTAAAAATTTGTCAATGCTAAATTCCGAAATTGATACATTGCTTATATATTGGTAAAATTAAAAGCGTATGGAGTTGAAAAGCAAAGAAAAGAATAGAAAGGTATGAAAAAAAAACCAAGAGACAAAAAACATATTCAAAGGAAAAAGGAGTGAGGGAAGATGAGAAAATGTGAAAGTTATTCAAAAGTTGGAAGTGGGGAGTGCATATTCATTGATCATCATGTGTAGTGTGCATGCATATGTTGAAATCTATTACCGCTTTCTGTCTTCTTTCATTCATCATTTAGATGGCCACAATATCCGAAATTACATGAATCTTTAATTCAATTGTGTATGAGTCATCAATGACAATTCTCCAATGGTGCTTAAACAGTAGATATTCTTTTATGAAGCTATGCCAAGTCGATACACCTATAACTTATTGGTCTTTGCCAATTGGAATTGCTTTATTTGCATGTCTTGTACATTTACTCTTACAATGAGCTTTCCATTGAGGGACCCTGACTATTCATGTTCATAATTGAGGGCATGCCTGGTGCTTGGTGAGATTTGGATCGAAGCATAAAGGACATAAGTGTGTGAGTTTAAGACATTGAAGTTATATACTATTGGTAGTACATTTCAATATAATTTCCTTTCTTTAATGCTTTTATTCCTTTACCTTGCATTAGTTCATGATTTAGGTGGATTGAGAGTTGACTTGAAGGAGGTTAATACGTGCTTCATGTTTCTGTGCTATCATATTGGCATTGCATGAATAGATGTTTGTGGGTGTTCATCACTGTAAGTTCTCACGAGACACCACTTGTCCACTAGGGGTAACCTAAGGGTTTAAAGGCTTGGTCCATATGCTAAATGCACTCGTGACTCATGTTGGCCTAAGAAGGCAACCCAAGAAGGCAACCCAAGAGGGGGGCGAATTGGGTTTTATAGAATTTATATCAAGAATAACAACTAAAAATAGTTTATGTGTTTCAACAACAATTAATCAAAGTATATATATCAAGTAGGTGAAGTATATATCAATGTATATATTTATACAAGCATGTATAGTGAGTAAATAAGCAAAACAGAGGCAGAAGAGAAGAGCACCAGATTTATAGAGGTTCGGCCAACCTTGCCTATGTCCTTTCGAAGGGATTCCACTATGTAACACTCTTTACACAGTTTGTTGGTTTGCCACAAGTGCCCAGCTCACTCTTACAAAAGCTTCTTCCCAAGCTTTCAAAACCCAAGAGATTTTCTCCAAGCTTCTCTTAAACTTACAAGTGTTTTTACCCAAGAACACTCAAACTTACAGGTTTACAAACCAACACAAGTGAAATGAATAAAGGTTGTACAATGGGTAACTCTCCTAATGAGTATATGAATAAATACAACTCAATGAATAACCTTAAATACTCAGCAGAAATATATGGCAGTGAGGCACAGGAGATTTTCAGCTTCAAGCTTTTGATATAAATGGTATATTCACTCTAATCATCATTATAGAAGCTGTAAGTATCTTGTATTTGAAGATATGGATCGATTCTAGCCGTTGGAGAAGTATGGGAGAAGTTTTGGTTGCATTTTGCCCCATACCGTTTGTCAAAAAACTAGCCGTTACTGTCTGGGGTCGACCCTTTTAAGCAATGAGTCGACTCTTTTTGCATTTCAGCAGATTTGTTAAGACTCTGTCCAAATGAGTCGACTCTTTTGCTCTAGGAGTCGACTCTTTTAAGCAGTCTCCAGAAATTTTGTTCTCTGTTGAAATGAGTCGACTCTTTTTACAGCAGGAGTCGACTCTTTTGAGTCTCCAGTAGATTTCCAAGGCTCTGTTCGAAAGAGTCGACTCTTTTTACAGTAGGAGTCAACTCTTTTAAGCAGAAAACATGTTTTTGCAATTTTTCTTCATTCTTCTCCAAAGTCTCCAATCTTTTCAAGGATCATCCAAATAAGCTTTTTAAATATTGTAAACACTTCTTCAATGCTTGATGACTCCTAGAACATCTTCAATCCATTCTAGATGAATTATTTTTATTTTAATTACTTGTAGAGCTCTTCCATCATCAATACTTCAACCATTTAACCAAGTCTTCATCATAATCTTCAAGAGAGCTTCCAAGACTTAAAATCTTCATTTCTTCAACTGATTTTCTATCCTTCTTTGAACATCTTCATTTCTAGATTTCTTCTAGGATTCTTCAATCAATGTAACTTCTGTATGGACTTCAACAACTCTTCCAAGAAAGCTTTCCAAGTCTTATGATTTCTTTCATACCTTCAAGACATCATCAAATCTTATAAGAAAGCTTCCATGTCTTTGAGTCGGTCTCTTCTTCTTCTATTCTTGCAAGATATCTTCAAGTCTATAAAGTCTCCAATCTTTTCAATCAAGACTTTGAGTATTTTCATTCTTCTTCCTTGGCATTCATTTTCTTCATTCTCTTATAAGATCTCCACTTGTTGAATATGATGTGCCTTTATGCTTACCAACCTTCTTTCTAATATTTGCATCACAAATCCTCCATTATAATAAGTTTCAAGTCAAGATCTAATTAATAATTAATCTGCACACTAAGTCGAATTTTTAGATCATTAAACCATGTTTTGTTATCATCAAAATCAAGACATTGACTCAACAACTCTCACGAAAGTGGAGATAGGTTCTTTGTTTTAGTGTTTTGCTAGGGACTAGCAAACGTTTAGTTGGGGGGTGTGATTACATTCTAAAAGTGCAATCTACATGCCTTAATTAGCTAATTGTTGGTTTTTTAATATGTTTAATTATGTTATTTTCAATTCTATTTCATTACTAAGTTAGTTTTGTGTTTATTTTTAGGAATCCTAGTTAAACAGGGATAAACTTGCGCTGAAATAGAGTAGGCATTCGAAGGGAGTTCGAGCGGTCCTCTCAAGCATTCGAACAGCAAACAAAAGCGTTCGAATGGTACATCGAACGATCGCACGTCAAGTCCAAGTTCGAAGTGCATTCGAAAGATTCAAAGAGCAAATTTTCCATTCGAAGTGCGTTCTACGCATCGTTCGAAAGGTAGTCCGAGTCATTCGAATTGTGGCACAGGCGTTCGAACGGTTGTGCGAATCTGCAGAGACTTGGAAGTCTATAAAAGCTTGGATTGTTGTTTATTTTAGGGTTCGCGTTTTTAGTTTTGTTTTGGGAGTAGCAGCAGTAGTAGGTACATAAAATATACTGGTTTATAGCAAGGTTTTCATAGTTGCTCACCATTCCTGTAATAAGATCTTCAGGTTTGCAATTAATATATTCAGTTACTTTTATGCAATTTGTGTTTATCCTATAAAGATGAGTAGCTAAACTTTTTAATCTCGGCATCAAAAACGAAGATCAATTGAATGTTTTGGATGAACGAAGGACGTATATTATTGGTTTAAAAGTTAAATCTTCTAGTTTTTCTCTCTTCATCTTCTTCGTTCTAGAACTTTAAAAAACTTGGATGTTTGATTATGTTCGGTAACATTTATGCGTGAACCTATATTCAGTATATGCACTGCACGAATCAATGATACTCATCCTTGATTAAAATAACCTGATTTATTCTAGGAGTTGAAGTTTTGAAGAATATTTGTTTTTACCACTAAATCTTCTGAATCCGAGACTCACGACGTAGTCGAAGGATTTGAGTTATCAAATTATCTCCTTCGAAATTTCAAGAGATGCAATTGATTGGAGCGGCTGATCCCGGGACCTTTTTATTAATAGTTAAAACTATATTGCTTTCTAATTAATTACTTTTGAGTTTGAATTAGTTTAGACAAATAAACCCTCTCAAAACTATCAGATTTTTCTTTTCCTTTTAGGAGCAAGTCGTAGGATTTTTGTGAGTAACTGAGAGAAGTGTTTTAGTGTTTGTAGTTCTGTGTAATTTTTTTCCTATGGATCGATCTCGTACTTCTGAGTTATACTACTTTGCTGTCCTACACTTGGGATATCTCGAGCATACATTTGGAGGCTGAGTCAATTACTATGGGGAGACAGTTCTACAAAGAAGAAGTTGCATCTTATTAAGTGGGGAAAGGTCACTTTATACAAAGTTCATGGAGGTCTGGGCATTAAGCCCATTCAGCTAATGAATGCTACTTTATTCTCCTAATGGTGGTAGAGATTTGACTCAGAGAAAGATGCTCTTTGGAGGAGTCTTATATGAAGCAAGTATAACTTGGAAAGCTCAAGATGGCTTCCCTATGTAGGTATTTCCTTAAAACCCTCTGTCATCTAGAAATGTATCATTGAAATAGGATCTGTCAACAATGAATTTGACAAGGTTTTGAAGGAAAATCTTCATATATGCTTAGGTTCTAGTAATGCCACTCAGTTCTGGCACGAGCCTTAGGTCCCTCAAAGCCAAATTCAACCCCATGGCCAGAATTAGAGTCTGCTCTATGAACTATTTCCCAAACTTTACTCATTATCACTCAACCAACAAGAGCTCATTAAGGATGTGAGTGTTGGAATCTAAGTTTCAAAAGGGGTCTTAGAGCCTGGGAATGTGAGGATCTTAAAAGGCTGACTCACATGCTTATTTCCCTCTCTTTGATCCCTGGAAAAGATTTCTTCCTATCCTGGAAAGCAGAGTCCTCTAATAAGTACTCAACTAGCTCCTTTTATAATTCATTTCAAGACAAGTACTCAGCTAGCTCCTTTTGTAATTCATTTCAAGACAAGTTGGGTGTTCCAGTATGTAATTATCAGTTTGTTTGAAAAAATGCAGCTCCTCTCAAAATTCAGATTTTTAGATGGTTGGCTCTCCACAGGAACATTTGCACTAGAGAGTTATTAAAGCATAGAAATATCCTACCCCAAAATGCAAGTATTAGGTGTGTTCTTTGTGAGGAGGAAGATGAAAGCTCTAATCATTTATTACTTAGGTGCAAAACTACTTGGCTTATCTGGTCCTCCATCTTTAACTAGTGGGGTACTCAATGGATTTCTCCATTCAATCTAACAGATCTAGCCATTTGGTGGTATGACTTCAAGCTACTTAGCCTGGAAAAGTCCATTTGGAGAGCACTCTTCTTTGCTATAATTTGGAATATCTGACTGCTAAGGAATGGCATCATCTTCAATGGCACCACTCTTGACTGGCTAGAACATGTGCATACAATCAAGCTACACACTACATTTTGGGTGAAAGCTAAAGTTATTAATACTGACTTCAGTGTACTAGAGTTTATTCACAACATTACAGGTGTTAGAAATCTTAGGTGCTTATCCATTGCCAGGAAGTTTTAGTTGGCTCCTTGCCAACCCCTCTTTCCTTTATTTTGTATCTCTCTTCTCCCTTCTCTGGTCTGGCCTAATTTGGGTGTTTCTATCTCAGTGAAGCCTGCTCTTGTAATCCTTTATCTTCTTGAATGAATAGTCTTCTCTTTTGCTAATCCAAAAAAAAAAAAATGAGTGTCCAGAGTCTGATCAGATTTTGTTTTGTTTTTTTTTTTTTCTGAAAGGAACCTCCTCACAATCTCATGGCCTTATATGTAAGCACCCCATTTTTGCCCGCTCGACAATCTCTGATCTGTCCACACTCTCATTCAAACCGATATAGACATATTCAAGTTCAAATTAATTTTTTGAAACTCAATTCAATCAATCAATCGCTTTGCCTGCCCAGCACAAAATGACCAAACTACCCCTAGGGCTTTTCTGACACGCTTCTCGAGAAAGTACCTAAGTCCTCAGAGTAGTAAGTCCACATTTCTAAGATTGTCCCAAAGACAATCCAGCACGTTTAGGTGCCTTCCAGTCAGTTTCGTGTCAATTTTGAAACCATCCGGTCAAAATGACCATTTTGCCCCTAGGCATCCGAGCGCCTTGGGAACCACACTGGCTTTGGGTATCAAACCGATAACCTCCCAGGGATGTTTCTAATAGTATTCCCAACCTTTCAATGCATTTCTAGACCTTTCCGAGTCAATTCCGGCAAGCCCGATGCAAAATGATCGTTTTGCCCCTAGTGCACCGGTCGCCTTTTCCAACCACGCCGGTTCTGGGTATCAAACTGACAATCTCCTGGAACACTCTCAATAGTGTTTTCAAGTTTCAAGTCTTCTCCCAGGTCATTCTGAGTCCATTCTAGTGGTTTTCTAGTCCAAAATAACCATTTTGCCCCTGGTGGCCCGATCGAGCATTTTAACAATCTCGACATCCTTTTTGAAGCCAGTTACACTATTTCAAGGGTTTCTACCCATTTCTGGCCTTCCGGACTGTTTCTAGCCTCCCAAAGCATTCCCGAACTTTCCAGAGTCATTCCTAGTGGAGCAAAGTCAAAAATTGCATGGTAGTCACTAGGATAGGCGCCCAAATCTTCTGCCTTACGTATCAAGGGCCGAAGATATATTTCTTGTCGTCTTAAAAAGTTTCCTAAGTGGCTGGCGCCACTAGTAGTGGTGCCAAGCCAAAAAATGGCCCAGCGCCACTCCTAATAGCGCTAGTGCATTTTTAAGCCTAGCGCCACTACAACAGGCGTTAGGTCAGTTTAAATTGCCTATAAATACAAACCATTCCCCCTGCGTAAAAATGGTCATCAACCTCAGTCCAGAAACTCCACCTCTCTACATACAGCCTTCGAACTCTCTCCAAACCCTAGCTTTCTTAGGCCTTTTCAAACCCAAGCCTCTATACACTCTAACCCTAGCCTATATACATTCTATACGCTCATATATAAGCCCCTAACAGCCATTCTGCAAGTTCGAAGCTCTCAAAGTCTAAGAAAAGCAAAGCAAATAAAGCAAACAAAGCAAAGAAGATATGAGGTTGGTTTTCTCTTTACGTTTATGTAATTTTCCCCTTTCTCTTCTCTCTTTTAACCCACTTAGGTTCTCTCCTATTTTAATCCCAATCTTTTACCCCCCCCCCCCTCTTTCTTGCATGCTTGAAACAAGGGATTTTCCAATTTATGTGTAGGAATGACTATTGAAAGTCACCGTATCGGGGGCTTTCTTTTAGTTTAACTGGAGACCACGTGAATTCAGCTTCCTTGATTATGTGGTGAAGCCTAAACCTTGTATGTTTACAACCCTACTTGCATTGTGCATATCATACTCATATATCTCTTCAACATCGCTTTCTAAACTTGTTTTTCAAAACTTGCATCAAAATCTTTTTCAAAACTTGCATTAAAACCTTAATCTTCCAAACTTATTTTCAAAATCACAATCTTAAGATGATTCTAACTACTCCATGGTTAGGGTTATTTTAGGAAAGTGTTACATAAAACCCTACATACTTTTTGTCAAAATCACAATCTTGAGGTGATTCTAGCTTTTTCATGATTAAGGTTGCTTTAGGAAAGTATTATATTTAATGTGACCAATATGGTCCATATTTTCAAATCTTTATTGTTTTCAAAACCACATCCCTAGAGTGGTTCTAATCTTCCTATGGTTGGAATCGTTTTAGAGAAGTGAAATATTTTTAGAAACTTGTAAACGTCCATATTCTAATCCCTTTCCAAATCGTTTTTCAAATCTACTTTCTAAAACTTCTTTTCAAATCCACTTCCTAAGAAACTCTTTCAAAAATCTCCTTCTTAAAATTTTTCTTTCCAAAAGTTCTACTTTCAAAATCTCTTTTTTTTTTAAGTCCAAGTCAAACCCTAGAACTCATGGTTAGGAAACCTTAGTTTCTAATTTCCTTTTCTACATAAAATCCTAGGTTTCCAAAATTCTATTTTCTATCTCAAGGTCATAGATTCCAAACCCTATTTTTCATACCAAATCATAGCTTTCCAAATCTAAAATTTTCAAAACTGTACCTTTCCAATTCTACGCCAAATATAATCTTATAACTTAGGAAACCAAATCTAACATCCAATTTAGGAAACTAAATCAAATCCTCCGTTTTTGGAAACAAAATTAAATCATATCTTTTTCGAAATAAATCTAAAACTTGCATTAAAACTTTCTTCTTCCAAACTTATTTTCAAAATCACAATCTTAAGATGATTCTTACTATTCCATGGTTAGGGTTATTTTAGGAAAGTGTTACATAAGTTTTGGGTGTAAATCCTATATTGTTTTTGTTAAAATCACAATCTTGAAGTGATTCTAGCTTTTTCATGGTTAAGGTTGCTCTAGGAAAGTATTATATTTAATATGACCAATATGGTTCATATTTTTAAATCTTTGTTGTTTTCAAAACCACATCCCTAGTGTGGTTCTAATCTTTCTATGGTTGGAATTGTTTTAGGAAAGTGAAATATTTTTAGAGACTTGTAAAAGTCCATATTCCAATCCCTTTGCAAATCGTTTTTCAAAACTATTTTCTAAAACCTCTTTTCAAATCTACTTCCTAAGAAACTCTTTTCAAAAATCTCCTTCCTAAAATTTGTTTTTCCAAAAGTTCTACTTTTCAAAATCTTTTTTTTTTAAAGAACAAGTCAAGCCCTAGAATCCATGCTTAGGAAAATCATGGGTTTCCAAAATTCTATTTTCTATCTCAAGGTCATAGATTTCCAAACCCTATTTTTCATACCAAATCATAGCTTTCAAAATCTAAAATTTTCAAAACTCCACATTTCCAATTCTACACCAAATACAATCTTATAACTTAGGAAACCAAATCTAATCTCCAATTTAGGAAGATAAATCAAATCCTCCGTTTTGAAACAAAATCCAATCGTTTATTTTAGGAAATAGAATCAAATCTTTCCTAATTCTAATATTTCCTAATCCATACCTTTCTTAATTCCAACCCTTTCTCAAATCTCATACCTTTCTAAATCTTAATTTTTCAAAACTCAAACTTTCAAACCTTCCCTAAATTCAAACTTTCCTATCTTTTTAGATTTAAAGCTTTCCGAATTCCAAACTTCCAAATCTTTCTAAATTTCAAATCTTTTTTAAAATTCTAAATTTTCTAAATTTCAAATCTTTCTTAAACCAAATTTCTATATTCAAATCTTTTCAAAGTCAACTCTTTCTTAAAAAAAAAAACTTTCTTAATTCAAAACTTTTCAATTTTAAAAACTTTCCAATTTGAAATTTTTCAAAGTAAAACTTTCTTAATTTCAAACTTTCCTAAATTTAAACTTTCCTAATTTGAAACTTTTCTAAAATGAAACTTTCCTATTTTGAAATATTCCAAATTCCAAGATTTCTTAAGTCCAATCTTTTTTAAATTTTAACTTTTCAAATTTTCTAAGTCAAATCTTTTCCAACTATTCCAAATCATTTCTTTCTTAATCTCAAGTCTTTCCTAAATCTTCTTTTTCCTAATTCTAAATTTTCTAAAACCAAACTTTCTAAAATCAAACTTCTTGAGTCCAAACCAAGTCTTTTCTAAGTGTGTGCTTCAAGCCTAAGTTGCCTTAGGCCTTAGGATACCTAAACTCTAGTTCAACCCTAACCTTAAAGTTAGGAGACTTCCAACTCTTTTCTAAACCAAGATGGTTTTTAAATTTCAATAAAGGTCAAGCTATTTTCAAAACTTCTTTTTTCTCTAAACCAACTCCAATTTCCAATCTTCTAAGTCTAAGTTCTAAACCAAATTCTTTTCAAACCTTCTTGTTTTTAAATCGGACTTTTGTCCGAACTACAACTGACCTGATTTCCAACAAAGGGATACGTAGGCAACCCTTATGGGCGTGGTCATAACCTTTTTCAAAGTTCCATTATCTTTTTCAAATTTTCAATTTCACAACCTTTTTCAAAATTCCATAATCTTTTCAAAATTCTATTACTTTTTTCAAATTCCAATTTCATAAGTCTTTTCTGAATTTCCAAAGCTACAATCTTTTTCAAATCTCCAATTCTAATCTTTTCCAAATTCCAATCTATTTTCAAATCTCAAATCTTTTTTCCAAATCTATTTTTCAAAATCAAACTCCTTTCTTGCACTTGCATATCATATATCATTCTTTTTAAAATTATTTTTCAAGTACATAAAAGTGGACATTTAATAATTGAAAATTCTAAATGAATGAATCTAGGGTGAACAGACATGTAGGTACCGCAAGGACGGGATAGGGTGATAGCTTAGTGCGTCTTCTCTATACGTAACTAACCCTGGAATCATAGATCACTGTTTTTGAAAGACCAAATCAGAGTTATTTTTTCTAAAAGGGCTTAAATCTTTTCAAAGGTTGTCAAACAACCTGCCTTCCAAAAATCTCTCTTTTGAGGAAGTTTTCCAAAATCTTTTTTTTTTCAAAAACTCTAAGTTTAATCTTCGGATTACACTTACCTTTAGATGACCTAACTCACCTTAATCAAGTTAGGTGACGATCCCAAATGTTTTCCAAAAGCTCTTAATCAAATTAAATTTCTAATTCAAACCTAGTCGCACTAGTCATTCTAGGAGAAAGAGTTCTAACGAGAGAGTACTGTATTTTTTCCACTTGTGTGTGTATTCTTCAAATATGAAAAATCTGGGTGAGACTTTGTATACACATGCCATGTAACCATGTCTATGAGGTGTAAAGTCCTGCATATTTTGAAAGAAAAATGATATTTTTTAAGAAAATTTGTAACAAAAAAATCCCATCGAAATGACGTGGCAATGATATTATTGTATCCAAAAGCCATTAGAATGGATATTTTATTTTAAAATGAAAAACTCTGAATCAACAACATCATTATGAACATAAATTTTTGTATGTAATTTTATGTTGGAATATCATTTAAAAAATATTGTTCATTCTTGTAAAAATGTATTCCAAATATTGGATGACTGAGGATCATCATGCGGTGCCATAGTCTTTAAATTGTTAAATTAATTTAGTGATTATTCTTTCACTTCTATAGGATAAACGAAGAATGTCAAATTGTCGGAAGCAGGAGAAGATTCAGGACAATGAGATATGCAACCTCATCCCAATTTTCTCCATGATTCAATATCCAAAGTCAAATGGTCAAATTTTCCTACCGACGTTCCATAAAATTTCCTACTCAATGTGGCACAGCTAGTGCACTTCATTTAAGCATGTTACTATGCCCTTTAGGCTGGTTTCTTCAGTATAAGATTTTAAAACCAAGCAAAAATTTCAGATTCTCTTTGTAGATGGAGTTGCCCTTTTATGTGGGAATGGAAAGATTATGTGGCAAAACAGAGACAAAACTTAAATAAAGCAATGAGAGAACACAAAAGCAAACACGTACATTATTTCCTCGTTGTAACGAAGGCGGGATGCATTTATTTTATTCTTATTGAATAATTCAAATATTTGGTGAAACAACATAAACGAAATGTTATCATGCTTAAGCTACAATTAAGCACTTCATGACCACTCTCTCATGTCTTGATTAAATTTGATATACTGGTAAAATTTCGACTTTTAGAAGATCAATAGCCCCAACAGCAAGCCCAACTACACTTGATGTAGCTTTCACTTTGCTGGAAATTGATGCATCGATATGAAGTACTAGTTTGTTATTATCAAATAACTCAAAGGAAGACTCTTGTAATTTACACTTAAAAAAATTACTAACAGAGTCACCACCAAGAATAATTAATATTTTAGTTTACAATCACAAACTATCTGTTTTTCACCATCTTAGAAATTGTACGCTACGACCGTCCAATTACCCCTTTGACTCTTTGCACGATAGAGAAAAAAATAAAATAAAGGTATCATTGCTCTTAGGCATATTTCGTATTTAACTATGTATTTTTTTTTTGGTTGCATTGATCGAGGCTAGCTCATATCAGCTTTTGCAAAGGTGAAGGTTCCGAATGCTTGTGCACTTTGCAGAACCAATTCGGAAGCTTCCACATGGAACAAAATTGTTAAAGGACTCATGATACCATA
The DNA here is from genome assembly GCA_033060915.1 of Euryodendron excelsum. Classification (NCBI taxonomy): domain Eukaryota; kingdom Viridiplantae; phylum Streptophyta; class Magnoliopsida; order Ericales; family Pentaphylacaceae; genus Euryodendron; species Euryodendron excelsum. The sequence goes on along the minus strand of CM065399.1, from coordinate 2,029,370 downwards.
TTGAAAGAGATGCGAAAGAGCTCTGATACCATTAAAAAAGATCATAGAATATGTGTATCATAATACATTGTGAATTAGTCTTACATTGGGGAATAATGAACCCTACTACATAAATATATACATATATATATACATATCTGTGTGACCATTATCCTACAGAAGATTACGCCATCTTTCTTTTCTCCTAGCTTGCTGTGCTCTTATCAATATTAATTATATTCATGATCACAAACACATAAGTTTTCCAGCTATCTTTAGGAGGCCTGTGGTGATCTTAAGGAAACAATGTAAAAATATAAATAAATAAATAAAGCCTAAATAAGACATAAATTTCGTAAAATAAACAACTACATTAAAACAGGAACTGAACTACGCTTAAATAGATGTGAAAATCTGCCATTCCCATAAACTGTTCAAACGGATCGGCCCAGCATTTTAACGGGTGATCAAACACCCATCTGGCGCACTTTTAGGCTGCAGTATTTTCTGACGCACTTTTGACCTGATTCAAGCAGAAAAACCATCCTCAAAAGTTTCTGATGCGTTGTAATTCTTGATGCACCATTCAAATAGTCCTCCGTCGCGTTCGAACGGCCTTACTAGGGTTAGAACACTTCTCCTTTTGGTCCGATTTCATCCTTTTAAAGTCCTGATTCTTGTTTATATCAAACATTATAAGTTAGATACGATTTAGGACTAAAACTACATAATTAATTATACTCTAAGTCTAACAAAGAACTATTTAAGGTATATTAATTGCACTTTTAGAGTACAATTAATGACGTGGCAATAACTGACTTATCCCATGAGAATCTAACTATTTTTTAGATTAACAAACTTCTACACCATGTTTTTTGAATGCTATGATCTCCTACCAAAATTCTGTAGAATCTCCTACTAAAAGTTTCACCGGGATTATGTGGCAATAATATTTTTGTAATTAATAGTAATTATTATAGATGTTTTGTTTTAAAATGAAAGACTCTAAATCAACAACATCACTAAGTACAAAAATTTTGTACGAATTTTCTGTTGAAATGTCATTTCAAAATGTTACATGCTTGAAGAAGTTAAATACATATTCCAAACGAAGGACTGTGGGCTGTCATGCGGTGCCATAGTCTTTAAACTATTGAATTAAACTGTTCAAAATGTCAAAAGCAGGAGAAGATTCAAAGACAGTGAGATATGCAACCACATCCCCATTTTCTCCATGATTCAAGATTCAAGGTCAAATTGTGCATTTCGTTTAAGCATTTTACTGTGCCCTTTAGGCTGGTTTTTTCTGTAAAAGATTTTAAAAGCAAACAAAAATTTCAGGTTCTCTTTGTAGATGGAGTTACTTTTTTATGTGGAATGGAAAGTTTGTGCTGCAAAATAGAGAGACGAAACTTAAATAAAGCAATGGGAGAACAGAAAAGCAAACACCTGAGATTAGGTAACGAAGGCAGGATACATTTATTTATTTTTATTGAATTAGTCAAATATGGCAAAACAAATAGACGACATGTTATTGTGCTTAAGCTATAATTAAGCACTTCCTGACCACTCTCTCATGTCTTATTTAAATAAATAAATATCCCAAAGATTGTACCTACTTTTTTTTTAAATTAATAAATTCAATTGTTACTCTATTTTTTTTATCTACTTATTTTGTAGATGTAGAAATTGGTGTGTACAAATTTTGGTATGCTCGCTGAGACAATCTCTCCTCTAATCTCTTTTTTTTTTTAAAGTCAAATTTTCGCCTCCCTCTAAACATGCTAAGGGAAAAAGAAGATTCTGCTTCCATAATACAACTATCTTCTATCGACAAACAACTTGTAACATTGACCAAAGCTGTGGAGACCCTTGTGAACTGTGATCAAGAGCAAGAGATTCAATTTGAAAAACCTTTTGCTCAAATTTGAGCAAGTGAAAAAATCAAAATGCGGCATAATAAGTTTATCGAAATTCATGCCTAAATCTTCTAAACAAGACACTCCACAAGAAATTCTTTAAGCCTCATCAAATTTAAAGGTTTCAAGTAAAAGTATTCAAGTCTCCTATGATGGATTGATTCCTATTGATCAGCTGAATGATTTCATTATGGGGGCAATTGCTGAGAAAGATTTTAGTAAATCTCAAACTTTTCAATGCTACACAAAACCATTCACGCGGAGGATAGAACTGCTAAAGATACCAGAGAATTATTAACCTCCAAAATGTCAACAGTTTGATGGCAAGGGCAACCCTAAACAACATGTTGCCCACTTTGTGAAGACATGTAGCAATGCTGGAACAAATGGTGATCTACTAGTCAAACATTTTGTTCATTCCTTGAAGGGATATGCTTTCAACTGGTACACATAACTGGAGCCAAATTCCATAAATAATTGGGAGCAATTGGAGCACGAGTTCCTTAATCACTTCTACAGTACACGACGCATAGTCAACTTGATTGAACTCAGTAATACTCACCAACAAAAGTATGAGTTCACCATTGACTACATCAATAGATGGAGAAGCCTGAGTCTTAATTACAAGAACCACTAGTCTGAAACCTCTTCCAATGAAATGTGCACACAATGAACAAATTGGGGCTTCTGCTACATTTTACAAGTAATAAAGCCAAAGATTTTTGAAGAGTTGGCAAGTCGAGCTCATGACATGGATTTAGCATATCATCCGGTAGTCAAGAAAATATCCTTGAGGAAGAAGTGCAAACTGAAGAAAATGAAAACAACTCTTCTTCAAGTGAATTTGTGGAGAAAAATTAAATAACGATGAAGACGAAACTGAAGCCGCATCATGTCTGACTCTAATTATTTTTGAGCTTTTAGATTTTAAAACTCCTCCAAATCAACAAATCGAAGAGTTTCTTGATGCAAGTCTAAACTGTCTATCATCTTCTCAAAAATTGAAGACTAAAGATTCTATAAAACTCCTTGATGCATAAGCCTAAACACCACGTTCCTCCTTGTCCTCATGAGTTTAAACTACGAATGACATCAAATTGAACTACATCTGGCTCGATCCCAATAGGGTATGTAGGTAGCTTAGAAGCTCATTCCGAGTTCAGTCAGCCAAATAAAAGGAAAAAAAATCAACTCATGGTGCCGACATCATTAGCGATCAGAGAAAGAATGCATGAAGATAGACTTGTCAACAATAAAACCTAGAGAATGAATCACAACATCATATCGATGGATTGTGAAGTGACTGGGATCCACCAAATCGAATGGCTCTGGGGGCGGACCCCTTAACAAATAAACTATCAACTTGTGAAGGGTCAGCGCACCACCAAATCGAATGGCTCCGACAGCATATCCTCTAACAGAAAACTTGTCAACTTGTTAAGGGGTGGCCCTCCATCAAATTGAATGACTTTGGCGGCATATCCATTAACAGATAATTCTCAACTTGTTAAGGGGCGGCCCTTCAAATCGAATGGCTCCAGCGTTGCTCCATCAATTACAATGACTCCGCCGGCAGATTGATTGATAGATCATGAAGTGGCCGCACTTCATCAAATTAGAGCGGCTTCAATGCAAAAAACCAAGTGGAATTTGATGATAATAAACCCAAGGGCCAATTTTTTTTTTGCTTCATTGTACAAGCACCAACGTCAGTTAGGTCTTCTTTGATTCAACAATATTTCTTTCTGAAAGAGAGTGCCAAAATTCATTAATGAATAAATACTGCTTCTTTGAAGAAGATATGTCTTCGATTACCACCATTGCACAACCTGCTCTGCGGCAAAATAGATAAATAAATAATGTGCAATGGATGGATCTAGCAAATTGCAAAATCAAGTGCTTCTATAGGCAAGAAAGCAAAAAGTGTGGGATTCAATATAATTATTTAAAGAGGTCCTACAGTGAAAACCAAATAAAAAAAAGGATACAGCATTTTCATCAGCTTCAGTACATGACAGTGCAAAGTTAGGATCTAGTAATGCAATTAAAGCAATCACCAATTCAAGTTTTCAGTCCTTGCGACTCATAAACAAAGTTTCTGTCATCCCCAAAAAAAAAGGTTCAATTGCCTAGCCTTCAAAGTACAAAAGGGTAAAGAAAAAAAAGAACCAAAAGATACAGTGACTTTTCAAGGTCTACAAAGAAAGTAAAGACAAACTGATTAGGAAGGAGCGAAAGATAGCGTCATGCAATGACTAAATCAATTTCAATTTTCTTAACACTATTGGCCATGTTAACTACAGCCCAAGTGTGTGTATATGTGCTCGTGGGTGAAAATTGCTTGCAAATAATTTAGTCCAGCATCAGCCACGTGTGTATATAAGCTCAATGATAATTGCATATACTTGACTCTTTGCTTACCAACTCACCCCGGATGAGAATACGCCCAAGGCACCATCAAACCATGGCAGAAATCCTTTAGAGACTTTACAAAAAGACACAAGTCATAAGAGACTTTACAAAAATCCTTTAGAGACAAAGCGAGAGGCTTGAAGGTTAAACAGGATTCAACCAACCAATATTACAATATAAGCCTATTTCAAGAAAGATGGATCCAATGCTTTAAGTTCTTCAATAAAATGAAAAAAAAATAGCAATCAACACACCATTTTGCTTGAATCCAGAATAGAACCTGCAACATGATTCCTTCCACTATGCCTTTCCAACTGATAGGATTGCTGTTAAAGAAAGCATCATTTCTTGCTAACCAAATGTTCCAAATTGTTGCCAAAGACAAGACATCCCAAATATAGAATCTCTGCTTGCCATTTTTACAATCAAGCCACCAGGAATATGACAGAGAAATTGAAAAAGGACATACCCAAACCATACCCCACGAGTTGAGAATGTATCACTAAAGCAGCCATGTAACTCTACATTTCAGGATGAGATGATCAGTGTCCTCCAGCTCCATTTTGCATAATTCACACAAAACATTAGCATTTTACTTTAAAATGTTCCTTTGTATAAGGAAAACTCTTGTTTTGATCCTTCCTTGCAGAGCCAACCAGCAAAATAATTGCACCTTTAAGGGAGCCCATGATTTCCATAAGGCTACCCTTTCTGAGGGGTGTTGTAGATCTACCTCTTCAGCTATATCACAGAAGGATTTAGTTGAAAAGAGGCCATCTGAACTTACTGATCATAATAAGTCATCTGATGCAGTTCCATCAATGGTCATGCTTTACCCTATCAACTTGAGGTCTTCCACACTACTTTCTTCCCAAGAGAATAAACTTCTCCTAAACTTGAGATCCCAACCCCCTAACTCCTTTATATGAAAGAGAGAATAGCCTAGGGAATTGATCTCTTAACACAAGGCCATCTATCTAGGGATCCTCCCAGAATAATCATAAATTTCATTTCCCATAAAAATTCTGAGATGGGATTTTAAGATGCTCTTAAAGGGCTGTTGATCTTCCTTTACTATCAGAATATCTTTCATAATGGTTGATAGCTCAGACCCAAAATCTTGAGTCATTCCATTTGTATTTAGAACACATGAATTTTCTCTATAATGCATCACTGTCCTTAACAAATCTCCACCACCACTTTGTAAGCAATGCCATATTCCTTACTCTTATGGGAACTAGACATATGCCTCCATTCTGTTTACTTCTAGTAACCTTACTCCAACTGATATAATGGATCCCTTTTTCCAATCTGATTTCTCCAAAGAAATTTTATTTGTAGCTTATCAATTTTCTTGCACACCTTAATAGGAGCTCTCAACATTGATAGGTAGTAGGTTGTCAAGCTTGCCAAAGTAGATTTGATGAGAATTAATCTGCCCCCAATGGGCAAGTACTTCTTTTTCCACAAAGCAAGCTTGGATTTAATCTTGTTTACAACCCCAGACCAGCTATTACAAATCCTGGGGTTTGCTCCAATGGAAAGGCATAGATAGTTAAGTGGAAGAGCTTGCTTTTAGCAGCTGAAAATTTTCTTTGCCTTTGTGAGAAAACCATCATCAACTCCAATCCCACTGACCACTGACTTTTTAAAGTTAATTCTAAGGCCAGAGAGGAGCTCAAAGAACCTTAATATCCTCTTAAGTATTCTTATTTCCTCCAATTCTACTAAGCTAAAAATTGGTGTATCATCAGTAAATTGAAGGTGGGAGATGGATTGATTGTGCTCTAAAAGTGCAATTATAAGACCATAACTTGTGCTTTGTTACCTTTAGTTTAGGATTGTAGATACCTCTTTAGTTATATTCTAGTACTAATTAAGTTTATTTTGATTTCTCTACGAAATGAAGCTAAAATGTGGCTAGAAGTTGACCACTGAAGTCATAGTTCGGACGCCGTTTGGACGAAGGCTAAAAATTCAGAGAGTTGTTTTGATCACTGCATTAATCGTTTGAATGTCACTTAATACACTATTTTGCTCTTTCGGATGACCATCGAAGGATTTCTCAAGGAATGAGATCTCATCATTTGAACATCACTTAATACACTATTTTGGTCGTTCGGAAGACCATCGAAGGATTTCTCAAGGAATGAGATCTCGTCGTTCGAACGTCAAAATATCCACTGTTTTGGTCGTTCGGACGACCAACTGACCTAGCTGCAGAATTTTTATTTGCTTGTTAGTTTAGGACTCCATACTTAATTACATATACTTGTAATTAAACCCTAAAAGGGAGAAGATGTTTTTCTAGGTTTTAGAAGTAGTTTTAGAGTAGAAATTTCCATAGTTATCATTTAGTTTTCAATTCCTGTAATCATATTACTTAGTGTTTCAATAAATTTACATATAACTTTGTGTATTTACAATTATGATGAGTAGCTAGGTTCCATCTTGGGATTAATTGTGAAGATCAATTGAAGATCTTAGATGAATAATGAAGGTAAACTGGTTTTCAATGTTTAAATCTTTTCCTTCATAATTCTTTGGGATCAAACCCTAAATATTTATGAAAGCTTAGGTTTTTAACTATGTTCAACAATACTTATGCATGAACTCTCTTCAAGAATGTTAATTCAAGGGTTTCAAGCTTGTTCTCTAATCAAACGGTGGATTTTCTCAAATTTGTGTGAAGAAGATGATTGAAAGAGAAAGTTATTCAGGGTTTTGATGCTTGATCTACAGAGCTCTCTTTTGCTTGTAGGCAAAAATCTTTATATTGTGTTATTCTCTTTGAAGGATCACCCCCTATTTATAGTTGAGGGTTTAGAAAATCCTGAATATCTTTAAGTACCTTATAAAAATTATCTCTCTTTAATTTAAAAGATATGTGATTATACCCTAAAAGTATAATCATAGGCCCTTAATTCGCACCATGTTAGATTTATACTAGTGTTAATTTTCTTATTTTAGTTAAATATTTGTTTGATTATGTTTTGTGTGTGCTTTGTAAGTTATATAAGCTAATATAGGAAAAAAGAAAGCAAGAATAATCAAAGCAGATTCAAGGCAAATAATATGGTCATAAAAATTCAGACAAGTCTAGGTATTCTGGCCATATCTTTTGACTCTGATATCCAATTGAGCTAATTTTTGTGCCATTGGAAAGAAGACTTCAAGAGCTACAATTTGTCCTCTAATGTGCATCGGCTGAATCGGCCTATAAGATGGTCAAAATCAAGCTTCAAAGTAGACGGGTGAATAGTAACCGTTCAATCAGTCTGGCAAACTTTAGAGAGGGCGTTTTACCGTTCGATTCCATAAATAGTGAACAATGAATAGCGACCGATCGAGCACTACAGTGACTTTTTAATTGGCCGTTCGATCGGTGAACAGTGCCGATCAATCGGTGATACAGATCTGGGGTATAAAAGCTGTTGTTCGAAAAAAATGAAAAAAAGTGTGGATAGTTAGGGTTTGTAGCTGCCAAGGGGGCGGCGTGGGAGGCTCCTCCAAGGTTGGTTTTTATGTTTTTGTGTATTTTTAGCTTAGATTTATGTTTGTAATGTTAATGTAGAGTAGAAATTGTAACTTTCTTTCATTGTAATTTATTTTTCTTCACTTTCTTGCACTTTCCTTCACTTTCTTTATAGCCAAATAGATTTATTGTTATAGTAAAATTTAGATTTAATTCTCTTTATACTTTCTTTATATTTCTACATGCTTTTATGATGAATTTAAGTAGTTAGATTTATCTTGGGTATGATTGTAAAGATCCACCGAAGATCTTCAAGTATTTCAATGGGGATTCATGAACTTCAAAATTTTATTCCTAAATTTGTATAGTTCTATTTGGTTGGGTGTTGGATTTATTCGAAAACTTATATTCATAACTAATTTGGTAATATATATGCACAATTTAACAATCGGAATAGATCTTGCACATTTCTAAGGTTTGCTTCTAGGGTTCTATTAATTGGTTTAATCCCTACACTCAACTAAATATGAACTAAAGGTTTTATGACCAAAATATTCCGAATCAAAAATTCACGATGTGATTCTTGATTTGAGTTATAAAAATTCTTTTTTGAAATTCTTGTTGTGAATTGGTGGATTGAATCAATCATATCCAAGCTTTCCATTTTAATTGCTTTAAATTTAATTTCAATTTGCTTTACTTTAATTCCTAGTTAATTATTTTAATTTCTATTGCACTAGTTTAGTAATCCAAAACCCCTATCAAAAATCAAAAGATTTTCAGCCTTTTTATTTTTTATTTTATTTTAGATCCAATTCCCCACATAATTGCAAATTAATCCTAGGCTAGGTTAGTGTAAATTGAGTACTAAAGCCTATATTTGGCAAGGTCTTTTGGAAGAGAACGAGACCGGATTATCGATTTATACTTCATCACGACCCCTGTACTCTTACGGGGTACTAACTTCATTTTATAGTTTTTTGAGCGAATCAATATGATAATCAATAAAGATATTTATGGACATGTGTCCAATTTTAATTGGATGAAATATTTATCTTCTTCCTTGTAGGTCCTATGTAACGAGTGGCACAATTTGAGTAGCTTAAAACTTGTCACTTGAAAACTGCATCATTTTGACACGTGGTGGCATATGATTCACACAATCTTGCAAGCTTTGATGAAGTCTCCTAGACACGTGGCAATATTTAATTTGTCAAGATTTAAAGTTTTACAAGACAAGTGGCTATTTTTAAATGGCCAAATTTTGTGTGTCTATAACATCATTTTGATGATAAATTTTGTACAAATTTTCTCGTTATATGGTATTACCCTTTCCTTTTTCATTATACTGTTTCTTCTTTTCGTTTATTGGATATTCAGACCACTCAGTTTGATCAATGTTATTTCTAAAGATATGTTTAATTTGATATTTCTAGCACATCTACTTAATCTCTCAAATAAAGAGAAATCTACAACAGATAAAGCTAGTGATCAGAACTGTTACATACAACACTTGAACAATCCAAGAAAAAACTCACTTTATTTATTACTTTGAAGAGAATTAAAAAGGTTAACGTAAGCAAGCTAGACTCGTTATGCCTTCGTTAATGAATTGGGCACGATAGGGGGATTAGGATATTCTCTATTCCATGGTTGGAGAGATCTCCATTCTATTAATTTGAGTAGTTAGCACATTAGTTAAAATAAAAATAAAGAATTCGGATGAGTTAACTTAAAATTTATTTAAAAATAAATAATTTTATAGTTATGTATAAAAAATTAAATTTTGTCTCATTTAATTCATTGATTGATAGAATGAATATTTTTCAACTATAGAATGAAGAAAATCCAAATCCATGACGGGGTGGGTTTTTTTTTTTTTTTTTGTGGCTAAAATAAGGAAGATCGTAAGGAGGACAATAACCTGGTACAACAATATTGTGGAAATGCTTATTTTTGTTGGCCAGTTGCACCAAAACTTAATTGCTGTAAACAAACAAGCTTATGACCAAGCTGTACGGGTGGTAGCCATGCTAGGTGATTGAAAACTACGTATGTACTCAGAAATTTAAACCAAATAGAAAATATCTGTGTTTTGTGTAAGATGGGTTGGGATTATGATGAGTGGATGGATCGACAACATTTTGAAAATCCTCATTAAAACCCTTTTGTTCAACCTCATATTGACACAGTAAGTATGTTACAGCTTCCAATTCTCACTTTTTTATGCTTGAAGACTCTATTAGAATGTACATTAAGTGCTTGAATAAAAATGCTCCTTTCCCACCTAATAAATTTGTTGGGTTCCCTCCAAAAAAAAAAAGGAAATCTGTTCTGGAAAATTCCCCTCTCAAGAAACTTAAATACATAACAAATGAAAGAAAAACGAAGGAAAGGAAAAGAAAATAGCATAATTGGGACTGCAATGAAATACAAATCAAACAACGATGCTTCGGCAGTTTTGTTTGGTTTGAAATCGAAAGACCATATGCCCCATAAGAAAAATGTTTTTGAAAATTATCACAGACATCAACTAGTATTATTTATCCTAGTTCGCAGTCACAAACTCTCGTCTGTCACCATTTCAGAAATTGTACACTACAAAGGTCTAATTACCTCAGCATTGACTTTTTACAGGACTAGTATCGTTGCTCTAATGCATATATATGAAATTTAAATATGGTTTTTTATTTTTTATTTTTTTGCAGTGAGCGAGTTTGGCTTATAGCAGCTTTTGCAAGGGTGAAGGTTCCAAATGCTAGTGCAGAGCCAATTCAGAGGCTACCACAAGGCACAAAGTATACATTGTTCCATGTTTGGCAGGAAATTAGTTGACTAACTTATTCGAGAATTTGAAGCAGTTACACATGTTGGCAAGGTTGAATTTCTGACGAAAGACAAGAACATAGCCAAAACTGTTGTCAAAGATGATGCAAAACATTTGTCGATGGACTTTTTTAATACTTTTCATCGCAAACATTCATACTGGCTGCAAGTTTTCAGGACAACTTCAAGCGATAATAGCTTTGGATCAAAGGAATAACGAACCCAACAGCATATAAATATATATACACATAGATATATGAAAAGCATGTTAAGGACCAAGCAAGCAGGTTAGCTCCTTCATTCTCTTATTATTTCTCCCGGGCTGGGCTCACGGGTGTCTAGAGTCCGATCAGATCAATCCGCGATTTTCTCAAGGCCTGTTTGTTTTCTTTTTTGAAAGGAACCTTCTCACAATCTCATGGCCTTGTATACACATGCCATGTAACCATGTCTATGTGGTGTAAAATACTGCATATTTTGAAAGAAAAATGATTTTTTTTTCAAAAAATTTGAACCAAAAAATTCTCATCGGAATAACGTGACAATGATATTATTGTATCCAAGAGTCATTAGGATGGATATTTTGTTTTAAAATGAAAAGCTCTTAATCAACACCATCATTATGAACAGAAATTTTTGTATGTAATTTTTTGTTGGAATATCATTTCAAAAATATTGTTCATTCTTGTAAAAATGTATTGCAAATGGATGACTGAGGACCATCATGCGGTGCCATAGTCTTTAAACTGTTAAATTAATTTTGTGATTGTTCTTTCACTTCTATAGGATGAAGAAGAATGTCAAATTGTCAAAAGCAGGAGAAGATTCAGGACAATGAGATATGCAACCTCATCCCCATTTTCTCCATGATTCAATATTCAAGGTCAAATGGTCAAATTTTCCTACCGACGTTCCATAAAATTTCCTACTCAATGTGGCACAGCTAGTGCACTTCATTTAAGCATGTTTCCATGCCCTTTAGGCTGGTTTCTTCTGTATAAGATTTTAAAACCAAACAAAAATTTCAGATTCTCTTTGTACATGAAGTTGCCCTTTTATGTGGGAATGGAAAGATTATGTTGCAAAAAGGAGACAAAACTTAAATAAAGCAATGAGAGAACACAAAAGCAAACACTTACATTATTTCCTTGTTGTAACGAAGGCGGGTTACATTTATTTTATTCTTATTGAATATTATTTCCTCGTTGTAACGAAGGCGGGATACATTTATTTTATTCTTATTGAATAATTCAAATATATGGTGAAACAACATAAACGAAATGTTATCATGCTTAAGCTATAATTAAGCACTTCATGACCACTCTCTCATGTCTTAATTAAATGTGATATACTGGTAAAATTTCGACTTTTAGAAGATCAATAGCCCCAACAGCAAGCCCAACAACACTTCATGTAGCTTTCACTTTGCTGGAAATTGATGCATCGATATGAACCCCTTGAGATTCCACCTCAGTTTGACACTCCCGGAGAGAAAAGCTCGCACTTATAACGGTTTCCTGTAAACTAATTTTGTCAAGTGGGCTCGTCACCAATATGTCTAGTCCACTTTTCAAAGGCACAACCGCTTCGCAAGCAAAATACGGCACTGTCGAAGAGCTGGCTTCATACTTGCTTTCGTATCGTGCCTGCGAAGCACGTGAGATATGTGCTTCAGGAGTTTTGTTACGTTGGCCATTCCCATCTCGAGGGCAACTTTCACAAGCGTTACGTCACCTGGGATTGATGCACTTCGAGGATCGGACTTGAAGCGTTGACGCAAAATGTTTTGTTCGGTTGCTTGCTGCACAAGTCACTGACTAGTTTGCATGGAGCAGCATTAGAAGAAACTATCAGAGTTGCGTTTGCTGGTGATGGGTTATAATGAAGGAAGAGAGAGAAGAAGACGGTTGCGAAGATGATGGCTGCACGACTGAACGACTCCATAATTGTGCTGTTGATGGATCTTTGCTTGGATTGATGGGTTCGTTCACAATTTATATATACACCCTAGAACATGTCTATTTAGGGAGGTTTTCACTTATTCTTAGGATTAACCCCAAGGAAAGAGCTATTTAGAGCTAGAGTTCTCCTAATCTCTCTTAGTTGGCGAAGCTAAATATAACGTCTTAATAATGTATTCCCAAATTATGATGTGTATAACAAGGAGATGGATTCAAGGGTTTCTTAACCTCGTAGTTACTGCTACAGACGGGATACATGGATAATACTCATCATGTATGAGTTGTACGTGTTGAAATAGTAAAAGTGTACATCGTAAAAGCGTTGGCATGGCACGATTTAAACCTTATCATCTATCCACATTTGCTTTGAACAAATCAACATGCTAAAGTGATTAAAAAAAATAAAAAATCATTGTGGCTCAATGATATCTAAGGTCACCATGCCAAATGCTACTAGTTGTATGCATTGTCTGAAATTTTTATTAGAGAATTTTATTGTCACAAAATTTTCCTACAGAAAATTCAACTGCAACGAGGTGGCAATGATAGTTTCAAAATACTTGTTGGATTGACATGTAAATATAGGGGGCAATTCAAGGGGTTTTTCAATCATTAACAATTATTAATTACTAATTCAGGGGATCAACGCGTAGTTTAAGAGAGTTTATAAATCATATGTTAAGGGATGTTATTGTAATATAATGATGTCAGCAAAAAGTAACATTGATCCTAACACCAAGCTAATGGTTGGGGGAATCTGAAATCGATAATTAAACCAAAAGGAAGGTTGGGTGTTATTTTTAAAAGGAAAATGCTATTTTTATAAAACAATTCATACAAAATTTGCATACAAAATGATGTGGCAATGACTATTTTGTAATTAAAGCCATTATGGAGGGTGTTTATTTTAAAATGAAATGCTCTCATTAAGACACATCATTTTGTATAAAAAAAATTTTATGAATTATTTGTGTTTATATCATTACCCTTTTTAAAATCTAAAAAGTTGTAGTCTGTTATTGTTAAATACCTCAAGGGAGATCCATGTAATTTACTCTTAAAAAAAATTTCTAAGATAGTCACTACCAAGAAAAATTAATATTGTAGCTTACAATCACAAACTGTGTCTTTCACCAGTTCAGAAATTGTATACTACAACCATCCAATTACCTCTTTGGCTCTTTGCAAACGAAAGGGAAAAAATAGAATAAAATAAAGGAATCATTGCTCTTAGGCATATTTCGTATTTTAATAAGAGTTTTTTTTCTTTCTTTGCATTGACCGTAGCTAGCTCATAGAAGCTTTTGCAAAGGTGAAGGTCCCAAGTGCTAAGTGCACTTTGCAGAACCAGTTCGGAAGCTTCCACAGAAAGGTGAAGGTTTCGAATGCTAACTTCACTTTGTAGAACCAATTCGGAAGCTTCCACAAGGAACACAAGTGTTAAAAGACTCTTGATACCATATTGAAAGAGATGCGAAAGAGCTCTGATACGATGAAAAGATAATAAAATCTGTCTAGCATAATACATTGTGAAATAGTTTTATATTGAGGGAACAACCAACCCTACTGCATAAATGTATACATATATATATATATAGTGTGACCATTATCCTACAGAAGATTAGGCCCTCTTTCTTTTTCTCCTAGCTTGCTGTGCTTTTGTCAATATTAGTAATATTCATGATCACAAACACATTTCATAAGTTTTCCAATTATCTTTTGGAGACCTGTGGTGATCTTAAGGAAACGATGTGAAAATATAAATGAATAAAGTCTCACTACCCCTATATGACTCTCGAGGGTTTTTCGTTTTCTTCCTTGAAAAGGAATCTTCTTATTGCCTTGTACACGTATGCCCTGTAATCTGTCTTTGAAGTTTAAAATATTGCACCTTTTGAAAGATGATATTCTTTTATAAAATTTGTACAAAAAATTTTACTAGAATGAAGTAGCAATAACATTTTTGTAACTAAAAGACTTTATGATGGATATTTTAAGTTAAAATGAAAGGCTATTGATCGCTCTCAAAAAAGGTGATGCTTAACCGCAAGTGCACGGCTGCGATATAGTAATAATTTCTCGTAAGTACAAGATCGATCCCACAAGAAAGATGGTTTACGTAAATAGAAAAACTGGCCATGGATAAAAAAATCTTAGGAAAAACACTTCAATATACAAAAATCTGATTTTAGGTTAAAGAGAGATTGGTTATCTAATTCAAACTAAGAAATAAAAAGTCCCGGAATCAATCGTTCCAACCAATTGCGTCTCTTGGAATCCCAAAGGAGATAATTTAATACCTCAAATCCTTCGACTACGTTGCGAGTCTCGGATTCGGAAGATTTAGTTTTAAAACCAATAGTTCTTTCAATCTTCAACATCTAGAATAAATCGAGTTGTTATAATCAAGGACGCGCATCATTGATTCTTGCAACGCATATACTGAACCCAACTCACACATAAACGTTATAAGGTAGCGTATATACTGAGTGTGGTATTCACGCATAAGCGTTACCAAACATAATAGAACGCCCAGGTTTTCGAAAGTATCTAGAACGAAAAAGAAGAAGGAGAAGAAGAAGAATCAAGAAGATATAGCAGTGAATTCAACCTTACCTCCATTGTTCATCCTCGATCCCCAATCAATCTTCACAATCGATCCCGAGTCAAGAAATTTAGCCTCTCATGGCCATGGAAAATAATTAACTATGTATCGAAAACTTTCTAGAACATAAAAACTATAAACGAACTACGAATCTTGAACTAATTACAAAAACTATGGATTCTTGAACAAAATCTTGAATTAAAGCAATAAAACTTGAATTTAATGAAAGTATTTACAAGAATAATAAAAACCCTAATTACTCCTATAAATCTAGACTAAAAAGTAGTTAAAAACCTAAAGAAATCGTCCTCCTTCTCCAGAAAATCGAAGGGATATATATAGAGATCGTAAGCAAAGTCCTAGTAGGAATAGGAAAATTCGCCCAAAAATCCTTCTTAGAGTTCGAACCCTAACAGAGGAGTTCGAACCCTCAGAACCTTGTTTCTCTTTTTTTCCTTCTTAGAGTTCAAACTCTAGCAGAGGAGTTCGAACCCTCAGTGTAATTTTTTTATTTTTCTTCTTATAGTTCGAACTCCTCTTTCCCCTTATAATTACGGTTCAAACCCTAGGCATGCATATGCTTCTTTTAAGTGTCCAGCCTCTGAGAGTTCGAACCCTCATATGGGAGTTCGAACCCTGAGGCCAAAATACCATTTTTCTTCACTTTTTATCAGCCACCGTTCGAACTCTTGTTTGCTTCTTATTTCCACCGTTCGAACTCTCAGTATATTTTTCCTCAATTATCAACTGTCTTCCCTTATCTCTTTGCGGCTCAATTCAAGGCTTTTGGAGTCACTTTCTCACAATGCTCGTTAGACGTGAACTTGTATAACTTTGCGAAATCTTTCCAATGACGCATCCTTCATTCCATTATGAGCTAGGGATGATAAGTTGCACGTTTCCCAAGATAAATCCCAGTAACGACCCTCGATATACATGCCCACACACCGAATCGCTTTTATGACTCCAAATCCTCTTCTTTATCAACATTTACCTGCAATGAACTCAAAATACGACTCTTAGTATAATATACACTAAAGAGGGCATAATTAACCTAATCTAAAGCTTACTTAGGTCAGTTTAGCTGCATTAAACTGCACTTATGCAGCTCAATCAGCTATAAATCAAACACATCATTGTATGTAGAGGAATTTTTATGAATATTTTGTTTGATTATCATTTTGAAATTGTACGTTCTTGTAAAAGTTAATTATGTATTTCAAACGAATGATTGAGGGCCATCATGCCGTGCCATAGTCTCTAAGCTTCTCTTTAGGCTGGTTTCTACACTTGTTGCGGAGGCTGAAGCTACTAGAATAGGCTGTGTTTGGGCGGATGAGGAAGGCTGGGAACATTTTCTCTTTGAAGGTGATTCGGAAGTGGTGATCTTGCTGGGGAATTGTTTCATCTATCCATTGGTGTTAGACTATTCTAAATTGAGCTTACATTAATTGTAGTTATTTTTCTAAACACGGGTTAGACCCAAGTTTAGATGAGACAAACATAGTAAGCTCAATAAGGTTGTGATCTATCATGCATGGACTAGTGTGCATCTGTTAAATTAATATGGTTTAACAGTAGTTAATGTGGGCCTAGTTAGTCAATTGAGCCATTTATGAAGGGACCCAATGTGACTAGGGTTTTAATATTTATAGAGGCTAAGTCACCTCTCTTCCCACCATCATACTGTTTTTTCATACAAATTCCGTTATACAAAGAGTGGGTACAGAGAGAAAGACTTGCCACTAACACATATTGTTCAGGATTGAATCGTTGCTTCATAGAGATTAACAAATCATGGAGCAAACAGGTAAGTTTTCACATCCGTTTTGATTCCTATTGATGTTCCTATATTCACGTATAATACATGGTCATGCTTATATGATCTATTTTTATGCTTACATATGGTATCAAAGCCTAATATATGTGGATTAGAAACTCATTATGTATTTTCAAGTTATTAAACTTGATTATGAGTTGTTAAACTCGTAACTTGTGCGATTTAATGTAAACAATATAGTGATCTTGTTTAATTCCTTTTAGAGGGCTTTCATTCCTCTTGAAACAACGAACGTTTTGGTATAAGGATCGTAACTTAACTCGACCCATAGAGTTAGATCTAAGGTTTTGAGGAACTTGAATTTTTTGATAAAATCCTTCAACTTGTTATGTTTATATGTATATCTTTGCATTAGATTACATATTATTGTTTCTGGGATTCATACGAATTTGTTAATACAAGTTTTATGCTAGAAAAATTAGGTTTTTGAAACCCTAGCCGCCATAGCCAAAACTAGAGTTCTTGGAAACCATATAAATCTTGTGTTTTATCCCTTTAAACTATCATAAACATGATTCTTAATGTTTAGATACCTTCTTTATGTGGTTAAATTGCATTGATCATGACTAGAATATCATATTTAGGGAGAAAAATCAAAACTATACCGTTTTCCAAAAATCAGGTCAAAAAACCAGAGATTCGAGTTAGGCCGGACTCGCCCAGGGTTAGGGGTGAAGCCCACCACCCACAGACTTTCCCCACGCACGAGCCAAGCGTGTGTGGGGGCGTGGGCCAGGTCACCCCGATTCGGTCCTACAAAATTTCAAATTATTTCTCTCAGTGAGAGAATTCCAGAAATTATTTTTTCGTATTTTTTGGACAACTTTTGGTATTTATTAAGACCAATTTTATGCTAAATTAGGCTATCTTTAGAAAACCGTGCACTATTTTTCACTGGTTTTTCATGGATAAATGTTTTTTGACCTTCTAAATCTATGGGTAGTGTGTTCTCTCCCTAGTTAGATTCCTAAAAATTATACTCTCTCCCATAAGTCCTTTTAGGTACCTAAAATCATCATTTTATGTTGGAAGTTACAGTAAATTATTTTAATACATAGTTTAGGCAATATATTTGTGATCACTGGGTGCATTTGATTACATACCCATAAGAATGTGATTGTGAGCATATTGGTATGCTAGATGTGATATAGGGCAATTTTACATAAAGTGATGTCATAATAAGAGTTTTTGGATTGAAATGGGTGCTACTGTTCAAAGGGGTACATTTATTAGATCTAATTTTCTTGCATATGGTGTATGACTGTGTCCATTTTATTATTGCATACAATCGCTTGTCCAAAGGGAGTTATTGTGTGCTTTAATAACAAGGATATAATTCAGCAACTGATCCAAGAGTGCCATTTTGAAAAGTTTGTCTGCCCAAAGGGGACTATTTTTCAAATGCTTAGGTGGTCTCATGGTTAGCTGGAAGGAACCTCATAGCATATTGCACTCTCTACCTAAAGGGGAGACAATAATGATGCACCAGGGGCATCCCTATTATTTATACTTTGTAAAATTGTTGCCCTTATTTTACTAATATGTTGTCTTCTATTATTTGTTTCCGTGACAGTTTCTTTTGTAGTTAACAACCATAACACTACTGTTGTGTTGTTGAATGGTTCGAATTATAAGAAGTGGAAGCAGGATATAAAGTTTGCTTTGGGTATTATTGATCTAGATTTAGCCTTAAGAGAACCTAAACCCGCTGCACTCACTGATACTAGTATTATTTCTGAGAAGGAGTTATATGCCAAATGGGACAAATCCAACTGACTCAATCTCATAGCTATTAAGAAATCAATCCCTAAGCACCTATTGACTGGCTTGCTTGAGTCCAATAAGGCCAAAGTGTTGTTTGAAGCTATAGGACAGAGATATCAAGTATCCAATAAGGCTGCGACTAGATCCTTGATAAATAAACTCACGAGTTTAAGATATGATAGCCAGAGTGGGGTAAGGGAATATGTTTTGAAACTTGTTTTTCTCCAATCCAAACTTATAGGTTTGAATGTAACCCTCCCTGATGATTTCATTGTCCATCATGCTCTTAATAGTCTTCCACCAGAGTTCAGCCAGATAAAGACTTCCTATAACACCCAGAATGAGTCTTGGACAGTGAATGACCTCATTGCCAAATATGCCTTTGAGGAGGAAAAGCTTAAGAAAAAGAAAACTAAGTCCGCCTTACTTGTTGCTCATTCTAAGGTCACACTTGGGCAGAGTCACAGGAACCGAAAAAACCATAAAAGACCTAGTGCCAACACCCCTCATAAAGGTCAGGATAATAAAGGGCATGGTAAAGGTCATGATTAGACCCACAATCCTTTAGGTCCTAATGCTACAATTAAGAAGGCCATCAAGTGTTTTTCTGTAGGAAAAAGGGCCACATAAAGAAAGATTATCATAGGTACAAGTCTTGGTTAGAGAAGAAGAAGAAACATGAAGGAGGTAACTCACTTGCCTTAACTTGCTTTGAGTCCAATTTCATTAGTGTCTCATCAAATTCTTGGTAGTTTGACAATGATGCAATTGTTCATGCTACCATGTCTTTGCAGGGATTCAAAAGCAAGTAGAGGGCAAGTGAGAATGAGGCCAAGCTTAAAGTTGGAGATGATAGCATAGTTAGGGTCGAGTTCTTAGGAGATGCCATTTTAAATTTAAAAATTATTTTTTAACTTGTTTTAGAAAATACTGCTTATGTATTGTCTTTTAAATGGAATTTGATTTTTATTTCTTCTTTGGACAAATTTGGATATGATTTTCAATTTAAAAGTGGCATGGTTGTTTTATTTTATAACTCCAAAATTGTTGACCATGGTTTTTTATCTGATGGATTATATATGTTAAAATTGGAACAGAACAATGAGTATGTCTCCTTCTATGATGAAAATAGTGTGTCCAAGAGATCTATAATTAAATACCAGTCTTTCATATTATGGCATAAACGTCTAGGTCACATTTCTAAAGAAAGAATTCAAAGACTAATTAAAGATGACATTCTTATACTATTTGATTTTGGAGACTTAGACACTTGTATTGACTGTATTTGTGAAAAATTGATCAAGACTAAGAAGAAAAGTGCAACACAGAGTGGTGACATTTTAGAAGTCATACACATTAATATTAGTGGACCTTATTCATCTACTTTTTATGAAAATAAATATTTTTTGACCTTTATTGATAATTTCTCTCGTTATAGTTATGTTTGCCTAATTAAAGAGAAATCTGATACACTTAAAAAGTTTAAATTTTTTAAAATAGAAGTTGAAAATCAATTGATCAAGAGGATTAAGGTTGTTAGATCCGACTGTGGGGGTGAGTATTATGGCAGACATGATGTCACTGGACAGCATATGGGATCGTTTGTCAAATACTTGCAAGAATACGGGATTATTGCCCAATATACCATGCTTGGTAGTCCTAAACAAAATAGTGTGGCCGAAAGGCGTAATGGCACCCTTAAAAACATGATAAGGAGTATGATGAGTATGAGTAATTTGCCTACATATATTTAGGGTGATGTCAT
The DNA here is from genome assembly GCA_033060915.1 of Euryodendron excelsum. Classification (NCBI taxonomy): domain Eukaryota; kingdom Viridiplantae; phylum Streptophyta; class Magnoliopsida; order Ericales; family Pentaphylacaceae; genus Euryodendron; species Euryodendron excelsum. The sequence continues at coordinate 2,008,824 of CM065399.1, read as the reverse complement.
TAAGTCTGCCTTTTACATTCTTAATAGGGTTCCCAGCAAGTCTGTTCCTAAAATACCTTTTGCATTGTGGACTAGTAGAAAGCCTAGCCTTAATCATCTTCATGTTTGGGGTTGTTCGGCAGAGGTTAGGATATATAACCCTTTTGAGAAAAAAACCGACCCTAGAACCACTCGTTATTTCTTTATTGAGTATTCAAATCATTCTAAGGGGTACAGGTTCTAGTATCCTACACCGAGTGCTAGGATTATTGAGTCTCAGATAGCTAAGTGACTTCGCCTCCAAAGGTATGCTCCAAATATCCCAAGTACAGGACGGTAGAGTAGTATAACTCGAAAATACGAGATCAATCCACAGGGAGTAAATTACACAGAACCACAAGCACTAAAACACTTCTCTCAGTTGCTCACAAAAATCCTACGACTCGCTTCTAAAAGGAAAAGAAAATTTTGCTTGTTTTGGAGAGGGTGTATTTATCTAAACTAATTCAAACTCAAAAGTAATTAATTGGAAAGCAATGTAGGTTTAACTATTAATAAAAAGGTCCTAGGATCAGTCGTTCCAATCAATTGCATCTCTTGGAATTCTGAAAGAGATAATTTGATAACAAAAATCCTTCGACTACGTCGCGAGTCTCAGATTCAGAAGATTTAGTGGTAAAAACAAGTATTCTTCAAAACTTCAACTCCTAGAATAAATCAAGTTGTTTTAATCAAGGACGAGTACCATCGATTCGTGCAGCACATATACTGAATAGATATTCACGCATAAACGTTACCGAACATAATCAAACGTCCAAGTATTTGAAAGTTCTAGAACAGAGAAGATGAAAAGATAAAAACTAGAAGATTTAACTTTAAAACCAATAACATACCTCCTTCATTCATCCAAAACATTCAACTGATTTTCGCTTTTAATCCCGAGATTACAAAGTTTAGCTACTCATCTTCATAGTATAAACACAAATTGCATAAACATAAACTGAATATATTGATTGCAAACCTGAGAACCTAATTATAGGAATTGTGAACAACTCTAAAAACCTTGCTATAAACCAGTATATTTTCTATACCTATTGCTGCTGCTACTCCTAAAACACAATTAAAATCGCGAACCTTCAAATAAACAACAATCCTAGCTTTTATAGGCTTCCAAGTCTCTGCAGATTCGACGACTGTTTGAACGCCTGCTTCACTGTTCGAATGCCTTGGACTATCGTTCGAACACTTCGTCGAACGCACTTCGAACGAAAAATCTCCTCTCTGACTCTTTCGAACGCACTTTGAAGCTGGGCTTGACGTGAGACTGTTCAACGTACCGTTCGAATGCTCCTATGTACCGTTCGAACGCCATTAAGGACCGTTCGAACCCTCTTCGAACGCCTAAGCTGTCTCAGCGCGAATTTATCCCTTTTTAGCTAGGATTCCTGAAAATAAATACAAAACTGAGTTAGTAACAAATCAAGATTAAAAATAATACAATTAAACATATTACAAAACTAACAATTAGTTAATTAAGGCATGTAGATTGCACTCCTAGAGTACAATCACTAAGTTCTTGGAGCATGATACAACTGATTTGGAGACCTCACAACATCTTGATATGGATAGGCAAAGCGAGGTGGTGCCTATCCCCTTGCCCAATATCCAGACTTTTGCTGAGATTAATGCTCCCATGACTGTTAATGCTCCTGATCCTGTTGAGTCTGTTCTAGAGGTACCCGTGAGGAGATCAGTGAGATAGAGAAGACCTGTGATATCTGATGAGTTTGTTGTCTATCTTGGTAAGAGTGAATATGATATAGGTCTTGTGGTTGATCCAGTGACCGATGTTGTTACAATTTTGAGTCCCCAGTCTAGCGTGTAGGTAGATGCTATGACAGATGAGATGCGTTCTATGACTCATAATGGAGTATGGGAGCTCATTGATTTTCCAGTTTGTTGTAAGCCTATTGGTTGCAAATGGGTGTTTAAGATCAAGAAAGACTCTACAAGGCAGGTTGAGCGTTTCAATGCTAGATTGGTTACAAAGGGGTTCACTCAAAGAGAAGGCATTGATTATAATGATACATTCTCTCCAGTTTCATCTAAGGATTCATTCAGAATTATTATGGCTCTGGTGGCTCATTATGATTTAGAGGTTCATCAGATGGATGTCAAGATTGTCTTTCTGAATGGTGGCCTAAATGAGGAGATTTATATGGTACAACCTGAAGGCTTCAAGGAAGAAGGCAAGGAGCACATGGTATGTAAGTTGAAGAAGTCCATTTATGGTTTAAAGCAAGTCTCGCTTCAATGATATTTGAAGTTTGATGAGATTGTCACTTTTTTGGGTTGTGCAAAAAATAAGGTTGATTAGTGCATATATCTCAAGGTCAATGGGAAGAAATTAATTTTCCTTGTTTTTTATATTGATGATATTCTACTCGCCAGTAATGACCTAAGTCTTTTGCATGAGACTAAGATGTTGTTGTCTAAATCATTTGATATAAAAGATCTTGGAAAGGCCTTATTTATTTTGGGTATTGAGATCATTCGTGATAAATCTCGTGGTATACTGGGGCTTTCTCAGAAGGGGTATATCAATCATGTACTTGAAAGGTTTAGTATGCAGAACTGTAGACCTAATGATGTTCTTGTTACCAAGGGTGACAAATTCAGTAAGAGTCAATGTCCCAAGAATGATTTGGAAGTAAAAACTATGCAAAACATTCGTTATGCTAGTGCAGTTGGCAGTCTTATGTATACTCAGATGTATACTAGGCCGAATATTGTTTTTACTATGGTAGTTCTTGGTAGATATCTTTCTAACCCTAGAATGGACCATTGGATGGCTACAAAGAAAGTCATGAGGTATTTACAGAGGACGAAAGATAATATGCTTGTATACAGAAGAGTAGAGAATCTTAAGGTTATTGCTTATTCAGCTTCAGATTTTGCTGGATGTGTAGATGACATGAAATCTACTTCAGGATATGTTTTTATGCTAGCTAGAAGAGTTATTTCATGGAAGAGTGCAAGCAGACTCTTACAGCCTCTTCCATTATGCATGTTGAGTTTATGGCTTGTTTTGAAGCTACAGCCCAAGCTATTTGGTTACGGAATTTCATTACAGAACTTAAGGTGATTGATTCTATCACTAGACCACTAAAAATCTTTTGTGACAATAGTGCAGCCATATTCTTTTCTAAGAATAATAAGAGTTCTAGTGGGTCTAAGCATATTGAGATTAAGTATTTGTCTATTAAGGATTTAATAAGAAAATGTGACATCATCACTGAGCACATTGATACAGAACAGATGATGGCAGACCCCTTGACCAAGGGACTCAGGCCTATTACCTTTAGTAGACATGTTTCCGACATGGGTGTAATTGGGTCATTTGATGTACTTGGTTAGTAGGAGTTATTTTTTTTTTACATTATTTGACAGATCTTATGCATTGAGACATTTTTAGTTATTCAGTGGTTATCTTTTGTGATTGTCTTTGATGCCATTTATGCATGAATATATTTCTGATGCTTGTATATCATATAGATAAATGTATTCATGATTCAGTTTTATTAATAGTCTTAAGTTTAGTGTAACTTAAGCAATTCGGGATATGTCTTGTTTTTGCACCATAAAGTTATCTCGAGACAGTTATGCAAGACATATTGGTTTCATTGGAAACCATAGAAATTCTCTTGCCTATTGATTGGGCATACAGTTAAAGAGAATTTGATAACTGATTGAGGATTAGCACTATTATGAGATCACATACGGAGTGCTTTTTCCTACCACACTATCACATTTGATCCATGTTGATAGAATTATTAGTATTTGTAATCATGAGTGCTTTTGCATAGACTAATAAATTGTCTTGGTTCGATATTGATAGCCTTATTGGACCGAATTGTTTTAGGTGTTATTTCTCATCCTACTTGGTTTTTTTTAAAATTGTGGCCACATATAGTTTTTTTTTTTTTTTTTTTATGTTCCAACCTCAAAGTCTTGTTCTAAAATTTTTTTATGATTTGTTCAACATTATAATTAATGTTTGCTCAAGTGGGAGAATGTTAGACTATTCTAAATTGAGCTTACAATAATTGTGGTTATTTTTTTAAATACGGGTTGGGCCAAGGTCTGGATGAGACAAACATGATAAGTCCAATAACTTTATGATCCATTATGCATGGGCTAATGTGCACCTGTTAAATTAATGCGGTTTGATGATATTTAGTGTAAGTCTGGTTAGTCAATTGAGCCCTTTATAGAATGGCCCAATGTGACAATGGTTTTAATATTTATAGAGGTTAAGTCCCCTCTCTTCCCATCATCAGAATATTTTTCTATATAAATTCTGTCATACAGATAGTGAGTACAGAGAGAAAGACTCGCCACTAACACGTATTGTTCAGGATTGAATCGCTGCTTCATAGAGATTGACAAATCATGGAGCAAGCAAGTAATTTTTTACATCCATTTTGATTTCTGTTGACATTCCTATAATCACATATAATACATTGTCATACTTGTATGGTCTATTTTTATGCTTACACTTGGTCCATTTTCAGTTTGTTGAGCGGAGGATGCTCAAGGCTAGAAGACAGGATTGGGAATTTTTCTATGTGCCTAGATTTGCTAATGTTATTGCTCGTAAGATGGTTGTGTGGGCTTCTATAAATAGTTCCTCGGGATCTTTGGGTCCTCATGAACTCCCTAGCTATCTCGGTGCTTAAAATAGGAGATTTGGACTCCCGGTTAGAAAATGGTTGAGTTTTATCTTGTTTTTGCTTTTCTTGTTGGTTTTTGCCTTGTTTCCTATCCTTGTATGTTTCAGCCAAAAAAAATCTAAAACCAAATCAAAATTCTGAAGATTCTCTGTGCAGATAAAGTTAGCTTTTCTTTGAAGAATAATATTCTTACAGAAAATTTATACAAACACTCTTATCAAAAAGACGTTACAGTGGCTGTTTTGTCACTAAAACTCAATAAGGTGGGTATTTTATTTTGTAATAATTTATAACTAAAATCGAATAAGAAGGGTGTTTTGTTTTGAAATAAAAATTCTTATCATCCAGACACATCATTCTGCCAAAAATTAATAAAGGCATCTCTGGTTCCTATCGACCCAGAGAGCTGGTTGAGTTTTAGCTATTGTGTTTCATTTCCTTTATTGGTTTTTGCTTGTTTTCTGTCCTTATATGGCTCAGCCCAAAAAAAAAAATTTCTAAAACTAAACAAAAATTATATTGGTTCTGTGTATAGATAAAGATAGCTTCCCCACACCACCACCCCCCCGGGGCGCCAGCCCGCGGGAATTTAGCAAAACAGATAATAAAACTTCAACAAAAGCAATGAAAGAACAGAGAGCACCCCTTAAGTTCTTTTTTCTACATCCAACAGCAAAAGAAATTCAATATGGTGTAGCCCTCCCAATCCAGCAATCCAGCATACATTTATTTGTTCTTGCTAAATAATTCAAATATGGTGAAAGCAAATAAATTATGTGTTCTCATGCTTAAGCTATAAGCAAATAACCAGTACTCTCTCATGTCTTAACTTTCAAGGAATTGCTGAAAGGCACGTATAATATGGGGGACGATCCGCCAACAAGAACATTCATACTCCCAAAAGCAAGCCCAACGACACTTGATGTAGCATTCACTCTGCTATAAATCGAGGCATCATGAACCCCTTTAGAGTCCATCTCGTGTTGACAACTCTGCACAGAATGCCCGGCATTCGCAATGGATTCCAGTAAAGACTCTTTGTCAGTTTTGCCCGACGCCAATGAGACTAATGTGTTTTTCAAGAACGAAATGGACACGCCAAACGTAAAACGGCAGTATCGAAGAGTCGGCTTCGCGTTCGGGTTTGTATCGCGCCTGCGAAGCACGTGAGATATGTGGTTCCGGAGCTTTGTTATGTCGGCTATTCCCATGTCGATGGCGACTTTCACAAGCGTTACCTGATCGGGAACTGATGCGCTTTGAGGATCGGACTTGAAAGCTTCGACGCAGAATTTTTTGTTCTGTTGCTTGTTGCAAAAGTCATTGACTAGTTTGCATGGAAGAACATTAGGAGGTAGAGTTGCATTTGCTGGTGATGGGTAATGAAGGAAGAGAGACAAGAAAACGGTTGCGAGCATGGCTGCACGTCTGAATGAATCCATTGCGGCGTGGATGCCGTTAGCTTTTGGTTGGGTTGATGGGTTTGCTCACAATTTATATATAGACCCAAGAACATGTCTATGTTGGGAGTGTTCACTTATTAATGGGCTTAACCCAAAGGAAAGAGCTATTTAGAGAGTTGTCCTAAATAATCTCTTTGCTGGCGCAACTAAATATAACAAGTATGAATGTATTCCCTATATATCATCATATATGAGTTGTATGCGTTGAACAAGCATTGGCATGACATTTATAGTGAGGTGATAGAGTGAAGCCAACGATTTAAATCTTATAATCGACCAACCTTTGCTTCAACTAATCAACATGCTAGAACAGAAATATATGTATTGTGGCTCTATGATAGCCTAAGGCCACCATTGCAAATGCTAATAGTTGTATAACTTGCAATTTTCATACATCATGATACATGCATATTATACCTAAGCTTTTGGCAAGAATATAAATTTTAACAAACCTCAAAAATGCGGGCAAAAGGAAATGAGAAAAGAAAAAATCTAACAGCAGTTCAACATCTTGCACTTTCAATTAGTACATTGAGTTAATTGACGGTCACGCCATGTTGCTTGTGGGTTGAAATCAGCTAGCTCAAAACCATCCAATTAAGAAGTGAATAAGATTTAAGCGCGTTTAGGTAGACACGGTCGGATCAACCAACCTAAAACCAATCCATATATCATACTTGAGTAGGGAACGCACAGTGGAGGAGGAGAAAGATAATGAGGGAAGATGGCGGTGCCGTGTTGCTGGTTTGGCCATGGTGACCAGCCATGGGTGAGAGCTATCTAGAGGTGTTATAGAGAGAAAGGAGAGGATAAAAGGTTCACTCTATTGTGATGGTGTTGGTTTCGGACATGGTGAGGCATGTGGCCGGAGAGAGAACAAGAGAAAAGAAGAGAGAATCTAAAGAAAGAGAGTGTTCCCAACTCCACCAAAAGTAAGAGAGAGTTTGTAGCATGTATGTACAAAGAGCTTTAATGCCTTCGGGTACACAATAAAAGTAACAGAGAAAATCTAGCATGCAGTGATAGGGTTAGAAAATTCATGCCGAAGCAACCATTAACTATAAGTGTAATGCTATACAAATAGAAAATTTATATATAATTTGTTACTAAAATATTAGTCTTCATATTGAAGTGTATACGAGCTTATATATATATATATATAATATACATATAAGAACAAAACAACTATATGAAAGGTAATTTACAAATTTTAGGGAGACAAATTAAAATATGTTTCTAAATCCACAGGTAAAAGTCAAGTTTTAAAATAAATTTTAGGTGGCAATTTACAAAATTTAGGTTGACAAATTGGGAAATATTTCTAAAATCATAAGTTAAATGTGAAGTTTTTAAAATTGGAGGGCATTTTACATATATCTCGCGGGGGGGGGGGGGGGGGGGGGGGGGGGGGAAGGAATTGAGAAAAAATTCTAAAACTATAAGGGCGGCTGCCCTAACTACGCCCAAGATATGGCAATCTATTAACATCCAAATGTAGGTGCAGTGAAGTAATAAATAAAATCCGGTAAGATCGGAATCGATCCATAAAAAACAATTATCAAAACATGTAAAGTTAGGTGCTAAAATTTACTTACAGTAAAAGATTAGATATCGACTAAGTCATGTTAGACACTGTAGTGTTACAATGGTTTCAGTTGAAACCTAAGCCAACCTGTTTGAATTTCACCTTGAAAAGTACCGATGAAAATTGGACAATTATTTCAAAAAATGATAACCAAATTAAAATATTTTAATTTGTGAATATTGATGGCTGTAGAATGAGACTTCAATTAAATTAAATAAAATAGTCTTGGATCCAATTAATTCGATCACCTGATTTACCCGAAATTCCAATGGGAATTTTGTAACTCAAATAATTAGTTTCGTCTTGAGCTTTTGATTTAGAAGATTAAGCTATTAGAACAAAAATTTAATAATAATTAAATCTAAAATAATAAAATTAAAGTCATAAATTCATACCATTGATTTGTATAATAACTATACCAAATTAAGATTTGTGCATACAAATTACCAAACTTAGTCAAGAAACTAAATTTTTTCAAAGATCTAGAATTTAATTACCAAAAATTAAAAAATTTTAAAGATAAAATAAAGAAGACTCAGTTACCTTCATTGATGTTTTAAGATCTTCAAATTATCTTTACAATTAATTCCAAGAATAAAACTAATTACTCATAGTACTACAAAGATATAGCTTAAAAAATAACTTTATAAATAAAAATATTTATTACAGTAGAATAACGGCAAAGAGAATACTAGAACAAAAAATTAACTGACTAAAAAACACTAACAAATTAATTAAAATCTAGAAAAAAAATAAATTGAAGAGCTCTCTACTGGCCTTTGCCCCCCTTTTCTCTCTGCTCCTCCCCTTCTTATTGGCACTCTTCAATTTATAAGCTTCAAAGAGTGAAGCCTTATATATATATTTTTTTTTTTAATCCTTTGCTCTTTGCTGGTAACATTATCACATGAGCCAAAGCTTCAATTCATTATCTACTTTTGTTTTGTTTATCCTTGTCCGCCATTTGTCCATTTGTGCATGCTCCATTATGCATTTGTGTCCATTTGCACATGCTCCATTATTCACCTACACACACACACACACACACACACACACACACACACACACATATATATATATATAATGTGTATATTACATTAAATTAACACTCGAAATAAATATGTGTTTGCACACCAACTTCATTTTGCTAGGTATTAAGTTTCAATGTGCACAGGACACAAAAATATAAAAGAAAACTAATATTTTATTAAAATTATAGCTAATATGTACATAATTACTAACAATAGCTTATAATTAGGGACTCCAATTTGTACTTTTTATAGTACAATCACACCCCCAACTAACTTTTGCTAGTCCCTCGATAAACAATAAACACACTTAAAAAGATAGGTTTCACTTTCATAAGGATTATGAGTGCATTTAACGTATACACCAAACCTTTAAACTCCTAGTTTACCCCTAGTGGATGATGTAAGCACCCCATTTTTACCAGCTCGATAATCCCTGGCCTGACTGGACTCACATTTAAACTAATACAAATACATTCAAGTCCAAACTAGCTTTTCAAACTCAATTCAGTCAATCAATTGCTTCACGGGCCCACCAAGCACAATAGAGGCAAAATGATCAAAATACCCTTAGGGTATTACTCAGTCCAATTCTAGTTGGCACATCTTCGTGAAGACGGTAAGTCCATTTTTCAACCTCCAATCCAATTCCAATTCCAATTCCAATTCCAATCCAAGTCAATCAAACTCAATTTGGCACGTCTTTCAAAAAAGTTGATCCTTCATACGATAAGTCCATCCAGTTCGGCACGTTTACTGAGAAAACTCATCAAAACGATAAGTCCCTTCAAACATGTCTACTGGTACGAAACCCAAGTCCCTAAGATGGTAGAACAGTTCACTTTTGGCTCATGCTAGCCCGCCAATGTAGAATGTCTGTTATTCAGCACGTCGATCGGGAAAGTGCCGAAAGTCCTGAGACGATAAGACCATTCAACAGCTTCCCGAGATCAGGCAATATCTAAAATGAACGCACACCCTCGGAGTGACTAAAATACTCACAAACGTCGCAACCGTTAGAATAGCGAAAACACTCGCAAATAGGTCGACATTGGAAACTGCCATCAAAACCCATATATCACAGGACTGAACACTCCTCTTGACTGTGACATGTTTACCGAAGGACGGGATATCTTTAAAACCAACTCATCACACACCGTCAGATTAACAAAAACACTTAAAACCTGGGTCAACACCAGTACATGCTAGCCCATTTCGGTAAAAAAGGACCAAACTGCCCCTTGGGCCCTTCCAGCACACTTCTCAAGAAGGTACCTAAGTCCTCAGAGCAGTAAGTCCACCTTTCCAAGATTGTCTAAAAGACAATCTGCATGTTCAAGTGCCTTCCAGTCAGTTTCAAATCAATTCCGAGACCATCCGGTCAAAATGATCATTTTACCCCTAAGCATCCAATTGCCTATGGGAACCACACTGGCTTTGGGTATCAAACCGGTAACCTCCCGAAGATGCTTGTAATAGTATTCTCGACCTTCCAGCACCTTTTTGGATTATTCCGAGTCTATTCCGGTAAGCCTAGTGCAAAATGACTATTTGCCCTTAGTGGGTCGGCTGCCTTTTCCAATCACACCGGCTTTGGGTATCAAACCGACAACCCCTCGAAACATTCTCGATAGTGTTTCCAACCTTTAAGCCTTCTCACGGGTTACTCCGGGTCCATTCTAGTGTTTTCTCAGTTCAGATGATTGTTTTACCCTTGGTAGGCCGGTCACCCTTTTTAACTATTCTGACAACGGTTCTCAAGCTATTTACCTCAGGGATACTTTTTTAGGAGTTTCCGTCCATCCCCAGACTACCGGCTCATTCCCAAACTGTCTGGAGTCACTCCTAATGGAGCCAAGCTAAAAATTACATGGTAGTTATTAAGATAGGCGCTCAAATTTTTTGCCTTGCATCCCAAGGGTCAAAAGATACGTTCCTTGCCACCTTAAAACTTGCCTAAGTGGCTGGCGCCACTAATAGTGATGCCAAGCCAATAAATGGCCTAGCGCCACTGCAACAGGCACCAATTCCTGTATCAATTGCCTATAAATATAAACCTTCCCCCTACATAAAAAGGGTCCGTAAACTCAGTCTAGAAACTCTACCTCTCTAATAACAGAGCTTGAACTCCCTCAAAACCCTAATTCTCTTAAGCATTCTCAAACCCTAGCCTCCATACACTTAAGCCCTAGCTTCCATACACCTTATACACTCAAATACAAACCTCTAAGCATTCATTGAAGATCAAGTACTGCATCTTTAAAGCTCTAAAAGTTCAAGTCAAATAAAGTAAACAAAGCAATTAAAGCAAGAATAAAACAAGGTTGGTTTTTTATTTACTTTTATGTATTCCCCCTCTCTTTTCTCTCTCCTAACCCACTTGGGTTTTCTTCTATTTTAATTCTTATCTTTTACCTCCTCTTCTTGTATGCTTGAAATAAAGGACTCCCCGATTCATGCCTAGGAAAGATTATTGAAAATCTTTTCCTACATAAAACCATAGATTTTTCAAATCATAGATTTTTAAAACTCAACATTTCCAATTTTATGTCAAATCAAATCGTTCAGTTCAGGAAACCAAATCAAATCCACTAATTTTGAAAACAAAATCAAATCACCTATTTTTGGAGATAAAATCCAATCATCAACTTAAAAAAATAGAAATCAAATCTTTCCTAATTATAATCTTTTCAATTCAATCTTTCTTAAATTCTAACTTTCAAACCTTTCTTAATTTCAAACTTCCAAATCTTTCTAAGTTCAAATCTTTCTAAATTCAAAACTTTCTAAAATTCAAATCTTTCCAAAATCAACATTTTCCTAAAATGGAACTTTCTTAATTCAAAACTTTCCTAATTCAAAACTTTCCTAAGAGGAAACTTTTCTAATTTAAAACTTTTCTAATTTAAAACTTTCCTAAAATAGAACTTTCTTAACTCAAAACTTTTCTAAAATTCAACTTTCTAAAATCGAACCTTCTTATTTCAAGTGCATGTTTCAACCTTAGGTTACCTAAATCCTAAGATGCTTAAACTCTAGTTCAACCCTAACCCTAAAATTAGGAAACTTCAACTCTTTTCCAAAACTCTTCTTTAAACTCAAGTAAAAACCAAGATGGTTTTCAAACTCCAATTCAAGTCAAGATGATTTCAAAGCTCAACTCAATTTTTCCAAATCAAGTCCAAGTTCAATTTTAAATCTTCCAGTCAAAGTTCAAATCAAATATTTTCAAATCAAAACTTTTTAAAGACCTCAAAGTATCCATTTTTAATTGGACCCCAAGTCCGAAACTACGACTAACTTGTTTCCTAACAAAAGGATACTTAGGCAACCCTCATGGGTGCGGTCACAATATTTTTTAAATTTTCAATTCCATAACTTTTTTCAAATTTTCAATTCTACAACCTTTTTTAAGCTTCAAATCCTCTCTTCAGATCTATTTTCAAAATCAAATTTTTTTCTTGCACTTACATGTCATGCATCATATCAAACCTCTTTCTAAAATTCTTTTTAAAGTGAATAGTTGGACAATGGATAATCAAATATTCTAAATGAGTGAACCTAGGGTGAATAAATATGTAGGTACCGCAAGGGCGGGATAGGGTGATAGCCTAGTGCATCTTCCCTATACGTAACCAACCTCAGAACCTAGAATCACTATTTTCAAAGGCCAAAAACGGAGTTATTTTCAAAAAGTGTATAAATCTTTTCAAAAGTTGCCAAAAACTTGTTTTCCCCAAAAGTCCTCTCTTAAGGAAGTTTTCAAAACCTTTTTCAAAGAACCATAAGTTTAATCTTTAGATTGTACTTAGTTTTGGGTGACCTAACTCACCTTAACAAAGTTAGGTGGCGACTCCAAATCTTTTTCCAAAAGCCCTTATTCAAGTTAATTTCTAGTTCAAACCTAGTCACTTACCCTTCTAGGAGGATGAATTTTAATGAGAGAGTATCATGTTTTTCTATCCATCTTAAAACTTTTCTAAGCCGCTTCTTTAAAAAGTTTCTATTCTAATCAAGTTTTAAGGTTTTCTAAAACTTTTTCCTTCAAAAAGTTTTGTTCAAAACTAGCCCTCAAAGATTTCCAAGTTTTCAATCCCCAAAACTCTTCCTTCCAAAGTTTTTACCAATTTCAAAGTTTTTAAATTCAAAATCCATTTTCGAAGATTTCCTAACTTTCCCCTTCAAACGTTTATTTCCAAAATCAAAATCTCAAAGGTTTTATTCAAATTCCATTTTTAAGGTTTCCTTTCCTTCAAAGGATCCCAATTTCAAACAAGTTTCAAGGTTTTTCAAGCGTTTCTTCCAAAGTCAAAATCATTTCTCAAGGGTTTTTAAATCTTTCCTTTAAAAAGTTCCACTTAAAACCAACTCTCAAAGGTTTCCTAAACTTTTTCTTTCAAAAGTTTATTTTCAAAATTAATTTTGAGGTTTCTAAAAACTTCTCCTTCAAAAGTTCCATTTAAAGTCATTTTCAAACAATTTTTAAAAATTTTCCTTCAAAATTTTTATTCAAAGTCCATTTTCAAAAGTTTTTCTATATTTTTCCTTTAAAAAGTTTTATTCTAAAGATTCCCGAGTTTCTCGGGGTCCTCTTTGCCAAAAAGGCCGCACCCTCAAAAGTTTTATATATTTTTCCTTCAAAAAGACTTTATATCAAAAAATTTCTAAATTTCAAAAAGTTTTGATAGAATCCCATTAATAAATGGTTCCTACAATACCCAAGATGTGACAACAAAACACAAACCATGTACCCCACAGCATCACATTCACATCGTATTAACACACAATAAAATAATCTGTGTACATTCTCGGGATTTTTAAATTTCAAACACATGTTCTGTCTTCCAAAAATTCAATAGTCCTCAAAATTACCACAAATTCTCTCAAAACAACTTCAAATATTTTCTAAAATATTCTCATATTTTTCTAAATGCCAAACTCAAACAATTCCATCAATTTCTTAAATTTTTTTTTATGTTTGAAACATTTTTCTATTTTTTAAAAAAATCAAAAATTTTAAAAGTTTTTAAAAAATCACAAAACCTCATACGGGAGTTCAACACATTTTTTTTTAAGGCACATGGTGCAAAAATCTACCCAAAAAACCTAACATCCAAAGCTATAGGGGCGAATTTCAACTACAGAAACTCTCTTTACATAGACATGCAAAACTACTCAAATTTAATCAAACGAGCATAAAACACAGAAACAACATCACCAAAGTGTCCAAAGCACATCAAAACATCAATTTTAACTAGTTCCACAACTCAAACAGAGTTCTACACATTAAAATCAACACAAAACAAAAAAAAAAGCTCACATCTTGGAGTTTTCTGACAAAATATTCTTTTTTGGCAACAATTTCGGCGACGGTGACTACTTCCAACAACTCTCTGGTGTCTCCTAAACTCACTTCTTCAATGCTCAAGGGTTCATCTTTATAGAAATCTTGAAAAAGCTCTCAAACCTTACAAATCTCTCAAAAACTCTCAAGCCTCGAATCAGAAGTTTTTTTGGTTATAATTCTCAAGCCTGGCGCCACTAGCAGTGATGCCTAGGTATTTGTATGCCTAGAGCGGTGCCACAGTTAAATTCTGGCCAATTTGGTCCTCTTGCCCGCCAAAATCCAATTTAAAACACTCCCTTGGGCCAAATTGCTATGCTCAAGCTCCAGTCTTCAAAATTTTCAAATTCCATCCCATGGGACCCTTACTTTATCGTTTTCTGCCTTTAGCAAGCAAAGACTGAAAAAAAGTGACAGCTGTAAGCACCCCAATTTTGCCCGCTTGGCAGTCTTCGGCCTTACCGAACTCACATTCAAACAGACACAGACACAAACACATTCAAGCCTAGACCAGCTTTTCAGACTCAATCCAGTCAATCGACTACTTTGTGAGCCTGCCGAGCCCAATATGGGTAAAATGACAAAAAAACCTTTGCGACATTGCCCAGCCTAATTCCAGTTGGGACGTCTTCCAAAAGACAGTAAGTCCCTCAATTCCAGTTCTAATTCCAGTTCAGACCAATCAAACTCAATCTAGTACGTCTTTCGAGAAAGTTGATCCCTTAGACGATAAGTCCATCCAGTCCGACACGATTACCGAGAAAACTCCTCGGAACGATAAGTCCCTTCAAAGCTGTCGACCGAGACGGAACCCAAGTCCCCGATATGGTAAAGTGGTTCACTTCTGGCGCCTACTAGCCCGTCAATGTAGAATGTTCGCTATCTAGCACGTCTTTCGAGAAAGTTGATTCCTCAGATAATAAGACCATTCAGTAGCTTCCCGAGATGAGGCAATCTCTAGAATGAACACACACCATTAGAGTGATAGAAACACTCACAAATATTGCAACCATCAGAGTAACGAAAACACTCACAAACAGGTCGACAATGGGAATTGCCAACAAACCCCTTATGTCACGGGACTAATAACACTTCTTGGTCATGGCACGTTTATCGAAGGACGAGATACCTTTAGAAACCAACTCATCACACACCGTTAGAGTGACGAAATCACTCAAAATTTGGTCAACACTAGTGCCTGCTAGCCTACTCCGGTGAAAAATGACTAAACTGCCCTTTGGGCCCTTTTGGCACATTTCTTAAGAAAGTACCTAAGTCCTCAAAGCAATAAGTCCACCCTTCCAAGATTGTCCTAAAGATAATTGAGTACGTTCCAATGCCTTCCAATCGCTTTTGGGTTAATTATGAAAGCATCCGGTCAAAATGACTATTTTGCCCCTAGGCAACCGATCGTCTCCAAGAACCACACCGGCTTTGGGTATCAAACTGGTTACCTTTCGAGGATATTTTCAATAGTATTCCCAAACTTTTAATACCTTTCCAGACCATTCTGAATCTATTCTGGTAAGCCCGATGCAAAATGATCGTTTTACCCCTAGTGGGTCGGTCATCTTTTTCAACCACACCGCTCTAGGTATCAAACTGAAAATCTCTGGGAACACTCTCAATAGTGTTTCCAACCATCAAGTCTCCTCATAGGTTATTCTGGATCCATTCTGGTGTTTTTTTAATTTAAATGACCTTTTGGCCCCTGGTGTGCCGGTCGACCTTTTCAACTATCCCAACATTGTTTCTCAAGTCAATTACCTCTGAGACACTCTTTCAAGGTTCATGTCCATCCCCAGCCTTTCAGATCATTCTCGAACTCTTCAGAGTTACTCCTAGTGGAGCCAAGCTAAAAATTAAATATTAGTCACTATGACAGGCGCCCAAATCTTCTTCCTTGCGTCCCAAGGGTCAAAAATTTGTTTCTTGCCACCTTAAAAGTTTCCCAAAGGGAGTGGCACCACTAGTGTAGATTTGAACTGGCGCTACTACAAACAAGCGCCAGTTGCTGTTCAGTTTTCCTCTACTATAGACCTCTTCCTACGTAAAAAAAGGTCCACTAACTCAGTCCAGAAACTTTGCCTCTCTGAAAACAAAGCTCAAATTCTCTCAAAATCCTAATTCTCTCAAGCCTCCTCAAAGCCTCACCTTTATACATTCTATACACTCAAATACAAGCCTCCAAACATCTATTGAAGACCAAGTGTTGCATCTTCAAAGCTCTCAAAATTCAAATCAAGTAAAGCAAACAAAGCAATCAAAATAAGAAAAAAACAAGGTAGGTTATCTATTTACTTTTATGTAATCCCCCTCTCTCTTTTCTCTCTTAACTTGGTTAGGTTGTCTTTTATTTTTATCTTCATCTTCTACCTCCCTTTCTAGCATGCTTAAAACAAGGGACTCCCCGATTCATGCCTAGGAAGGATTATTGAAGGTTACCATGCTGAGGGCTTTCTTCAAGTTTGACCTAAGACGGTATGGGTACGGCCCCCTTGATTATGTGGTGAAGTCCAACCTTATATGTGCATGTCCTTATTGTATTGTGGTTGTCATGTTCATTCATTGCATTCAATGTTTATTTTCAAACTTGCATCGAAGTTCTCTTTTAAAACTTGCATTTAAAGTTTCCTTCTTTCAAACTTGTTTTCAAGAACACACTCCTAGGATGTTTCTAGCCATTCCCTAGTTAGGGTTATATTAGGAAAGTGTTATATTCAATGTAATCATCAAGGTCCAAATTTTGGTTATAAACCCTAAATTGTTTTTACCAAAATTACAATCTTAAAGTGATTTTCGCCATTTCATGATTAGAATTATTTTAGAAAAGTGTTACATTCAATGTGATCATTATGGTTCATATTTCAAACCCTATTTGTTTTCAAATTACAACCCTAAAATAGTTCTGATCTTTTCATGGTGAGAATCGTTTTAGGAAAATAAGATATTCAAAAGACTTGCAAAAGTCCATATTCAAACTTTTTTCTAAATAGTTTTGCAAATCTACTTCCTAAAAACTGTTTTCAAAGATCTACTATCCTAAAGCTCTTTGTCTTGAAGTCCAATTCAAGCCCTATAATCCATGATCAGGAAACCCTAATTTCTTTCTTAAAATCATAACTTTCTATTTGCCTCAAATTGTAGATTTTCAAAACCCCTTTTTCTACAGAAAATCATAAATTTTCAAATTCAAGATTTTTAAAACTCAACATTTCCAACTCTATGTCAAATCAAATCTTCCAATCTAGAAAACCAAGTCAAATCCTCCAATTTTGAAAACAAAATTAAATCATCTATTTTTAGAAATAAAATTTAATATTTTATGTTAGGAAATGGATATCAAATCTATCATAATTTCAAATCTTCCAAATCTCGGGTTTTTAAATTTCAAACTATCAAATCTTCCTAATTCTAATCTTTCCTAATTTCAATCTTTCTTAAATTAAAACTTTCAAACCTTTCTTAATTTCAAACTTCTAAATCTTTCTAAATTTCAAAGCTTTCAAAATTCAAATCTTTTCAAAATTAACTCTTTCCTAAAATCAAATTATTCATATTTAAAACTTTCCAAAAATGGAACTTCCCTAACTCAAAACTTTCCTAAAATGGAACTTTTCTAACTCAAAACTTTCCTAAATTGGAACTTTCCTAATTCAAAACTTTATAAAATCTAAACTTTCAAGTCTTAATCAAAACTTTCTAATTCAAGTGCATGCTCCAACCCTAGGTTACCAAAGTCCTAGGATGTCTAAACCTTAGTTTAACCCTAACTCTAAGTTAGGAGACCTCAACTCAAGTTTAAAACCAAGATGATTTTCCAACTCTAATTCAAGTCAAATTGATTTTAAAGTTCAACTCAATCTTTCCAAATCAAGTTCCAAGTTCGACTTTAAATCAAAGTTCAATTTCAAATCTTCCAATCAAAGTTCAAATCAAACTCTTTTCAAATCTTTTCAAATCAAACAAAACCCCAAAGTGTCTATTTTCAATCGAACCCCGAGTTCGAACTACGATGGATCTGATTCCCAACAAAGGGATACGTAGCAACTCTCATGAGTGCGGTCACAATCTTTTTCAAATTTTCAATTTTCACAACCTTTTTTAAGTTTCTAATTTCCACAACCAATTTCAAAATTCCAATTCTCTTTCTCAAAATCAAATTCTTTTATTGTACTTACATGTCATATATCATATCAAACCTCTTTCCAAAAAAAAATTTCAAAGTGGATAGTATTGGACATTAAATAATCGAAGATTCTAATTGAGTGAACCTAAGGTGAATAGACATGTAGGTACCGCAAGAACGGAATAGGGTGACAGTCTAGTACACCTTTCCTATACGTAACCAATCTCCAAACTTGGAATCATTGTTTTTAAAAGACCAAAAACGAAGATAATTTCAAAAAAGGGCTTAAATATTTCAAAAGATTGCCAAACAACTTATTTTCTCCAAAACCCCTCTCTTGAGGAAGTTTTTAAAACTTTTTTCAAAAACCGTAAGTTTAATCTTCGAATACACTTAGTTTTAGGCAACCTAACTCACCTTAACAAAGTTAGGTGGTGACTCTAAACTTTTTCTGAAAGCCTTTATTCAAATCAATTTCCAATTCAAATATAGTCACACTCGCCCTTCTAAAAGGATGAGTTTTAATGAGAAAGTACCATGTTTTTCTCACTTATGTTTTCTCGAGTGCAAAAAATTAGGTCGCGACAATTCACTCTCAAAGTACTCTTGCACAATAGACTCAATGCAGTTTACTTCTCTGATGTCCTCACACTCTCCCGGTTGTTTTTCAACTAAAAAGATATTCATCTCGACTGTCATATTTCCAAATGACAACTTTATCAACTCATTCCTACAATAGATTACTGCATTACACATGGCTAGGAATGGTCATCCTAAGATAATAGGAATTTTAAAATGAGCACTATTACTCTCAACCAATTGTGTATCTAATACAATGAAATTCACTGGATAGTAAAACTTATCTATTTGAATGAGAACATCCCCTACAATACCCCTAGGAACTTTAATAGATCTATCAACTAGTTACAAGGTAACATGTGTAGGGCGCAACTCACCTAATACAAGTTGTTGATAAACCGAATAAGGAAGTAGATTGACACTTGCTGCTAGATCAAGAAAGGCTTGATCTATCTTGTGTCCCCTTTTGTACATGAAATAGTAGGATAGCGGGGGTTCTTATATTTTGTTAGGGACTTACGTTGCAAAATCAGACTTTGGTTCTAATTCATGAATACAGTTTCCTTGACATATAACCTCCTTTTCACAGTACATAAGTCTTTCAAGAACTTAGCATAAGAGGAAATTTTCTTAATGGCATCTAAGATTGGAATGTTGATCTTAACTTGCTTAAACGCTTCATAAATTTTAAAATTCAAAAGCTCATGTTTTGGTTTGGCCCATCTATAAGGAAACGAGGCATATTTCACCATATCAATGACCTCATCTCAGATGCTCTAATTGGCTCCAAAACTGGCTCGACTTTCTTTTTCTCTTTCTCACTCTCATCTTTTTCTTTTTCTTGTTCTCTCACAACTCCATTCCCTTCATCACTAACCTTGAGAGTTTCCTTTCTAGGTGGAATCGTTTTATCAATGATTTCCTGCTCCTCAGGGTTGTGATGAATTGGACTTGTTCAAGACTGGATTAAGGATTAGTCCTTGCTTTGTGCGATTTGGATTTGGTTACGGTTGAGATGGAAATCTTCCCGACACTTGTTGAGTCAAAGCTTGTGTCAAGTTAGACATTTGCTTTGCTATGTCCTTCAACATCGTGTATCGGTCTAACACCTTGTCTTGCTTATCCACCCTATTATTAACTCTTCTCATATTATTTGTCAATTGATGAACATTATCTTCTAAAGGTCTCGTATGAGAGGGTTGATATGTATTAAGTTGGGGTTGGAAAGGTATGGATTATTGAGCTTGAACAAGTTGGGATTGGAAAGGTTGAGAGTTTCGAGGCCCTCCTTGGAATGCTTGAGGATTCGAAGGACCCTCGTTTCTCTACCCAAAGTTTAGGTGATTTCGCCATCCAGGGTTATATGTGTTTCAAGAAAGGGTTCCCCCCCCCCCCCAAACTCATTGGTCACTATATATACCCCGATATTGGCTAACCGCATTGGCCTGGTCATGCAAGGCCTTCTTGAAACCTGGTGTAACTGGACATGCAGTAGTTTCATGTTCCCTAGTACCATACATTAAACAACTCTTATCCCTAGGAGACTCACTATTCAAAATATTGCCTTTGTTTGTCTCTGTGGCTTCTAATTTTTGAGTAAGTGCAGCTATTCTAGCATTCAAATCATCCACTTGATTAAGCTGAAATGTTACCCTAGGCTTAGACTCATTATTTTGAGTCTCAGTTGTGGCCCAATCTCTATCCAAATTCGCCAAGTAATCAAAGAAGTCATACATTTCAAATGAATCTTTGTCATACAATATTCCTACGCACATAAACTCAACGAATTGCTTCAGTTGTGGAGTCAATGATTAATAGAAAGTATTTATGATATTCCAATTAGTGAAACCATGATGTGGACAAGCACTCAACAAAACTTTGAATCTCTCTCAATATTGGAAGAACGATTTACTAGACACAGGGGCAAATTGAGAGATTTGATGACGAATCGCCTCAGTTTTATGCTCAGAGAAGAATTTTTTCAAGAACATCCTCCATAATTTTTTATTTTTCTTTGTGGTTTACTACTCGGGTTGATTCACTGCCTACTTAGGTCGATGCACTCGATGTGGTGACCATCAAAGTATTTACTAACTCTCTAACTCTTTACTAACGTTTTACTAACGGATTAATTTTTGTTTCTTTTATTAGTTTTGTGTGCAGGTATCTTAGTATACTGTTGTACTTCTTTGTTTTTCTTTTCTTTTTAAAGTTTTGTTATGTTGTTGTTTCCGAAAGAGTTAGTGTATATCATTCCCTATAAGGTACATAGACTTGCATGTCACACTTCATTAGGAATGTACATAATCATTTGTGGTTAATTGGCTTGTCTAATGATCTTTCTCTCACCTACAGTACTCTTTCCTCATTTAAGACTCCTATTCTAAATATTCAATTAGTTAACCAAGATCCTAGTCCTATCCCAATAGCAGAAGAATTTGACGCTTCACCACATGTGAATCCCAACTCGCCAAATTCGAACAATTTACCTGAAGGTGAGAGTGTACATGGTAATTCTCCCTATAGATCTCTTAAGGATTGTCTAGATCCTGCCAGGCAAGCTTCTACTTCTTGCATTGTTCTTCCTACACATCATGCAGTGATGACTTTAAAGTTAGGAATGATCCAGCTCATAAATCTATTCTATAGTTTGGATTCTAAAAAATCATATCAACATATCAAAGATTTCAACGACGTATGCTTCATGTTTTTTGACAATTCTTATCTAAGGGAAGTAGTACTTCTAAAACTATTATCGTTTTCTCTCAAAGACAAGGCTAAGACATTGTTCAATTTATTGAGACCTAGGTCTATTCATTCTTGGCAAGATCTTTAGACAAAATTCTTGAAAAAATTCTTCCTTAAGCATAAAACTAAGGCAATTCATTGCCAAATCTCTTAATTTGCCCTGTGTCTAATGAATCGTTCTTCCAATGTTGAGAGAGATTCAAAGATTTGTTGAGTGCTTGTCCACATTATGGTTTCATCAATTAGCATATCATAAATACTTTTTATTCATCATTGACTCCACAACTGAAGCAATTCATTGAGTTTATGTGCGTAGGGAGTTTATATGACAAAGATTCATCTAAAGCTTATGACTTCTTTGATTACTTAGCGAATTTGGCTAAAGATTGGGCCACAACTAGAACCCAAAATCATAAGTCTAGGCCTAGGCTAACATTTTAGCTTAATTAAGTGGATGATCTGAATGCTAGAATAGCTACACTTACCTGAAAGTTAAAAGTCATAGAGACAAGTAAGGGCAATATTATGAATAGTGAGTCTCTCAGAGAAGAGAGTTGTTTACTGTGTGATACAATGGAACATAAAACTGCTGCATGTCCAATTATACTAGGTTTCAAGGAAGCTTTGCATGGCCAAGTCAATGCATTTAGCCAATATCAAGGTACATATAGTGACCAACGAGTTGGGGGGAACCCTTTCTCGAACACATATAACCCTGGATGGTGAAATCACTCAAACTTTGGATGGAGAAACGAGGGTTCTTCAAATCCTCAAGCATTGCAAGGAGGGTCTCAAAACCCTTAATCTTTCCAATCCCAACTTGTTCAAGCTCAATAATCTATACATTTCCAACCCCAACTTAATACATATCAATCCCCTCATAGGAGACCTTTAGAAGATAATGTTCATCAATTGAAAAATGATTTGAAAGGAGTCAATAATAGAGTGGATAGGCAGGACAAGGTGTTAGACCAACACACTAGGATATTGGAGGACATAGCAAAGCAAATGTCTAACTTGACACAAGCTTTGACTCAACAAGTGTTAGGGAGATTTTTATTTTAACTGCAACCAAATCCAAATCCAAAAAAGCAAGTAAAAATGACTTAAGCGAGGACTGATCCTCAATCCAATCATGAATAAGTCCAATTCATCATAACCCTGAAGAGCAAAAAAATCATTGATAAAACCATCCCACCTAGAAAGGAAACTCTAATGGTTAGTGATGAAGGGAATGGAAATGTGAGAGAACAAGAAAAAGAAAAAGATGAGAGTGAGAAAAAGAAAAAGAAAGTTGAGCCAGACTTAGAGCCAACTAGAGCATCTAAAGATGAGGGTAATTATGTTGTGAAATATGCCCCATTTCCTCATAGACTGGCCAACCCAAAACATGAGCTTCTGAATTCTAAAATTTATAAAGTGTTTAAGCAAGTCAAGGTTAACATTCCATTCTTAGATGCCATTACGTAAATTTTCCTCTTATACCAAGTTCTTGAATGACTTGTGTACTGTAAAAAGGAGGTTGCATGTTAAAGAAACAACTTTTATGAATGAGAGCCAGAGTGCAATTTTGCAATGTAACCCCCATCAAAGCATAAGGACCCCGACTGTCCTACTATTTCATGGATAATAATAGGAAAGAAGATAGATCGAGCCCTTCTTGATCTAGGAGCAAGTGTCAATTTACTTCCTTATTCGGTTTATCAACAACTCGAATTAGGTGAGTTTCGCTCTACACGTGTTACCTTACAACTAGCTGACAGATTTATTAAGGTTCCTAGGCGTATTGTGGAGGATGTTCTCATTCAAATAGATAAGTTTTACTACCCAATGGATTTCATTATGTTAGATACACAACTAGTTGAGAGCATCAGTACTCATTCCCAAATTTCTATTATCTTAGGATAACCATTCCTAGCCACATTTAATACCATAATCCATTGTAGGAATAGGTTGTTAAAGTTGTCATTTAGGAATATGACTATCGAGATGAATATCTTTTCAATTGGAAAACAACTGGGAGAGTATGAGGACATCAAAGAAGTAGACTACATTAGTCTATTGTGCAAGAGTACTTTGAGAATGAATTTTTTTAGAATCCTATTGAAAAAGCTCTTGTTTCGAGAAAGTCACATGACTGGTTATATTGTGACCATGTCAAGTCTAAGGACACAATTCCTGAAAGGATAGAAAGAAAACAATGTATGCAAGTGGGTCACTGGACCCTATCATTTGAGCCTTTAATTCCTAGTGTCATAAAGCCTATCCTTTCTGAACAAAAAGCACCCACTCTGAAAAGAAAACCTTTACCATCTACATTAAAGTATGTATTCCTTAATGAAAGTGAGTCTTATCCTGTTGTTATATCCTCTAGCCTGTCTAAAGACTAAGAGAAAAGCCTTGTGAAAGTGCTAGAGAATCATAGAAAAGCCTTAGGTTGGACCATTGCAGACCTTCGCAGCATTAGTTCTCTTATATACACACATCACATATATCTTAAGCAAGAGTCTAAACCGGTGCATCAAATGCAAAGGCGTTTAAATCCCAACATGAAAGAAGTTATAATAGGAGAAGTACTAAACCTTCTCGATACGGGTATCATATATCCCATCTCTTATTCAAAGTGGGTTAGTCCAACCCAAGTTATTCCTAAAAAATCTGGAGTCATGATAATTCAAAATGAGAAAAATGAACTAATGCCCACTAGGATTCAAACTGGGTGACGCATGTATATTGACTACCGTCGACTGAATGTTGTTCCTAGAAAAGACCATTTTCCACTCCCATTCTTGAACCAAATCTTAGAACGAGTGGAATGATGGGCCTTTTACTATTTTCTAGATGGATATTCTAGGTATAATTAAATTGAAATTGTCCTAGAAGATCAGGATAAAACGACTTTCACATGTCCTTTTGGTACTTATGCTTACAAAAGAATACCCGTTGGCTTGTGTGATGCACCGACCACCTTTCAAATGTGCGTGATGAGTATCTTTAGTGATATGATGGAGAGATTCCTAAAGGTTTTCATGAATGATTTTTCTGTGTACGGAGATACCTATGAGAGCTTTTTGGAACACCTCAAGAAGGTGTTAGAAAGTTGTGAGGAGAGTAACCTTGTCCTAAACTGGAAAAAGTGCACTTTATGGTAACACAAGGTGTCTAGCAAGGGGATTGAGGTAGATAAAGCCAAGGTTAAACTAATTCAAAAACTACCTGCCCCTAGAACTGTGAAAGACACTCGATCTTTCCTTGGGCACGTTGATTTCTACTGGCGATTTATAGTAGGATTTAGTGCTATCTCTCGTCCAATATGTCATCTCTTGTCGAAAGACCTTTCATTTGAATGGATGTCTGAATGCCAATAAGCTTTCGACAATCTTAAAGAACTGTTGACAACTGCACTTATCATTTGGTCATCCGATTGGTCATCACCTTTCGAGTTGATGTGTGATGTTAGTGATTATGTTGTAGAAGCAGTTTTGGGGCAGAAAGTGGACAAGAAACCCTATGTTATCTACTATGCAAGAAAAACCTTGAATGAAGCCCAATTGAACTATACCACAACTGAAAATGAACTCCTTGCTGTCATTTTTGCATTAGCTAAACCTTATATGAGAAATCATGTCACCTTCCGGTGGAAATTGAGTACAAAGCCTATTAGCCCATTTGCCAATTTAATGAGAACATAGATGCGATCGACCAAACTAGGAAGCTACAACTCAATGAACTTGAGAAACTCCGAAATGATACCTATAAAAATGCAAAGATCTTTAAGACCAAGATAAAAACAATCCATGACCAGCACATTCTTTGTAAGTCTTTTCATATTGGTCAAAAAGTATTGTTTTATAATTCCCGGTTACACTTGTTTCTTGACAAATTGAAGAGTAAGTGGTCTAGACCTTATCTAGTAAAAGATGTGTCACAGCACAAAGCAGTAGAAATTGAGAATTTCAGCAATGGAAATGTTTTTAAAGTCAATGGGCAAAGAATGAAGCCCTATTTGGAGAACTTTGTAAGTTCGACTGAAAGTGTAGATATTATGGATCCACCATTGCTTGAGTAGAAATAACACTCAATCAGTTTGTACAGTTAATTTAGTGTATTTATTTGGTTTGGTAGCTAGTTTATCTTTAGTTGGAGGGAATGGACCTTTCTTCCCACTCATGTTTGTCTCCCACCTTTTCCCTTCCATTTTTGCCTTAAGGTCATGATTATTATCTAGTTAGAGGGAAGGCCACGTTCGTTTTTCTATTATTTGGTTCATCATTTCTTATTATTTATTTTGATTTCTATAGTTTTGTCTTTGTGACCAACAGATGTTAAAGAACTGAATATTGTATGACTTCTCATATAGATGGTCAAGTGTTTACATTTGTATATTTCATCTTCTGGATATTTTCATTTGGTATCAAGGGCGAGATAATTCGCCATGCAAAGATGGTGAGGAAAGTTAAGCTCCAAGATGAACAACCTTAACCTCTTACTAGTTGCAGTACTCTAACCTGTAAGAGAAGAGCAAAAAGACTAAATAAGTGTCATATTTGTGCTAGACACATGTGTGTGGATAAAAATTATAAAGGGAGTAATCGACTAATGTCAAGGAATTAGATGATTTACTTGGATATTATTAAAGAACGAGCAAATACTGAGGTATTAAGACACCTTGGAATTACCAGAACAGTAGACTATCTTGATTTTGATGTTAAAAGTCTAGCTCGAGTTTGTAGTGATTATTTTTTCTATGGTGTGTTAGGTTTGAGTGTCTTGTTTGCGTGTTTATCTTTATTTGTAATATGACTAACATTTATTTTGCAAATGTTTTGTATTTTACACAACAAAAAAAACAAAACAAATATAAAAACAAAAATATGTGCAAGGCCAAGAAGCGTACAATTCGAATGCACTTGAGATCTACAAAAGAAGTTTGCATATCTTTTATAATTTTATACAGTTTTATATGAAATGCAAATGTAGATTTTTGGGATTTGTTGAAATATGTTTTCATTCAGTTTAGCATAATTTTTATTTTATCCTTTCTTTTTAATACAATTGCAAGATTTTATCTAAACACATAGAAAGAGGCTATTTTACATCACTTATTATTATATCATGATAAGTTTAGTATTTTTACATATTGTATAGTTTCATCCTTACAAAAGTTAAGATTTTTTATCAAGTGAGTTTTAAAGCCAATCACGTCTTTCGTAGTATTTATATTTACTCTTATTGAATTTCTTTAACATTACTCTTTCTATAGCTCTATTATACTTGTATTTGACTCAATTGTTTGAATTGCTATGATAATTGAATATGTTGAATTCTTATAACCTTCAACTATTGTGCACTTTCAAAAATGAATCGAGGCCATACTAGATCTTTTCAACCACAGATTTCTTTGTTGACATAATTCCCTTGAAACCATCTTTAAGCCTATTTCTTTCTCTCTTGTTACATATGTCATTGCTAAAGTTTCTTCCCTAAATACGAAAACACAAGTATCTTCACTTATGAAAGTTGAATTGAGAAAGGGGGTGATCTATTTGCAATATGAAGAAAAAAAATTAGCAAAAAAGGGAAAAAAGGAAGTAAAAGTAAAAAAAAAAAAAGAAGAAGAAGAAGAAGAGGAGGAGGTTGGCTATTAAAAAAATATCAAATCATTAGGGAAATTGAATGTATGTATGTTAGGGATTTATACCAAAAAACATACTTTGTATAATGGTTTTATGTTTATTAATAAATTAGTTATTCCATTTTAATGGGAATCTGTGTGAGCAATGGTTGCATTACATTATTTATTTAATGATTATGTATGTGTGTCTCTCATTCTGTATAGTAGATGATTTGATGTGTAGAGTACAGTTTACACACGAAAGATCAGATCATCAGTTCTTATGAAATGTAAGCTTATCGTTCACAGTCTTAGATGGAACTAGACACACCATTAGTAGAACTGTAGCACAAAGTTTTACTAGGTTTGTCTTGACTATAAGGAACGATATAGTTCTAACTCCTTGCACTAGTATACTTTGTGTATATTAAATAGGACCGTGTTGAGATAATTATTTTTATACTAACTATATAAAAGAGTTAATACCTCATGATTATTATGAGTGCTTATGCTATTAATCATAATATAATAAATAGACATGTGCATGTAGTATTTATTATTTTGATTCACAGAAGAGTAAGATTCTTTGTTGGTCAATAAACTCAGTGAGTTAGACAATAACATTGCATGTATGGTGAATATTAATTATTGATAGAATCCACGTCCTGGTATAGGGATTGATGATACTCCCTTGAGGAAGGTTATAAGTTTTGATTATGTCAAACCCTGCAAGTAGATTATGAATCCGACATATCAAATAAGTTAAGTGGAAGGTCTTAAGGAATTAAATAAGTCTATTAAATTTAATAGTCAGTAATTTAATTTAATAGACGGGTATCTGTAATCTTAACGTGGAAAGATAAATAAGCATTTAATAATATGAAACTCGAAATATAATTCTTAGTATAAAAGGAAGTGCAATTATAATTCATTAGTGGTATAAATTATAATTTACGTAAATAGGGATTAATTCTAGTTGGATTAGGAATCCTTATTTGCGTAGAAAGTCCTAGTTATACTAATCATATAGTTCCTGTTGTAGCCTCTATATATACGTACTCTAAGAGCAGCTAAAGTTACACTTTGCTCATAATTGAGAGATAAACGTTTTTGTGAAGAAGAGAAACTCTAGCAACTACGAACCCACTTTCTCTAGAGCAAGGCGTATATGAGGGATACAACAGAAGTTCAAAGGTTGAGTTCGAGCAGTTGATTCGTGTCTGTTGCTTTTTACTTGACTCGTGCTTGTTGCTAATACTTGTTATTCGGGATCAAACCAAATAGATCTCAAATGTATGATTCTAATCACGTAGATTAGGCTATGCTAATCGGATCAAAAATTTTGGTAGTATGCATATGCACTATAGCCAAGTCGTGAAAAATTTCGCAGTCCCCAGCAATGCATTCATTAATTAATTCATGCCTTAATCACACATGCTTTGAGCAATTTATCATTTCTTTCTCCTTATCTTATACTTCATGAGCAAGTTACAACCTAAACAAAGTTCTTGAGAATTTGATGTGTACATTGCTTATTTATTTACTTCGTAGAGAATTCACTTATCAGTTACTTGTGTGATTTTAATATTAAGTATTCTTTCATGGAGCTATGCCAAGTTGTCTCACTTTATATATTCACGTCATATCTTTATGGTAGTCTTTTTTTTTTTTGTTTTACATTACATTTACTCTTTTTGTAAGGACAACCGATGTGAGATGCCTATATTCTTTCTTTTTGAGAGAATATCCAGTGAGACTGAATTAAAACTTAAAAGATATATTTGTGTTTTTATGTTGTAATACTTTTCTTATTATGTAATGATCGATAGTCAAAAGCCTCTCATATGTTGTTCTAAGATATTATCATGCTTGTGTATTAAAGAGTAGGATAGACAGAACATGCTTGTATTTTGATATATGTCATACTTTATCCTCCTAATCCTCAGTTGCGGACTCATTTTGATGTTTGTGAGCACCATAACTGGAAACCCTCACGAGATACCACTCATCCATTAGGAGTAATCTAAGGGTTTGAAAGCTTGGTGCATATGCTAAATACACTCGTAATCCCTATGAAAATAAAGTATATCTTTTTAAATGTGTTTATTTATTTTGCTATAGACTATCAAAAAGCAAGTTGGGGGGTGTGATTACATTGTAAAAATATAATTACAAGTTCCTAACTTTGTATTTGTTAGCATTAAAATATTTATAAATAGTTTTAATTAATTTACTTTTAATCCTAATAAATTTTGTTAAGTATTTTGTAGACTTTTAGATAAAAAAAAAAAAAGGGAGTAAATCCATATGGAAAGAAAGAAATCTTTATTGATTGGAGCCCATCCATATGGGTAAACATCCATTTTCAACAACTTCACCAAAAGAGCAAGGCATATTTTTGCTTTTGGATAAAAGAAAGCAATTGACACGGAAAGATGACAATTGATATGAAAAGAAGGCAAGTCATATAAAAATTCATTACATTGAAAGAAGACAATTGACATGGAAAGAAGACAAAAGAAGAAGTTGATAATTAAAGAAAGAAATAATGCCTGATTGTGGGGAATTGATGAATTCATCTTGTGAGTCTATAAATAGCAACACCAAGATCAAAGATAGGAGGAAGAGTGAGAGAGTTAGAGAAGAGGCAAGAAAGAGATATATGTAGGAGCTTCTAATTATTTATGAAGTAATTTTTTTTCAAGTTAAGTCTTTTCATTGCCATGAGTAGCGAGTCTTTTTTTTCTTGGACCCAATTGTTAAGATTATTTGAGAATCTTGAGATATCAACAGAGGTAATTGGGTTTTCACTGTTTATCTTTAAAATCTTTTAATTCTTGATAATTAAATTCTAAATTTTTGAGAAAACTTAGATTCTTGATTAAGTTTGGTAATTTCTATACACAAATCTTAGTTTGGTATAATTATTACACAAATCGATAGTATGAATTTATGACTTTAATTTTATTATTTTAGATTTAATTCTAATTAAATTTTATTTTAATCATTAAATCTTGCAAATCAAAGACTCAAGACAAAACTAATGATTTGAGTTACAAAATTTTCGTTGGAATTTCGAGTAAATCAGGTGATCGGATCAATTAGATCCTATATCGTTTTATTAAGTTTAATTTAAAGTCTAGTTCAATAATCATCAAACCTCCGAAAATAAACTGTTTTATTTTGGTTACTATTTGATTTTTTTCACCAATTATCCAGATCTCATTGGTACTGTTTATGGTAAAATTTAAACAGGTTGGCTTAGGTTCTAATTGAAGCGATTGCAATGCTACGGTATTTAGCATGGCTTAGTCAGTATTTAAGTTTTTACCATGAATGAATTCTAGGGCCTACTTTACATGTTTGGAGAACCGTTTCCTGTGGTTCGACCCCAATCTTACTAGGTTATTATTGAATATTACTTCGCCGCACCTAATCTTGAGTGTATTAAGTAGATCAAGTCAGTACAGTAGTAAGCGAGTATACCAACCAAAAAAGTTAACCACAAAATAAATAAATAAATAAATAAATAAACTAAGAGTAAAATAACTAAATATATACAAATATACAAGTTAGTAATGGAACGAAGTAATAAGTGAATATAGACCACTGATCAATTGGTATGCACCTTCCAATTCTTTCGTCAAGGTATAGAAGAAATCAATTGTCCTTAAATCCGCAAAGGTATTATTATTATTTATTTTTTAATTTCTAAATTTTTGAATTTTTATTTTATTATTATAATTTTTGAATTTTTATTTTTATTTTTGTATTTTTATGCATTATTTTATTAAAGTCATTCCTAGACAACAACACCAAAATACTTAACTATATCCGGGATATGACAATCTATTAATACTCAAGTGCAAGTGCAGCGAAGTAGTAAATAAAATCTTATAAACTTAGAGTCGATCCATAGGGAATAGTTATCAAAACATGCAAAATAGGTGTTAAAATTCATCCACGGTAAAAGATTAGATACCGACTAAGTCATGTTAGACACCGTAGTGTTACAATGGCTTCAGTTTGAATCTAAGCCAACCTGTTTAAATTTTACCTTGAAAAGTACCAATGAGAATTTGACAATTATTGTAAAAAATGATAACCAAAGCAAAATAGTTTAATTTATGAGGATTGATGATCGTAGAACAAAACTTTAATTAAATTAAATAGAATAGTCTTTGATCCAATTGATCTGATCACCCGATTCACTCAAAATTTTAACGGAGATTTTGTAATTCAAATTATCGGCTTTGTCTTGAGCCTTTAATTCGGAATATTAAGCTATTAGAATAAAAATTTAATAATAATTAAATCTAGAATAATAAAATTAAAGTCATAGATTCATACCATCAATTTGTGCAGTAACTATACCAAATTAGATTTGTGCATAGAAATTACTAAACTTATTCAAGAATCTAAGTTTTCTCAAAAATTTAAAATTTAGTTACCAAGAATTGAAATATTTTAAAAATAAAATAATGAAGACTCAATTACCTCCGTTGGCATTTTATGATCCTCAGATGATCTTCACAATTAGCTGCAAGAATAAAACTAGTTATTCATAGTATTAAAAAAACATGACTTGAAAAATAACTTCATAAATAAAAAAAATATTTATTACAGTAGAATAACGACAAAGAAAATACTGGAACAAAAAATTAACTGACTGAAAAAACACTAACAAATTAATTGAAATTTAGACATAAAATAAATTGAAGGAGCTTTATACTGGCCTTTGCCCCTTCATCTCTGCTCCTTCCCTTCTTACTAGAACTCTTCAATTTATAGGCCTCAAAGAGTGAAGCCTTATATATTTTTTTTAATCCTTTACTCCTTGCTGATAACATCATCGCATGGCCCAAAGTTTTAATTCATTATCTACTTTTGCTTTGTTTGTCTTTGTCAATCATTTGTCTATTTGTAGATACTCCATTATGTATTTGTGTTTGTCTTTGTCAATCATTTGTCTATTTGTACTCCATTATGTATTTGTGTTTGTTTGTACATGCTCCGTTATTCACTTACACGCACACATATATATATAAAATATACTCACTAATATATATATATAATATATTATACCCACTACCACACACACAAATATATATATATATATATAATGTCTATATTAAATCAAGTTAACACTCGAATAAATGTGTACGTGCACACCAACTTCATTTTACTAGGTCTTAAATTAAATCTGCACAAGACACAAAAATATAAAAAATAAAATTAATATTTTATTAAAACAATAACTAATATGTACATAATTATTAACAATAACTTATAATTAAAATTTTCAATTTATACTTTTTAAAATACAATCAGCCCCTCTTGGACCAAGACTCGCTCCGCCCTTGTAGCATGTATATATGAAAAGCTTTAACACATTTACCAACCCAGAGAGGAAAAAGGAAGAGTAGTTCAAATTTGTGGGACCGAATTTTGACGAGTGGGAATTCGAAAGGGTAGGAGTTGGAAGATCATCTCAGTTGTACTTGTTTGAAGGGGATAAAACGCTCTAACCGTTGGGTTGATTTGTAGCTCAACAACATTTCGAAAAACCTGCTCTGATTTGTGATATAGATTGATCTTCCTAAATTTCTTCCTTTTTCCCTTGATGAGGTTTGGATCTTCCTTGCGCCAGCAAATTGCCTAGCTCATGTAATTTTCAATCCATTTGTGTTTTGATTTGTCATAAGCTTGTAAAATATAGTTGCAATGCATTCCTTCCATTTTTTATTCTTGCTAAATCGTAAAAATCAAACATACAAAAAATATATTTAAAAAACCATTATTGTTAGGAAATTTTCCAAAACTAGTATGGAACTCCTTTTAAAATTTTGAAAAACCGTTTCAAAAACATTTCGAATGCTTTTGAAATACTTAATGGTTGGTTCTCTTGAGGATAATATATAGGCACTATTTGTGAGCTAACATTTATGAAGAATATGAGAAACATCAAACCCTATAGGTTGGCATAGCCGAATTGCTCTTGGTGCTTTATAATTCTCAACACCCAATAACAATTTCAAATCAATATTACAATTAACATAAAGGAAGAGAAACGACATGAGCAACAATACTCTCACAAAAAATATGTACTTATAAAGTTTGTTTCTCTCTGTCTTCAACCTCTGGACTAGTTGCTCTACATCTATTTGCATAAACTCTGACATTGCAGCCCTCACCACACTGGGAAACCAAATAGCCAATCAAAACACTCAAAAAAAACATTAAATTTCTACGACATATATTAACTCTATAATAAAAATTAACATGAAATCAAGCATATTATTAAACTTCCTTTTAATCTCCAACAGCCTCCCTTAAATTGAGTTTCGTAATAGACAATGACCCAATGCCATCACATGCAACAATCTCTATCGCAAGCTCTATTGCATGCAACTGCTTCAAGCAAACACTGCCAACCTTCACCTTGGCATCTGGATACAATCATGGTAGATTGAGACAAGAAATTTACTCATCCAAATAAATAAATAAATAAATAAACCCATAAAATTCCAATAGACCTTTAATTTTCAAAATTGTTTTACTTTATTTTTT
The DNA here is from genome assembly GCA_033060915.1 of Euryodendron excelsum. Lineage (NCBI taxonomy): Eukaryota > Viridiplantae > Streptophyta > Magnoliopsida > Ericales > Pentaphylacaceae > Euryodendron > Euryodendron excelsum. The sequence goes on along the minus strand of CM065399.1, from coordinate 1,975,052 downwards.
TGCCTGCAAGCAACAAAGTTTCAAGTATCATCACTGAGCGAAATCAAAATTCCTTAAAACTCTCAAAAATCAACAGTATTTGAACTTGGAAATTTTCGATACCAAAAAAATCTGTTAATTCTGGCTTGCCAAGGACCAAATTAAATTCCTCAATATTACCGAATATGATGTGTAAAAGACCAAAGTCCTCAACCCCATCAACAACAACAACAAAAATTTCTATGTGGCGACTGAATTTTCAAAATTAATTGATCGTGGAAAGAAGTCATCGGGCTCTCTTAAACCCTTTCACTGCTCAAATTGTTCGAGTGTACTTGAGTTATCCTTGAATTCAAGAACTGCTTCGTGAGGGATACTCAAAAGGCTAGACATGCACTTGAATAGCTTATCAAGTGAACATTGAAAGTTGAATTGGGTTCAATAAACTACTCTTAGACTTTTGCCTCATGGTATCTCTCCTTTCTCCTACTGTGGATGTTATTTATGTTAAGCAAAATCTTCATCAACACTGACTCCCAGATTTGTCAAAAAGTCAGCATAAAAGTTGTCTTACCTTACACTTAACTCGAATTTTGAGTGAAAAAAGAAAAAAAAAGTGAAGGAAAACAGAATAAAATGAAAGAGTAATTTTGTTTTCTTTTCTAACAAAATAAAAAAATAATTTTGTTCTCTTTTTCATTACGTTTTCTTTTTTCTTTATTTTTCTAACTAAAAATTCGAATTACAAACAAAACATTAAGGTATTCCTCAAACTGAACTAGCAATAACTTGAGCTAAGGCCGAAACCAAGCCTAATATTTTCTCCAAGCTCCACCCAGTCATTCGCAATTTAAGTTTAGCCTGAATTTCATCTAAGCTTGTCCAACAGAAAAAAACAAAGAATAAGCTAGCTTGTATTAAGTTTCTTCAACACTCCAGGACCAATCTTTTAGACACTGCCACTAGCCCTAACTAGACTAGAAATTCAAACAACCAATCAAAACGTTCCAAACACATTAAATTCCTAAAACAAAAAATAAGTATGAAATTAACTATATCGTCAAATTTGTTGTAATCTCCAACATTACAAATCACATTGTTCTACATTATTTAAAAATAAAATAAAAAACAAAAAATAAAGCGTTGTGCCAACATATGCCCCTAGGGAAGTTAGAAAATGTTATTTTAACGTAATGAGAGCTATGACAAAAATGCTTATAATTTAAATGCTTATGACTTATCTATTACAATGACAAAAATGCCCTTTTTAAAAATGTAGATGAAAACTCACCAAACACCATTATAAATGTATGTGGTAGAAGACCTCCAACCGTTTTAACTGACATCATGAAAAACTAGTTAGGTGTGGCTTCTTTTTTTTCTCGCTTTCTATCCCTTGATAAGATTAAAATAAAAATTAATTCTAGACACATAATTAATAAAAGGATGAGATAATACTTTTTGTTATACATTCGTAAATTGTGATTAAAAACTAGAAAGTATGTTTTAATTACGGAGAATAATACCTTGATATTTATGCAATGTCATAAAAGAGTGAAGAAAATAATTAATGTTTCTGCATTGCTTCCAAATTCAACAAAATTACCTATTTTTTTTAATTTGTGCCATATAGCTTAACACACTAAACAACACCTGAGCTTAGTGTACCGTATAATAATTATTTCATTTTTCTATTTCGTCGGCATCAAATATTTTTAAATTAATCTCTCTCTCTCTCTCTCTCTCTCTCTCTCTCTCTCTCTCTCTCTCTCTTCTATATATATATATATATATATATGCGCGCGCGCGCAAGCCTCATGGTATACTAGTTATACCACATTTATATTTCATCAAATATTTTCAAATTAATCTTGTCTCTCTCAGTGCAAGCCTCCAAGTAGCTTCAACTCAAAATACATTTTAGAAGTTTCACGTATATGTCTAGGTAAATATCGATATGTAATACGTAAAGATATAATTTAAATTTTCTTAAAAAAATTCTACATAAAAAATAAAAATGTAAAAAATATGAAGATATAACAATACAACTATTTGATAAATAAACGAGTAAGCATTTTGAGTTAGTTTTCAGATTATATAAGAAAAACATAAATATTTTTAATTTAGATAAAAGTGTGAACTAGTATTTTTGTACTCCATTTTTTTTCTTTTGCATTTGATATTTTGTAAGTTAATAAATCGTAAGGAAAAAAATAAGAGAATAATATACTACCATGTAAGTGACGTTACACATGGTGAAAAATTAAATGGGGAATAAGGAATCTAGATCGGTTTACATGTTCGGCCCATTGTTTAAAGTATGCAAGATGTGAATTGGTTGTGCTATCTAAGGCATTAAATAGGTAGGTCCATTAACGGTTCATATTCCACCGAATTAGGAGTGTTAGTCTAATAATTTTAGAAAGTTAATTTTATTATTTAAATTAATTAAAATAAATAAGTTTTAATAGCAATTCTTTTATAGAAATAGTATATAAAAAGATGTGAGTAAAAATAAAAATCAAAAATATAAATACTCTTTAACATATGCCAAGAGAAGCTACAATGATAAAATGATGACGATCCATTTGCAGCTTGGGAAATGGTGGTGTCGGCTGCAGGAATAAATTAAAGGAGGCCCCCCATTTTAAGCTAAAATTTTAATAGAGGCCCATCTGTTTTTCTACCAAGCTCGAGCTCAAAGTGACTGAAACAATATTTAATAAATTCGGGTGGTTGCACTGCCAAGGCAGTTTTGGCTTTTACCAAGGCAAATTTATGTGAAATGATAAAACTCTCCCTTGTATAAAATCCTCCTATGATGATAAAAGAAAATCCTCTTATGTCTCAGAATAAGTTATATTTGTCACTATACACAAATTGCCTAGGACTCACACGTGTAAATTAAAACAAAAAATATTAAGTGCGTCACATTATCTTTCCTACTTTGTACAAAAATTAAGTTATTGTAAAATTTGTCATGCGTCAAGTTTCTCTTAAAATTTCATAAGAGCTCACCTCCTTTTTGAATTCGAGTTTTCAAAGAAGCAATGTTCCCTTTTGAAGTGGTTCTTTATGTTACAACATTTATTTTTAATACTTATAGTTTAACTTACTTATTTACATAACCTTGATTAGACGTCATAAGTAATGACTTTTTAATGACTCTTTTAATGTATATTTTGTATTTTGAATCTCGTTTTGAAATATGAATAAAGAATTTTAAACCAATGAATAAAAACTTGTTATTCTTAAACTAAAAGAGTTGCTTCCCCAAAATGCTAACTCTTCTCACGATTGAGACAAAAAGAATGAGTTTGATTAAGATTCTATTACTCCACAAGTAAAAGAGGATTGAAAAATAGAGAGTTTAATAAGCACTCCACAATATGAAATTTTTTATTATTATTTATTATTAGAGTAAGAGGAAGAGTTCAATTGTGATTGTCTTTGTAATAAATACTTATCTTCTTGATTGAATGATAAAGAGTCCCACTAAAAGCATGTTCAGTAAAAACTTTTTTTTTTTCAAAAAAACTTTTTACTTCTTATAAACATGTTGAAAATATATAAAATATGGCCTAAATGGATCAATAACAATGATACTTTTTATTAAAAATATCGTTGTCAATGACGCTAGCTAAAATTTTGTGCATAAGTTCAAAAGGTCCTTGGTTAAATATATAAGTAATAAAAAAAATTTCCTTATCAGGTAACAACCCTTCTTGAAGGCAAGACACGTGCCGATAATCTTTATGTGTTCTCAAATTATTATTATAATTTTTTTAAAAAAATAAATACACATTTATTAAAAAATATTATTTACATTGGTGTGCGCAAGACCTCAATATCTCACCATTGGGACAAAAATTTGAATCTTACTACATGTTCTAGTCAATACTAAAGAGTAAGTTTAATTAAACAAAATAGTTATAGAGACCAAAGATTAAGTATTAAGCGAAAAAATTTAAATTTTTACCAAGGCGGTGGTACGTTTTCTGGAACTATACCATAGTGTGACATTTGATTTTATGTAACTCAATTTGTTGTACTAAATTTGGTACATCCTACTTTTTTCTCGTCATTCTACCCGCGTGGAGAACAGTTGCTTCAAAGAGAGAAGGAACAAAGCATTGGGCAGCAAAAACTGAAACATTAATAAAAAAACAAAAACTAAAAAGAACAGAAAATGAGCGACACGCTCGTATTTGCTTCCAATTCCGCAGAGGATTGAGATTTGTTGACGCTAAGCCGAAGAAAAGCCAAACTCAGAGAGAGAGAGAGAGAGAGAGAGAGAGAGAGGGGGATAGGGATAGTGAGAGAGAGGAACCATTTCTACGGCTTACAAATGGACGCCTCAGCTCAGCCCTCCGACACCGTCATGTCAGAGGCAGCGCCGCCTCCCCAGCGATCTGATCCCCCACCGCAGCCGGCCGCCGGGATCGACACCATCCCGGCCACTCTCAGCCATGGCGGCCGATTCATCCAATACAACATCTTCGGCAACATCTTCGAAGTCACTGCCAAGTACAAGCCCCCCATCATGCCCATCGGAAAAGGCGCCTACGGCATAGTCTGGTATCCTCTCGCTCGCTATCTATGCGTATGTGTGTATATATTTCGCTTCGAGCTTCAGTGTTATTGGAAAATCTCCGTTTTTAGGTGATTTGTTGTGTAATTTCGTGCTTTTATTGAACTAGTTCGGCTTTGAATTCGGAGACGAGCGAGCATGTTGCGCTTAAGAAGATTGCGAATGCTTTTGATAATAAAATTGATGCAAAGAGGACTCTGCGCGAGATCAAGCTCCTTCGCCACATGGATCATGAAAACGTCAGTGAGTGATAATTAGTTAATGTGGAATTTTTTGTATTAGACGAACCTAACTTAGGTTGATTTGATTTACAGTATTGAAATTAAGGTCAAAATGGGACTGAGATAGTTTCACTTATTATCATTAGGAATCACTATTAGCAAAATGTTCTCACTAGTTTTCAACTTAACGTGTATTGGAAGAGAAAGTGCTGAATTTTCAAATAATCTTGTGACTATGTTAATAAATAACATGTTTCCCAATGCTATCCCTCTGTCACATACTTTATTTGGAAAAGACATATTTTCCTTGCAACTGATGAACTCACATATAAACCTTTTATACTAGTTCCTCAATATCACTCTCCATTATTTGTCCTAATTAATACAGACACAGAGTCACATGCTCCCTGTTCATTAATTTGTTCAATGACTAAGCTTATTTTGCGAGCGTGAGGAAATTTGATGTCTTATTCTTTTACAAGAAACAAACTTGAAGTGAGGAATGAAAAAGGAAAGGGGCCAATCTTCATGGAATGGACAGATTAATGCGAAGTAGGTGAGTTAGATTGGATATTGAATAGTAGTTAGCATACTCAACTTAACAAGTCTTTATCACAATCACATGGAGTTGGGTGCATGGAGTAGTTTTTGTAGCTGTCTTTATTCAAACCAATCTTTTTGTGAAGTCCAAGGCAACCATGTCTTCATCAGAACCTCAACTCACATCCTTTTTGGCGTCCCTCTTGTTATTTTAGTGCCTTCAAGTTGAATCTTATCACTATTTCATATCCGGTGAGCTAGTTGGTCTATCTTACACATGGCCTTCCCATTTCGTTTATCTTCAATTAATGCCATTTCTAACTTCCCACAAATGTATGTGTTTTTTAATTTAAAGATGTATTGATTGTACCAAATTTTGTGGACTGCGGCTTCAAATGGCAGTTGTGAGTAGTTTGTGGACAAACTAGGTTACATTCAAGACAAAGTTGTCTCAATCTTAGGACTTAACAAACTACTGCTAAAGTAAGAGCCGGTCAAAGTAATGTAGTTAAACATTTAATCAGGGAAAAACGGAAAGGAAGAAAAGGAAAAGGCTTCATGGTCAACTAACTTATTATAGGACATTATGTAGCAATTTTCAGAATGAATAAGTGATGTGGTGCACTTGATTGCTATATTGTTTTTGTTTTTGGCATAGAATTAGTTTATCATGCACAGACTTGCTAAAAGTAAAGGTGTCAAGCTCGTGAACTTAGAAAACATAAAAATCTGTTCCCCATAGTTTAGCCATACACTACGTAATTACACGTCATTTACCATGGTCAATTACCCAACAGTTTCTTTTTCTTTTGGTAAGTAAATTAATGCATAGTTTCTTGCTCCAATGTCTCCCTTTGTCACTTTTTATTAAGCTTTCTGTAAATGTAATGCTCAACATTTTTGATAGTGAAATTTTAAGAGTCACATTACATGTTCCTGGTGTTGCTGTTTGTACTTTATTGTAATCTGGGTGACCAAAACATAGAGCGGGAGCATCCTTCCCAGAGATTAAAGTCAGCAAGAGTTCAAGGTGACCTGAAGGAAAGTTAGAAGCATGTAGCTGCCGAGATCCTCTCTATTAAACAAGGTTTATTTTTGAGGAAAAAACTTGGTTGGAGGAGTTAGGAGCATATAGAAGTCATACTTCAAAGTTAAATTTACACTTCCAAAGTCAAAACTGCGCGAGGTTGCTCTCAGTCCAACAATCTGTGAAAATTGATGCAAATCTACTGTTATCCTTGAATTATGTAAAGCATCTTTTCTGTTGGCTCTTTAAATTCTGTTATCATTTAGTACAAGTATCACGGTACGTTAACATTGGCTTGCAAACTCGTACATTGATTGTTAGACAATAGTGCCATCTGGATATCCAGCTGAAAAAGAGCATTCCCATTCTTTTCTTCTTTGATGCGAAGTTCTCGTTAGTAAATATATTCCCCAATTGGAATTTAAGGAAGAAAGAGAGCTAAGGTGAGGGAAGAAATGACAAAGAAGGAAAGAAAGGGGTGTATTTCAAGAAATAAAGGGTGATAATAAGATGAAGATAAAAAAAAAAAAGAAATAAAGGGAGATGAGCAAAGGCAAGAGAAATGAATAGTAGATGAAGATAAGAGGAGAAAGGGACAGTGAAAACCAATAAGGCCTATTTATAAGTTTTCATTGGAAGACGTCCTCCCCCTTATCTAACATTGAAGTCTTAGATTTCATTCCTAGAATCACTTAAACTTCTATAAAGAAAATAAAGATTCAAAACAAGTAATTTAGAAACTTTTAATAGTCCTAATGACTAGCATTAATTGGTATATCAACATCTCTTGGGTCACACAATCATTAAAGCATGTAATTTCCTCTTCTTGTGGAGCATTTACCGTATGAATTTTCAATTAAATCTACAATAATCTTGAGGATCTTATGATTCATTACCTAAACCAAGTGAAGAGACAAATCATGCATGAAACTACCTTTAGCATCTCTTGAGAATTTCTTTTTAGTACTTTTGTAGACTCATGGATCATGAGAAAGACTTGCTCTAACTACTAAACTAATGCAACTTGCGAAAATAAGAAAGAGAGTGAATGAAGAGAGAGATGAGGGAGAGAACCTGCGTTACCACAATCCTCTACTACTCTAGCAATTAACGTCCTCCGACATCACTAGCATAGGCTACTTCTTTGCTCTTATGTTTTCTTTTAACCTTGTATTCTATTTTATCAGTTTAGTCCCTCTTTCAGCTAGTTTGTGTTCATGTGACCATGTAGATTTCCTGCATGCATCATCTCTTATTTCATGTCATTACATATTGTATATTTTTGGTTCTTAATGGAATCGTATCATGGTGAAGTCTTTGTTGTAATTTGCATATACCAGTGAGAGTCATTGTGCTTGTGTAATTTTTTATTAATTTTGTGTTAAGTAAGAATTTTTAATACCAAAAGAAAGATATACAATATAGCTCAATACACGTACCCAAAGTACTCAACTCTCTCATAGAGAGAAGGAGAAAGAGCCTAGTCTAGAAAAGGATTGTTTACCATTGGGCTCCTAGGAAGAAATATGCAGATGTTATAACTTGATGCAAGTCTCTTATTATTTCATCCCCAAGAAGCAAGTTTCTTGTTGACCAATGCCACTTGTTTTTGCTATGCAGGTTGTTGCAATTAGAGATATAATACCACCCCCCCAGAGGGATGCATTTAATGACGTTTACATTGCATATGAGCTTATGGACACTGATCTTCATCAAATTATTCGCTCCAACCAAGCATTGTCAGAGGAGCATTGCCAGGTTCTATTTTTAACACATAGTTCCTTCAAAAGCAGTCTCTTAATTCATAAGACACTATTGTTATTCAATCTCTTGGGCACGACTGGACGTGGTTTGAGTTGTGACTTCTACATGGAATAACCAATTGAGCAGAGGTATATTGACTTGGTAAATGACATACATGATGGAGTTTTGACTTTAGAAAGAACAAACGAAGGAGAAACAAGTAAAATTTCAATCAACATTTATCTTTTTGCCTTAGTTATAGATGAATTGATTGAGCCCATTCAGGAGGAGGATCCACAGTACATGCAACTTGATTATATTGATTTAAACGAGGAAACAAAAGTATTTGGAGACATGCTGTAGAACTAAAAAAATTGAGGTAAGGACTATTGCTGAGTGCTTGGAATGAAACTTCAATAAAATGAGAAATACAAAGGAGAGAGTAGTAAAGACATGATAGCATATGGTTTAACTCAAGTGATGGCCCTTGGCTAATTCGTAATGGTGAAAGAAGATTCATGTAGGCAATTCCAAATAGTTAGGACAAAGCTTTGTTGAGTTGACATTCTCAGGATCCTAAATGGAACATAATTTTACTTCTGTATTTCATATAACTAGAACATTTCATTCTCCAGAATTGTATTATTCAACTAGAAAATTTTCATGTCTTTTTGGCTCTTCTTCTTCTGTCTTTTATAGGATATTTTTGGTGGTACTTACATTTGTAATTACCATATCAGTAAGCTTGAATATCTAATCACCAGTTCAACATTTTTATGCAGTATTTCTTGTATCAGATCCTCCGAGGGTTGAAATACATACATTCTGCAAATGTTCTGCACAGGGACTTGAAGCCTAGCAATCTCCTCTTGAATGCCAACTGTGATTTGAAAATATGTGACTTTGGACTAGCTCGTGTCACCTCCGAAACTGATTTCATGACTGAATATGTTGTTACAAGATGGTACAGGGCACCAGAATTGTTGTTAAACTCTTCAGATTATACTACGGCAATCGACGTATGGTCAGTGGGTTGCATATTCATGGAATTGATGGATCGAAAACCTTTATTTCCTGGAAGAGATCATGTGCACCAGCTACGTTTGCTTATGGAGGTGATTTTATCCTCAGTTTATTACTTGCATTTTATTGGATGTTGGTGTCATCTGAAATTTTAAGATTTTGGTTAGCTTCGCTATTTATTTCTTCCCTAAATTGGGCTTTGAGTGCATATTTTTAAATGGTTGGTTAATTCAATATAAAACATATGTGGCATCATTTTTAACTGACTATTACATACTCAAATTTTCTTCCCAAGGCTTTGGAGACTGCTTGTTCTATTGTAAATTGTGCACACCAAGTGAATTCTTAGATGTGTAAAGTATACTCCATTAGTACTACTGTCAAAGAGTTTGCATATATGCTTCTTATTTCTTCTATTCTGCGGTAAATACCTGTAGGAAAGATTCTCTCTTGAGCGAGGGTTTACTCTCGTGATGTGTACTGAAGTTTGTTGTGTACCCGATGTGTTTCGACCAACAGGACCAAACAACAACCTAACATCAATTTTTCTTGTCACATGTGATGTTCTTTTGACTTTCTAAAGGAACTATTCCAATTATGTATACCTGTTTTCTTGTTATTAGATGTGTTGTTTTACATTATATTTGAATGGTATTTCTGGCATCTTTGGAGGGAAAGTAGGAATCCATTCTTGCACTTGATTGTCGGTATTCTGAAATCACCGAATCTTTTTTGGCAATAGAAGACCTGGAACTCATTCTGCATGTCATCCATACAAATATTTTTTCTTTCCTTCTTGAATATCTTGCACATTTTAGTAGGATAAAGTCCTGGGTTTTATTTTGCCTGGTATTTCATAAAGTATTTATTTTTGGATTAATTCATCTTTGGATGAAAATGAGGGAGAACAATCTACTATTCTGTCCAACTCTGTTTTGGTTTCCCTCTAAATTACATAATGAATGAGGTGGATCCTGCACTGCAACACTTATTGAGGTTCCTGAACAGATGAGCATCATATGCTTTACATATATTTTAAATATGTGAGTCTTACCAACGGCAACAACTTTGCAGCTGGTTAGCACATTTAAAATCTGTTTCTTTAAATTGTTACCATCATAGTTTGGTCAGTCATGCATGGTCACCTATATGCAAGTATGATTAACAAGTGCCACACCTTGCAGCTGATTGGCACCCCATCAGAGGCTGAATTGGGCTTTTTGAATGAAAATGCAAAGAGATACATTAGGCAACTTCCACCTTACTTTCGGCAGTCATTACTTGAAAAGTTTCCACATGTCCACCCCGCAGCAATTGATCTTGTTGAGAAGATGTTAACATTTGATCCTAGACAAAGAATAACAGGTGAGACTTTTTTAAGCCCCCACCAAATGTTCAATTCTAATTATAAGATTCATTGTCTATATTGTACTGCCTAATAATTTATATATCAACAAAAATGTATGTAGTTAGAACCCTACCACCCGTTTCTTTTTCTTTCTTTCTTTTTTGGTTGGGGAGGGATGTCAGTGCGAGTGCACCACCCTTCTCAGGGAAATACTGCATGACTTAAGAAAATCCTTGTATGATGAGGTTTAAAGTATCAGCAAGTGTTAGTGTATACTTTATACCGACTGCTCTAAAATAGTGGATAACTTCAGTCGTTCTTATTGTTTGATATACTCGGTGCATGTGATAAGATAAAATAATTGAAAAGCACTCTGACAAGATCACGTTACAAAATTGTACAATGCATTGTGATGTACAAGGGCTGCCACTCTAATTAGGCTTCTTCTTGAACAAATTTTATTTACTGACCCAAAAAAACATGATCACATTATATAATTGGTTTAATTGCTCTTATAAAAAAAAAAAGATATAGGTTTTTGCCTGAAAATCACACAGCCTCAACTTGAAAACTAACACTTGCATCTTATGTGGTCCACGCTAAAGTGCAAACATGGATTACATTAACATAAATTGTAAAAAGACAAATTGCACTCCATCTACTTCTTATAATAACATCAAAGTAATAGTCTTTTACGTGATAGAATTGGTGGGAAGTAGTTCCCACCAAGCCAAACAGTCCTTTGTCAACAAATCTATTACATGGTCTGCCATCTTGGACAGAAATGTCAATATTTTCACTTTATTCTGGACCATAGTGGGGTGCAAAATGGAAATCATGAAAGAAAATGGGATTATGTATAATACAACATGCTTTCATAATAAGAAATTAACACCAGTACTTTGAAATTAGACTTATTAACAAGTTTTTTCAGTTGAGGCTTTGTGCAGCCTATAGTGCACACTTTGTGAACATACTGAAAGAGGTAAACTTAAACGAAAGAACAAAAAAAAAAAGGAAAAAACAAATTTGGGAACCTAAAGAGGTAGGACCCATTGCTTGGTTTAATGTTAAAAGCTTGTGCAGCCAGGGATGAGAAAGCAGGTTTGTCTGGGGGTCAACCACTTTGTGCAAATAAAGCCAAAAATTAGTCATAGACCCAGTCAAATCAGCATTTCTAAGTAATTAGGACAACACTAGGAATGGGAACCTCAAGAGTTATGTAGAATATTTTTATTCGGACTTTGGAGAACTATTTATCAAAAAATATATATATTTGGACTTTGGAGAACTTAATGGAAAATTCTCAAGGAATTAAAATAATTTGGGTAACTTAGTTGTTTGCATCCAACTTGTATGGTTCCCAGGGCTTAAACTTTCATGGAAATATTTCACGATTAGTTCCACTTTTGGGGTTCAGAAAAGTCTAATGCAAGTTTTCAAATTGGTGCTTTGACATTGAACTTTCATGGATTACTCTATCTGAGCCTAGGCCCTTCCAACATTAAAACCTTAACACATTAGATTCACAAGGGTTTCTACACATTGTTTCTGGCATTCAAATGTTATGATTTCAATAACATATTAAAAGGAGTAATTTTGCTTCAGAGATGTCCACAATTCTCTTAAACAAACGAAAGTAATGTTTTTTTAATAAAATTGGAATGAGTCATTGCTTGGTGCAATGGAGAAAGCTTCTCCTATAAAGTATGAGAAGATTGATTTATACTTGAACATGGGTTTATTTTAGAGGGTAGCCACTTTATGCGAATAATATTGTAAATTATATTCATACCCTAAGAAGCATTGATACAGACACAGGACACGACATTTTCAAAAAATAAGAATATGAATACTGCGGGAATATGGCAAAAAAATATTTTTTTTATTTGCTACGTATATGAATGTAATAGCTATGAATCGCCAAAAACAATATGAAAATAACTAACCAAGTGCACAATTATAATACAATGACAAAAAATAGTAAAGTATTTGAAGAATTGGATTTGGATATTTTATTTTTGGTGTTTTAAAGTTTTCACATTTATAAATTTGATTCCATTTAAAACTATTGACAATAACATCTTAACCCTGTTGTGCCTAAAACGTGTCCAACTAAGGTACGCGTATGTCCCCAACTAGAAAGAAATTAATAAAGATATTGGACACCAATTGGAGTGCCCAAAACGTGTCCTAGTGTATCCAACACCCAAACGTCACCCTAAACGGAGTGTCTATGCTTCCTAGCTCATACCCAATCTACCTCTGATGCGGATCGCATAGCCGAGGATTATTTGGAGACGCGGCGATGGCGATATACCCGGGCCGGTGGTCGTTAAACTTCAATCGATCATAACTTTTGACTTGTAACTCCGTTTCGCCATTAAAATATGTTGTTGAAAAGGTATCGACGAGCCGGAGAAAGGGGAAAATATGAAATGATTTTTCAGCCTAGGAAATCGTGAAAAACGCTTCTAAATACGGTTTTGAGCCTATTTTGTGTTTTGGGCTTTTTTTTTGGGCTTTTTGTCAGTTTTTCTTTTAACCCGGTTTTGTCCCGGGCCTAGGGTTTTGTGCCGCCTATTTATGTTCTTGTTTAAGACATTTCCAGCAGCTTTGGATGAATAAAAAAACTTGTGTGCGTTTTGCACTTTTTCCAACCATTCGTTATTTTCTACGAAAATCAACGAATGTTTGATGCCCTAGAACCTAGCATTCGTGGTGAATCAATAGGTTGCAGGACGACTCTGAATCCGGTATTCGTGGTGAATCTACGGATTAGAGTTTATTTTCTTGTTCTCTTAATATCCGCTGCATCAACCTCCCACAGCACCTTACATTTGTGGTTCCAACACTTAGTAAGTGTATATGTAGATGTAGATATTAATAGGAAAAGCATTCAACCCCCAAAAGGAAAAATAAATTTAATAACTAAGTAGTCTATGTTAATGTGTAGAGCTGTAGACTGGTACGAAGAACCCTTGTGCTGATTGTGGATATATATAATTGTATTCATAAACTAGTGATTATCAATTAATATTATATTGGGATCTTCATGAAAAGCTCTAACTTAATAGGTAATAATGACTGTCAATGGTGAGGCATGGAACCAAGTTGTTTTCTCAAGCTATTATTAAGAGCAGGAGACTGTTAACCCTCGCTATAATGCGGGTTTTCAATTATGGGTCTTGAAAAATCAAGTTTTAAAAGCCTAGGTTCCTATTTAGGAATCCAAGTTCTAGTTGGGATAGCAGTCTCTACAGCTTAGCGTGTAAAAACCTAGTTTGATGCAATTTTAACCCCAGGTATGATGCTGGTTCTAGGAGTGATTCCTAAACTATTCTTATTCTTCTCAAGTTTTCTGCACATTTAACCTTCAAAACCATGGAAACAGATCTGTTTTAGCCATTTAATAAAATTTAACCTTAGTTTAGAACCCTAGGCAACTTATCCTTGACAATTACAGTATTGGGTTCTGTACACAGCACCCAGAACAGCATTCCTATATTGTTCTTTTAATCTAAATAACTTGTCGTAAGACTTATCTTATTGTTACCCTTATAGGAGAACAGAAGAAAAAATTTTAATCAACCTTTCAGCCTCAAAATCCAATTAATCAGCACCTTTAGTGCTGCCCCACGTCCATTTTGGGCTCACTACTAAGAGTGTATTTCCTGCACTCGTATTACATTTAGTTATTTTCTTTCTTTCTTTCTTTCCTTCTTTACTTTCTTTTGTAGGTATCATCTAGTGTTATGTTAAGATGTGCAAAATGCAGTCCCCAAGTTCAAAAACGGCTGTTTTTTAGTAGTTTCTGCCTCCTATAAAGTTGTAGAATTCATACATTTTCATTATCTTGTGTTTTTCTCAGTTTCTGTTTCGGATCCATTAATGTTTTTTAGTTCATCCCTTAATGATATTGATATTTCGGTTTCAGTCGAGGACGCTCTAGCACATCCCTACTTGACATCACTCCACGACATCAGTGATGAGCCTATCTGCATGACTCCTTTCAGCTTCGACTTTGAGAACCATGCCCTGTCCGAGGAACAGATGAAGGAGCTGATTTACAGAGAGGCACTTGCGTTTAACCCCGAGTATCAGCACATGTGAAGAGAGGCATATTGCTATTTTGCTTCTTGTGGTTTGATCAGTGTGGCGTTCTTGTTTTATATGATTCTATGATCTATTTAATGTATATACGTTCCATCCAAAACTTAGATTTCGCTGGAATTGAAATATTTGACCATGGGTGTACTATTGATGCTGGAACAATTGAAAATGTTGTTTGTATGGGATGCTTTTCCCTGCTTCTATTTATTTAAAGCTGAACTGCTGATGAATGCTTTTTTCATCTTAGTTCTTTCGTTGTCATTCATAGGAAATTATTGTTTTCTTTCAAGTACATTCTTTCAGAACCACAAGGATCGTCTCTAATGAGCATGTAGGAGGAAAGCATTCTCTGTTAGAAATAATTTCTGCATTTTGGCGCTCAGCGCTCATCATCGAGTCCCTCCATGCATTAGTCATTTTCCCTTTCAGAGAAGAAGAGGTATCTTAGTAGTTCAAGCTTTGAAGTCTCAACTCTGTTCCACATGATAATCCTCCTGATCTCAGTAAAACCCAAATTCAGAAGGTGATAGCATACCTACTATATATATATATACACAGAGACAGAGAGAGAGAGAGAGAGAGAGAGAGAGAGAGAGAGAGAGAGAGAGAGAGAGAGAGAGAGAGAGTATCCCCTCTAAAGTAAGCAACCAATTCTCCTGAGTTTCTACAATTTGCCAAAATCAGTCTTTGACACTAAATTAGAAGACTTTTTTTTCCAAATTTCTAATTAAATTCCCTTTTATGGAAAAAAATATATATAATACTGTATCATCAACACAGCTTACAATCTTGGAAGGAAGAAACTGTGTGACCAATTGCGAGAGTGAATTAAGACAATTCCACCTCATCTACATTTTTGGGAGAGGACCAAAACATCAATCAGCTCTTCACACTCCCAAAAAACCTAGAGAGTGGCAAAGGCCCGGCAGTCTCTTCATCATCTCCGCTGATGTGCTTGGATCTTGACCTGTGCTTCTTTTCCTTCTTCCTGTTCTTGGACCTTGATTTTGATTTTCTTGATTCTCTCTCTTCATCGTCACTACTTGAAGATTCTGAGGAGGAACTTGAGGAACTAGAATCAGAAGACTGCCTCAAACGCTGCAAACAGAACATTACAATGTGAGTCCAGATCAAAATTTTAAAAGAGGGTTTTTTTTCTTCTTCAATTTGTGAAGTAATCCAAATGACCGGACAGCTACTAAATAAGCATGTAAGAAACTACAGCCTATTTTCAAAAAATCAACAACAATTTTACAAAGCTTTCATCTATGTAAATCTATGGATAGTAATAAATAAGCCTAATTCCAAATATGTCACTTTTAACTGCCTCAAACCACGAATTGCAATGAATAAGAGCTTTTATTATTTTGCCAAGCATTTGTTCATTAAGAATGAGAACAGATAAGAAAATGTACAGCGAATGCATGTATTCCACACAAAAGAATAGCCAAGAATTCTCCAGAATTGGAAACCCCTCTACTGTACAACACTTACCAGATTAATAAATTTGGATTATGCTGGTAACAACTACCAATACGAAGCTTGAAGTAACAATGGGTTAAAGACTAGCCACCTGTACCAACAGAACTCCAAAGAACAGACAGCCCCATTTAGAAATTGAAGAGAGAGGAGGGGAGGTGGGGAAAGAAAAGAATGCCGAAAGTTATAGGCTAACTCGTAACATCATCATGACATCTGAAGTGCAAGAAAGATACTTTCCCAGCACTCACCATTTATTTATTCAATTTTAAGAGTCATGTTTCCCTAGACCACCCAGCAATATGGTCCAAATGCCAATATTTTAGGTTCAATCATCATATGATTATTGTCTTCCCTGGCAAATAAGAACAATGCTGGGACAATAATAACAGCATTTTTCTACCTGATCAAAAGACTGTCATAAGGAAACATGTCAAGGCTACAGTCAAATCATCCAATTTTGTTTCACAATAATTGAAATACAATTACTAAGATGACAATTTTCTAAAGGCCAGTTGCGAAAATAAAAGCAACCAATGGCATTGTATTTCATGTCCAAGCAACCCTCCCAGTGCTGAACTCATTAGAGGTATCGATCCCCACACCATAATTAAACTAAGGACGTCTTAACTGGACGTGTATATGTACAAAACAGTCTTTATACAGATGAAAATGTAGTGGGTTCTGGTTGAGAATCCTCCCCAATCCCATTTTAAGAGGGATTGACTATACTCATTAAGTCAGGCCAAGTAAGGGTATGACTATGGCGTGACTAGAGAATGAGGCTTACCAGGTGGCTACTGATGAGAGCATGTCAAATCTTAAGAAAGTTCTTTGTAGTTTCAATTTTCATTGCACAGATGGTCAAAGCTAATTGCACTACCCAAGTCCACAAGGTAAACTTCACAATTCTCATGCAGATCAACCCCCTGATTTGAAATTTTGACTTCTATTTCCTTTGGATCACCTATGTAAAGCTACGGAAGGAACAATGCAAGTGTTAACAGATTCCACCACATATATTTCTCAGGTAATCAACAAGAGAAATAAAGGTTTCTTTCCATGACACGTAAATCATCCTATTGTTGTCATTTTGACCTGTCAAAATGTCCTTATTTCATAACATTAAAAGGAAAACATCAAAGGCCCTCAATGGAATGGCCATTTTGAAATCGCTTTTTCAGTAATACCCCTGCAAGGCTAAGCATATGCATGGCAACCAGAGCAGGACCATCCCCGCCCCTATCCTGCCCAAGCCCGAGGGTTGTACCATCTTAGTCCTAGTGGAGGAGGGGCAGGCTGTGTTACCCAAAAATCTGGGTCCATTGCATCCCCTCATATACTGACCATAAGATTAATTAGTTTATACTGGAGGTTCACAAAACCATTCTTCACCACAAAGTTGCTAGTATAAAGAATTAATTTTGGGTAAACATTCCTAGAGTTACTCGTGTGCTTTTGTGTTTTTTTTTTTTTTTTCCTGTTTCCCTAGAAAGGATAAGGGAAGAGAATTTTGTTGTTGGGGGGGGGGGGGGGGGGGGGGGGGGGGGGGGGGGGGGGGGGGGGGGGGGGGGGGGGGGGGGTGGGGTTTGTGTGGGTAGCACAATTATTTGAAGGCACCTTTCTCTTTTTGTTACTGCGTTTCTTCAAATTCTTCTCCTTGTCTGCAACAACAAATTTTACCATCAGAAGAGAAGCTCTATACAATATAAAGAAAGAAAAAGGAAAAAAAAAAAGAAGGAAAAGAAAAAGAAAAAACTCTTCCACTCTTTCTTTCAAGATTTTTCTATAAATACCCTTTCTGCGATTAGATTTACTGCTTGAGTGATTGCGCCCTTTGGCGAGCTTGATAGCCCTTTCAGCATCTAGCTGAGCCCTGTACTCTCTCATCATTCTATCTTTATCTGCTTCTAGCTCCCCCTTTCTCATTTCATCTTCCTAACAAATGAAGACCATGATAGAGTCTAATAAATATCATAAGAATGAAGCCAAGTAAAAAAAAACAAAGAAATTAAACCAGAAAAGATAGCATGTAATCAAAAGCAGCAGGTTGAAACTGGCTAAATATATAAATATAAAAACAGTATAAGCCAAACTAAAATTTAAGAAAAAGAAATAGCATGAGAAAACATTTTCCATACCATTACTTGTTTGGATGAAGATGGCAACACTCATGGTTAATTATCTTCATGAAATAAAAATGGAAAAAAATTACTACAACTCAGATTTTAGTACTGCCAAAGTGTTCATGGAGTTTCACCTCAAGCTCAAGCACAGCTCGAATATTTAATTGGGTAGACAGAAGAACCAAGTATTGGTTGAAGACAAAAATTTTCAAAAGGTGGAAGTACCTCCAATATGTACAAGCAGAAATGCAACATGCATGTCCAAAAAGCAAATATATGCAGGTATGGCCACACAAGCAATAGTAAGAGAGAGAATGAGCTGCCAAGAGATTAATTCCTAATGTGTACAGTTGAACACACATGGAATGATGGTCATATGTGTTTTAATATTGGGTCATCATGTCATGGTGGACAGAGAGGCTGCTATTGGCCCATTTAAGAAATTCAACTGGCGTATCATGGTTCTTGTTCAGGTAATGTCGTGGCATATCATGGATCAAGCCTTACCTTCGTACTGGGGATTTGTGCGTGTCTAGGCTAAATAGCATAAAATAGAACAATCACCTCCACATATTTGTATCAAATACTGGTGATTCTGGTGAATGCTACTAATAACACACTAGTTTACTTCGTCGCAAACCCATGATTATATTTTCATCTCATTTTTGCTATGCCAACTAAAGATTTCGAAAATGATATGGCCAACCATAGTTTATCAGACTTGGGAAAGACATCACCCTTCAAAATGCTGGTGCGAATCGGCCATTGGTTCAACTATTGGATTGCACAGAAAGGAGAGAACTATGAATATGTACTGCCAAATAGGCGAAGAAATTATTGAAAACTTGAAAAGACACTATTGCTTTGCTGCATTCTCTTTAAGAATTGAAAGACTCAGCAATTTGAGCTAATCATGTGTGCGCATATATATTCTTGAGCAGTTACATGAAAATATGAACATGTGAGATTTCGTTTTCCTTGACAAGCAATTCCTCTGAAGGTGTAAGCCAATAAAAAAGGCTGTATTATATCTAATGGAGATGGTGTAACCTAAATACTTAATAACATCAACAGTTCTGTTAACCTACATTTACAAATTGGAGTTTCTTTGCATGCACTCTACAAAATGTATGCACCCTGTTATATTCTTGTTTCCTCATCTGCAATAGGGGGTTGCACACATGATTTTAAATAAGAGCTACAACCATAAAGAAGCGCAACAGTTTTGGCCATCACTGATTCCGTTACAGCCCATTTTAGCAGTGCTAATGAAAATCACAGGTGTAATGGCCATTATGTGCTGTTACAGGACTGTAACAGCCATTACATGTCCGTTATGACAGTAACAGTTAGTTCACAACAACTTATATCAAATAATTTCACCCATTTTTCCACTTCATTCGATGAAATGAAATACCCCAAGTATTGAAACACTCAAAAATTCGGATTTATAACTTATAAGCAGAAATCTACAAGATTTGTGCCTTGGGTATCTTGAACTTTAACCCAACTCTTCCGAAAAAGGTGAATTTGTATTTAAAAAATATATATTCATTCTTTTATCAGTTGGATTTACACTAGTTTTGTTGATAAAATATTGGATTTTATTACTAATTTACTCTTCTTGAGCTTTCATCCTCGTAATCAACCAAATATGACAAGATTAAGGTTTATTTTCTAGTATCTCATTACCATATGAATAAATCCTTGAATACATTATATATTTCCATATCATAATGTTTGTGATGTTGGTTATCATACTTGTGACATGACTAATTTCTGAAACAAAATATGCAAGACAGCGACACAGAGATAGTACAAATCTCATATGTCAAATCATGTTTATACTTTATATATCAAACAAACACACCAAAACCATTTTAAACCTTAATTTATGTGATTCCATAAAAAAAATATGTGTATCGATAAGATTTGTGAGAGTTGTGCAAAGGACAAAAATTCAGAGACTCTAGTTTCGGCTACTATTACGCAGCCGCTACATCAGTTATGCTGCAAAACCATGCCATCGCCACCAATACCGTTACGGCAACCACCATCATTACTTAAAACTTTGGTTGCACATAATGGAGCATGGAAGAGCTTGTTGTTCATTGTTAGGCCCATTATCAACTTAAGTTTTGGGTACAACTAGTGTAATCTACAAATGCCCATAAAAGTACTGGGTAATCTTCTAACATAAACTTTTGCATGTACTAGCAACGATACATGTCTGTTGCATGTTGACGTGGTGAAGTTCCAAGACAACTTTTAGTGAAAACATATGGATGTCTAATTTTCATGAAAGAGAGAAAACATAGTTTATAAAAGGCTGGAGTTTGATAAGTCATATGATCAAGTAGAATTTTTTTGGATTAGATCATGATGTACTTTAAGATATTGGATATTAGGTGTTATTTTGTTAGTTTCCTTAGTTATAAGGTAACCTCTTTGGAAGTGATGCTTATAAAGCAGTTTGTCACCTATTTCTTGATGTAGGACACTTGTCAATAAGCGGCTGCATGTTTGCCACTTGTTGTCATCATGTTACTATAGATTTTTTTGTCTATTTCTAGGTATTTCACTATGAAATAACCTCCTTAATTATTTACATATAGGGCTTTAAATATTTGTTTTAAAGGAGGTCTTTTTTGGAATGAATTGAGTTATTGAATGAAAAGTGTCATATCTAGGGTTGTTATATCTGTTCCAGCTGGGAGTGCCTACAGCATTAAATGCTAGTAGTAGAGTTCAGGAGGTACCAGAACACTTTGTCAGCTGGAACTAAGAGACTTGGTTCCTAAATATATCTATATCTGGAACTACAATTGTGGACCCTCTCTTGAGCAATGCAAGGCCTGATGTGCAAGGCCTGATGTGGAGAACTATTTTGGGGGAATTTTTTACCACATGAAAGTATAAAACACATTTTGAAAAACACTTAACGCGTACATGCATTCATTTGTAGTATGGATTAATTAAATGTTGGTATCATAAAGTTGTGTTACTCTTACGTAGTCACTATATGCTAAGAAGCATAGACACTTATAAGAGGTTGTTGTGTCCATATTGCACACAACATTCGTCGGATATTCCAGTAAATGTGTCGAACATAAGTCCCAAATATGTTCTATTATTTTTAATTTTTTTACAAAACCAGACTCGCTTTAGACACTTGGAGAACACACGTGTCCCTTCCTTGGTCACCTGTGTCCATCACTTAGATACACGTGAAACATATTACAAGTTTGAAGAAAATAACTTAGGATCTAATTGTAAAATGAAGTAATGTAATTTTATATCTAATTTGATGTTTAAACTATAAAATACATGATTTTTAATTTTAATTAGTATTATTTTGCAATTTTTTCATTATGTTCAAGTAAAATATTCCCATACGATATAAAATATATTTTTTTGCCATGTCTTGGCCGTGCCATGTCCTTTATTTTTTAAAAATTTACGTGTCCATGTCCGGGTCATGCCATGTCGTGTTGCATGTCTGTGTTTGTACTTCTTAAACTATATGCATGGAGTAGTCTTGGACGTGAACCTAGATACTCTAAAACTGAAGTCACTTTATGGAACAATGAATTAGCATTTGTTCAGCAATTTAAGAGATCAGATTTAATATTGACACTTTGGTATTCACCCCCCATATTTTAAATTATTGAAACCACAGCGGATTCTGAGGAGGGTCAAATGTCCGCAGCTTTACCCCCCACCCACCCAAAAACAACAAAACAAAAATACAAAAATAAAATTAGGCAACAAATACTGCCTACTCCAACCTACAAATTTTCTCTCAAACCTCTCTAGTACCAAATCCCAGACAGCTTGGGCTTTAAAATAGGAAGCCCAAATGTAATTCGAGTAAGAAGGGGAGACAACCCTCTATGTGACCCACTATGCAGTCAAAGAACCAGTGCCATCCATCTTCCAAACAGAATTGTCAGCTTTACCAAATTTATTCTCAAACCCAAGGCTGCCTCGTAGCACAAAGGATACATCTCAAAACCTCAGCTAATCCCCCTCTACCCCACAAAAGATAATCATACCATCTGATTAGCAATCATGTCAGACCGCTTTGCTTAGCCCACTTGGAAATTCTCCACCGTAGCCCCTCCCAATCTTTGCTGACATCCAACAAGAAGCCTCCGTCACTAAAATAAAAACAACCAGGGGCAGAAGGGTCCCCTTGCCTTAGACCTCCACCGGAAGGAAAAATAACTGCTGGAGAATCATTAACCAAAATCAAAACAAAACTGTAAAAATGCAAAGCTTGATCCACTACCATAAAAGTCCAATGATACTCTATGATTTTAACATGCAGACAACTCATTGCTCGAGGAACGTGGCCTTTCACTTGAAGCTCAACTTTCTCATAGAGAATGGAAAAATAATACAATTTTTTTAAGGACCCTTTTTTGAATTGAAATAATATTACACTAGGCATCACATAATTCTGCTAAACAAAATTTTAGATTCCCTTTCATTCTTCGTCAAATAATTCATGTTACTTTGCAAAATGGCCAAATTTAATAGCCATAAAACCTAACAAAATATTCATTTTAAAACTGCCATGAAGTAAGTTTTCCAGAATGGTGTTTCATAAAAATAAAAAAAAGAAACTTAAAATATCAATCATGCACAAAACAGTCAACCATTCCTTGAATAGTTTAGTTGTTTGAGAAACAGAATTCATGCTCAAGAAAAGGGCTAAGGTGCATAGATATCAGTAATAATGTCCAACAGATTACCTTTTGCTTCCTTTTAAACTCTTCCCAGGTAACCGTGTGAGAAGTTTTGAGACTGGCCAAATGAGCAGCATGCCACTCTGGTGAATGAAAAGAACCATCCACCTGCGACAGTCCTCATCAGAAAAAGTACAGCAGACAAAACATCTAGGCTATAATTATATTAGTTATCCAATTAAAATACCTGATCCAGCAGAGCTAGCAACAAAAGCTAGCAATTAGAGGAGATGACAAACAAACATCAAACATAATTTAAATGCTCGACAAGAAAAGATATTGCTCTAAAACAGCCCAAATAGACATTATTTAGTAGGACAAAGCTTGCTCCAATCACAAAGGGCAAAAGATGACAAGAAATAATTATCCAAAAAAGGAAGTCACCAATACAAATTGACACTTACAAAAAGGTGCCGTGTTCGTGTTATATACCGTGTCGAACACTCCTGACACCAAACATGTCCTATTATTTTTTTAATTTTTTAATATTGGACATTGGGGGGACACACGTGTCAATAACTTAAGCACATGTGTCCGTCACTTAGACGCCCATGAAACATATTGCCTTTGAAGAAAATAACTTGGAATCTAATACTTAATAAAAACAAATGTGATTATGATACATAATTTGATGTTTAAGTATGGAATACCTAGTTTTTTTTTAATTTTAATTAATGTCATCTCGCAATTTTTTGGTATCTTCGACAAAATATTATAAAATATATACTTTTGTCGTGTCCCCACCCTGTAGTGTCCAGTATTTTTTTAAAATCACCATGTAAGCATTTCCGTATCGTGTCGTGTATGTGGTTGTGCTTCTTACATAAAACCTATATAGCCATGGTTTATAGGACCCTACAACAACAGATTTGTTTGTCAGAGAATTTTGAGGTGGACTTCTTCGTAATACTCTCTGTAAGCTACTGTCTACAATTAATTGAAATAGAGAGATGCATTCATGACAAGTAAATTTGATATACGGGTACAAAAATTATAGTCTAGGAAGTACGGACACGCCAAATAGGGTGCCGTTTGCATGTCCGACACACTGCGGACACGGATACTCCGCAGACACGTCAAAATACATCTATTTTTTAATTATTTTTTTAAGCTGTGGACACGCCAGAGACACGGCTGGAACACATTTAGGACACAACGGGGGTCTAAGTGTGATTATGAAAATTTTAAAAATGGGATACATTTTGTACTTTTTGTAACTTCAATATAAAATACACAAAAGAAACCAAATCAAAAACATGTCATTGTCGGAGCTTGTAGAAACCCTAGCTGCTGCTCAGTTGGAGAAAGAGGCAAAGTGCAAAGGAGCAAGTAAGCTCTTCTTCTTCTTCTTCTTCTTCTTCTTCTTCTACTTTGCTGAAATTTCTTTTCTTCGTTTTCTCTTCTTCTTCTTCTTCTTCTCCTTCTTCTTCTACAGGTGCTCTTCTTCTTCTGTTGCTGCTCTTCCTCTCCTTCACACGAAATTTTTGTTCTTTCTTCTGTTTCTTCTTCTTCTCCAAATCTGCTGCTATTGTAATTCTTCTTTTTTCCTTCTTTTTTTGTTCTTCTTTTTTTATTGACTGCTGCTTTTCCTTTTATGTTCAATGTATTAGATGATGATCTTCTTTAACTTGTCTCTTTATTTATGCTTGATGGATGATGAATTGATGACCTGTTGTCTATTCTATTGAGTATTGACTATTGGATTTTTAAATATTTTTTATGGTATGTGCATGTTATATTTATACACATGAAAAATAAAATATATAAAAAATAAAAAAAATTTGCCGTGTCCCCGCCGTATCTGTGTCTCCTATTTTTTAGAATTGCCGTGTCCCGTGTCCGTATCTATGTCCGCATCTATGTCCATGTCCGTATCGGTGCTTCTTAGATTATAGTGGCATGTTCTTGTGGGTTAGTAGTCAGGCACCTGGTTGTCCTAATCTTCTTTAGTTCAACCCACAAAGTCTTCAAACTATTTTTGTGGGTTCATAGTTATTTTTAATAGGGCAGATGCAAGAATCAACAAACTATGTAGACAATTTCCTCTGGTAGACAATTTCTAGGTTCCCTCTCTAACTTTCACTTTAGTTATATCCCTGTAAAAACCATGTCAGGGAGGTGGCTATTCTTGGATGCCCTTGACTTCTACAACATTGACCACGTTACCTTTTAGTTCGACGATAAGCCATAAGTTTTCCTGTTGAAACAGGTGGAACAATGAACTTTAAGATAATGTATTTAGGATATTGAAGAGGGGAAGCTTGGATTCAAGGAATGAATGCATAGCAGATTGATTTGATGACAGAAAGGCATGTGAACCTGAGAACCACCCCAAACCAACCGTGCCTTCACCCGATTGATTTGCTTTGATGTTCAGTAACAGTTCATCACAACGTGCAATTGTTGGAAGCGGCCTTATCAGTTCAGTTCTGGAGTACCACTGGCTTAAACCGATCCTAAATTAAGATGCAACCAAGTACAATGTGAATATTACAGAAAGTAGGACTCAAAAACATGTCCATGTCAAATATTAACATTGCTTACAGGTCCTAGATCCTAGATCCAAGTGAAATGGTAAAAAAAATAACAATATCCTCAAGGTTAACTTCCTTTTCTTTTTCTTTTATTTTTTTTTCCAACAAAACAAAGTAAGTGCTAAAAGGCCGCACAAATGTCGCACAACCCATGTGTTCAAAGTTAACTTCTACACAACCCTTGCTTCAAAGTAGCAAAATCTGGAGTATCCATACTATTCTGTAATAGCAACATAAGAAATGTGAAGTCATCTTAATTGTGTCTTTAGCTTAAGGGATAATTCTCTGTTCAACCAAAATAACTAGTACAGATTTATAATTGCATAACATCCACATTTTTCAACTTTTTATTGAAGACAAATACATGACCTATAAATCACAGTCGACCTGAATAATATCCCCATTTCAGCAAAGACCTCAATTTCTTCATATGTAGCAAGATATAAACACAAAACATGGATTAACATAGTGCAAAGATGACGACGTAACAAATTCTTTAATGATATAATAAGAAGTTGCAAACACAGAAAACTGTTAAGAATAAAATATCCAGATGGTGACGTGCCAAGTGCCGAATTCTTAATCAAAGGACACGGCACAATGAAAATACACACACAAATGCACATCATTGCACTGTCACACACATTTTCCTCCTCCACTCGTTGTCTTATCCTCCACACTACCATATACGTAACAAAATATCCATGCCCAGTATGTCAACTAGAGGTTGACTGGTGTGGGCAACTTGACTACCAAAAACAACATTGACAAAAAAAAATAATTATGAAATTCAAGACAGAGCTGGGATATATGCAAATAGAGTCGAGTCATCTTAGAGGTGTGATGCCCAACATGTCTCTTACACAGAGCAAGCATGTAAAGGGACTTGTAGATTAAAAAATGCATCCATTGATGATGAATTGGATTTGGAGTTAATCGGGTGATCTCTGAAATCAGCTCTAGAAGGGAGCTGAATAATTGATAGATTGACTCAGTGATGGAGATTTCTGAGTCCTCGTGTACTATAGATGAACAAGGAAATTCTGAGCATCCAATTTGTTTATTGTTTAGGTTCCTAAGGTTGATCACAAAGCTTCTCCACAGGTGAACAGTTTTAGTTAGTAGCCACTCTTTACTTGGTGTGATGTATTTACAGAGAAAGGGATTGCTGATCTTTTGAAGGACATAAGAGCCTATTCATAGTACAAAGAGTGAATATTTCTAGATTTCCCAGATATCTGAGTCTCAGGTAAAATTCATTGTTTGCTTGGTAATTTTGGATCTTGTAGGGATATGAATCTGTAAGATGACATATAGGGGTTTTCCTTAGTTGTGAACACATTTCATATACGTAGATAGCCCGAACGCAAATCCCACACTCACCTTTTAACACACCATGCTTTACTTGGAAAAAAGAATTAGGTTCAAGATGCAAAACCAAATCAGAATGTTGCAATTTGTTCAGAGCGCAGGTAAGAGCTGTGGTACTTTCTTAAAACCTTTACTCCAAGAAAGTTAAATAAAACAATAAAGGAATTTCAGTAAGGCTAGGTAAAGCTGATGAAATATTAGACAGAACCACAATTCAAAGTATGAATACAACTGGACAACCAAAGAACAACTAAATTGGCTTTGCCCTCAAGAAAAACACAATTCACAGTATGAATACAACTGGCCATTAGCACCACAATTTCACTGAACACCAAACAGATAAGATAACACAACATGAACACCGGAAATAGTAACAACTACGATTGGATTAAACAGATAACATTCAGCCAAAAAATAAACAAAACAAAACAAAACAAAAACACAAAAAGTCGATATCAAGATGAAGAGAATCGGGAATCCAAACGGGAAGGGGTGGTAGTATGAAAGGGTACAAACCATGCCGTCCTCGACCTCGTCATTGCCGGCTGAGCTAGCACCCAGCCTCGCTCTCTGCATAGCTTTGTATTGCTGATTTTTCCCCATGTTTCGAGGAAACCAGATGATAAGAGAAAATCGCCGAGAAAGTTCGGAGGAAGGATGGAGAAACAGAGTGAAAATGGTAGAAATTTTTTGAAATTGGGTTATGAGATTATAGCGGGCGAGAAACCATTGAGAAAAAGTTTCGAGAGAGAGGATTTATAGGCTGAGATTTTGGAACAATCAACAAGTGATAGAGAGGATCAGAATGGTTTTGAAAGAGGGCTAAAGTTTTGTTTCGGGTATTTTACGAAAACATAATTATTTTAATTAATATATATTAAACAAAGAGTTAAAATTTAAATATTTATCAAACTTGGGTAAGCGTCCTTGAGACAACGCTTTTAATAAAAACATCAAACGTAATGACGTTTTGTATTTAATTTTCTCTAACTAATTTTGAATTTCCGAATAATAACAAAAAGTGTTGTACTTGTTGACGATTTCTATGTTACAATAAAATCGTCATTTTCAATGACGTTTTCAATTTGTAACTAAAAACGTCAATGTGAATGACGTTTTTATATAAGTAAAAAAAAAATTTTGTGCTGATTCACAATGAACTAACTTTTTCACCACTAAGTCCTTCACTGAGACTCTGTTCAATGCGCTGTCAGCGTCTGCAGCTGTAGTTTGCTGAGACGGTGCTGCGTGTCGAGTTTTGCACCCAACGAATGCCGTTTACAAGATTTGGCATCTCCGAACCTCGATTCTGAAGTTTTTGAAATCGCCAAGTCTCCAGGAGAGAAAAATGCACTAACTCCTGCACCTGAACTCCGTTCAACGCGCCGTCAACGCCTACAGTTGTAGTTTGCCAAGACAGTGCTGCGTATTGAGTTTCGTGCCAAATGAAGGCCATTTACAAGATTTGGCATCTCCGAACCCAAATTCTAACATTTTTCAAATGCTAAGTCTTCGGGAGGAAAAAATGCACTAACTCCTTTATCGAGACTCCATTCAACCTGCCGTCAGCACCCTCAGCTGTAGTTTGCCGAGACGGTGCTCTGTGTCGAGTTTCGCGCCCAACGAAGGCCGTTTGGCCAATTTGGCATCTCCGAACCCCGATTCTAAAAATTTTAAAATCGCTAAATCTACGAGAAGGAAAAATGTACCAACTCCTGCACCAGGACTCCGTTTGACGAGTCTTCAATGCCCGCAGCTGTAGTTTGCCGAGACGATGCTATGTGTCAAATTTCGCGGCAAACCGAGGTCGTTTGTAAGATTTGGCATCCCCGAGCCCTGATTCTAAAAATTTTGAAATCGCTAAGTCTCTAGGAGGGAAAATGCACTAATTCCTGCACCGGGACTCTGTTCAACACGCCGTTAGTGCATGCAGCTGTAGTTTGCCGAGACAGTGCTGTATGTCGAGTTTCGCGCCAAACGGAGGCCATTTGTAAGATTTGGCATCACCGAACCCTGATTTAAACTTTTTTCAAATTGCTAAGTCTCCGGAAGGAAACAATGCACTAACTCCTTTACCGGGACTCCATCCGACGCGCCGTCAGTGCCCGCAGCTGTAGTTTGCAGAGACGGTGCTATGTGTCGAGTTTCACGCCCAACGGAGTCCGTTTGGCCGATTTGGCATCCCCGAACCCCGATTCTAAAATTTTTGAAATCGCTAAGTCTCCGAAAAGGAAAAATGCACTGACTCCTACATCAGGACTCCGTTCGACGCACCGTTAGCGCCCGCAGCTGTAGTTTGCCGAGACAATTCTATGTGTCGAGTTTCGCAGCAAACGGAGGTCATTTGCAAGATTTGGCGTCCCCGAACCCCGATTCCAAAGTTTTTCAAATCGCTAAGTCTCCAAGAGGGAAAAATGCACTAATTCTTGCACCGAGACTCCGTTCGATGCGCCGTCAGCACCTGCAGTTGTAATTTGCCGAGACAGTGCTGTGTGTTAAGTTTTGCGCCAAATGGAGGCCGTTTGCAAGATTTGGCATCCCGAACCCCGATTCTAAAGTTTTTCAAATCACTAAGTCTCTGGGAAGAAAAAATGCACTAACTCCTTCACCGGAACTCCGTTCGACGCGCCATTAGTGCCTGCAGCTGTAGTTTGTCGAGATGGTGCTGTGTGTCGAGTTTTGGCCCAAACAGAGGCCGATTGTAATTTGTTTTTGACTTAATGTTACAATTTGTTAATGTGTTTACGAATTTTAATACTCATAAATGTTTCAAAATATGATCATATATTATTGAAAACTAATGACAGTTACACAAGTTTTGTACAAAAAAATAGTTAACATAAGTGACCACATCCCGGCCACAAGGAAGCATATGAAATACATCCTATGTACCACATGCAGGTGCTCGTCTAGGTCTCTTGCTCCTACGATATACAATGAGGAGCGATGTGGGTGCCTCAGCCTGTGGGACCACATGTCCTACAACCACCTCATCAACCTGTATGGTCGGTGCTGGCTGTTCCTGGGAGATCTGTGAGGCCTGTGTCTGCTCATCTCCACCTACCCCCTGCTGAGCTTGTATCTGTCTAGGTGAGGCCTCATCTATCTGTGGGTGCACATCCCCAACTCTCGCCTGATCTGCCTGTGTAGTCGATGGTGGCTGCTCTTGTGTGATCTGTGAAACCCACTCTGCTGGTGAAGGTGAATGATGCACTGTCTCATCATCTAACCCTAAAAGAGGTGATAACAGGCCAGTGAAGCTCGGTATGATGACTCTATCCAAAACGGTAGTAGCTATCATCCTGCGGAACTCATGCATCTGAGATCTACCCTCTGTCTGTCTTGTACCTCTCCCTCTACCTCTGCCTCTGCCCCTGCCTCTACCTCTGCACGGAGGTCCCGCACGTCCTCTCCCCCTGCCAATTGGTTGTGGCTCAACTGCCTGTGCCATAACGTCGCCCCCGGATGTAGATGGTGTTGCTAAATCCTAATGATACTATACCGGAGAGACACGATGATAAGGGGCCGTCAAAGGATCTGGTCGAATGTAAGATGTGGATGACCCAACATCAGTGGATTGCAATGGCACCTGACTAGATGACGATGGCCCTGATGTGATGGCCAATGGACCCACCGGAGTAAAAGGGTCGACTATATCTGAAGGGGGTGGCACTGCCCATCAATGCCGATAACAGGAGGGCAGTAAGCAAATCCATCGACGGCGGCTTTGAAAGCCCAGAACACATAATTAAACACCACATCATCTGACGTAGTCGATGGCAACACATTCTAGTTTACAACTATCCCAGGATTAAAGGTCTGTAATGCCATCATGTACCGGGGAAGTTTCGTGTACGAATCGTCCCAATTCCCAAATATCACCTCAATGGCTCTTGTTTTTGCAAGCCATGCCTTCCTGTAAGATACTGTGTGCTCCAATGCAGTTCGTACGATGGTGATAAGCGATGCCACCTTCGTTTTCGCATCTGCCTGCACACAAACACCGACCACATTCAAGTGTACACATAAACAACTCCCGTTTTAATTTTAAATTACATTGTTTTAAAAGAAATATAGTTTACCTTAACTAAGTGCAGTATAACCGTTGTAATGAGATCAGTATCAATGTTACAGTGGTCCCTCTGCAATCTTGCAAACACACAATGATGTGGACCGGGATACGTCTTTACCTCAAAGAAACCATGTTTTCTTTCTTTGAGGCTCGAAACCTCCAGCTGCAATTATGCTTGCACCTTACATCCCAAACCTTCTTACTTGTTTCCACCACCACATACTGTTTTTTTTTTTTTACATTGTACATCTTTATTACATACTTCACCGAATCTTTGTCTTTAAAGATCATCCCCTTTTCAAACTCTACGGTCTCAGGGGTCCATACATTTTCACAACAATAAAGGTCCCGACTAGTTACAGTAGCGTCACCACCCCTTTCCAAGTTTGTAAAGAAAGGGATAGGAGTGTACCATTCTGGTTTAGCAACCGAGGACGATGGCGGTTCACCAAATTCAGGCCCCATATCATCAAATTCATCATCAGCCATTAGTTCAGCATCAATGTCCTTGTCTATGTCCAGATCAGGACCTGCACTGTTAGGTACGTATCCCTCAGCTCCATCACCACCCATATTAACGTACTCGTCAACAGGCCGGTGGAACCTGTCAACTGGGGAAATGGATAGGTGTACTGGAGATAGACGCTCAACCCCTGAACTTGTACCAATGTCATGTTGCATCTGCGATCCCCCGGCTGTGTATGACCCATATGTTAGATAATACGAATGTGGAGACATATCGACATACTGTGAAGCCTTGCTGTAAGATTCTTGAGTCAACATCCCAGTGAATGAGCCGGGAATGCCACTGTATGCCCCCTGAGTCAACATCCAAGTGAATGAGCCGGGAACATTGTGCAAGTGGGATTTTCCGAGAAGGCCGGGCCGAGCACTCAAGCCCATGTTGATGAGTCCAAACTCTCTACAAGAAAGAAAAGTTAAAATGGGTCCACCCTTGTTGGGCCGATCACAGTCCGATGATTAAGTTAGTAAGCTTAATCAAGAGTAGAATGAATAGAAGTTGTGTATACTTGGAGTTAGTTATTCATACCTGGCTCTTGAGGGTTTGGATATTTATAGTGTGATTGATGGAGTGTTTTGCTCCTTGCCTACTAGCAGATCATCATGGCCTGCTGGGTAGGCATCATTGTATACCGCCGACTGACAGTGTGCAAGGCCTGCCTTACCGTTGCTGAGGAATCCGGCTAACCGAACGTGCATGTCGACATTGCGTGGGGAGCCGTTGGCGCATTTAATAAGGGTCAACTCCGCATTTAATGCTCAGAGACCGCTAGTAGTTTGGGCTCGCCTTTAGCCATTTAGGCCATGGTCGGCATGAGGTCGGCGGCTTAGGCCGGACCGTCCCTTAGTTCTGAATTTGGACCACCAAGCAGCCTAACTATAATTTGTGTAGATTGGGCCTAACCAAGTGGGTAAGGTCGTATGCTGTTCCCCCACACATTATATGCCCTATAACCTGAATACATCGGATCTGGTACATTCAACTTACTCATTATATTCTCTTTCTCCACGTACAGTTCAACATAATTCAGTGTGGGAAAACACAACGGGATGTTCAGCACACTATCCAAGGTCATGTCATCATTGATGGGCACCTTCTTGTAATAAATGAACCTCTCCCATTGTCTATGGGGATGTCTGCATATCAACTTCAAACGAATGTTTTCCCCTTCATCTACAACCTTGGGTATAAGAAACTATTTTAATTCTTCCAGTGTTATTCTGCGTTGTATAGTGTAAAACTCATTCACTTTGGTATCATATGATATGCCTTCGTTAGGGTCTTGTACTATTGTCCCCCCCCCCCCCCCCCAAAAAAAAAAAAAAAGCATATCACATGTATGGCACCCATTCAATCAACCCTATTGTAGCTAAACATATGAAAATAGTAGTTAGATGAAGCTTCAGTACAAGTTAGATGAAGTTATATGAAAATACGCCGAAATACTATATTTCAAAATAGAATGGGAATATCCTCATTATTTTTGTCTTTCTTATAACAGGGTACCACTATATTTTCAATTTCAACAATTTTTCTCTTTTTCTTTTCCTTATCATGTTGTTATAAATATTTCATTTATAGTAATCAAGTGTAATTTTTGTACAATAACAAATCCATTTTTCGAATTAAAGGTAAAAATGAAATTTTGAGTGCCATTTAAAATTAAAACATCCAGAATTTTTACCAAAACAATTGAAAATTGTTGGTAATATCAACAAATACTTTGCAAAGGAGTCAGGATCCTAAATTCAGGTAGACATGAAATAAAGGTAGAATTAAGGAGATTAACCAACAATTTAAGCATGTTGTCACTACATGCACAGACTTCATGGAACCAAGGTGAAAGCTCTCCAAGGCAAGGAAAGGCCAGGACACTGGATGTGGCATCGAGATAAAACAAATGACTACAATTTAAGAGAATACCTAAGTCCCAAGGTAAAGAGGAATACAAACACCTTGCAAACCACAGTCAACTGACATAAGAATTTACTGTAGATTTAGCAATTTATATTTTTTAAAGGAATCTTTTCCAGCATTATTGAAATTGATAACTGCAGTGATTTCAAGTTTCACAACAACTTAATTTGAAGTTCTTATGTTACGGTATAATAAACGTCTATTAACTATTTCATTTATCCGTTTCTCCACTCTGACAGTGTGGACCTAAACAGAGAACCAATATCAAACAAGGGTCCATGCCCACATCCATGCTCAATCTAAAGATGGAAAATGTAAGTCATAAAGCACAATACTAAATTACTATAAATAAATAAATAAAAAAGCTCACCATTTTTGTATTGTGAAAACCAATTAAAACATCAAGAATTTTCTTTTCTTTTCTTTTCTTTCAAATCAACAACATATATACTCACAATATATATATATATAGAAAGAGAGAGAGGGAGACGAACATGTAGATGTTGATGAAAAACCCTAATATTGTCAGGAGAGAGAGAGTAGCGATGAACGACTTCGGCGTCGGCGGCGTCGAGCGATCAGAGCACGAGATTGAGACAGAGAGCACTAGGTCAAGATGGAGACAGAGAGCACAAAAGCGTTAACACGCTAAAACCTTAAAGCGTCAACAGAGAGCACTAGGTCGGAGATTGAAAAACCCCAATGACGCTTTTCTATGTAGAACTTTTGATATAGCGTGTGGCCCGCTAAAAGCGTCAACACTATTGACATTTTTTTAAATGAAAGCGTCAATAATGTTGACGCTTTTCTTTAGGAATGAAAAGCGTCAATAGTATTGACATCTTTAGTTCTACATATTGACCTTAAGCGTTATTCGTATTAACGCTTTTAAAAAGAAAACGAAAAGCGTCATTTTAATTGACGTTTTCATTTTATTTACGAACTTAAGAAAATTAAAACTGAAATCGTCATTCGTATTGACGCTATTCCTAAAAGTATCAATACTATTGACGTTTAACCATTATTTTATAAATATTAAAAAAGTAATCCTGATTTAATATATATTAAATAAAATAAATACCTTTTGGTAAAAGGCCCTTTTATTTCCGATGTATATCAAAAAAAAGAAAGAGGGCTAAAGTTTATTATTAAAGCATTATTAGAATTGACAATAGAAAAATAAAATAAAATTATGGTGAGGTCATGATCAAGTTGGGTTAACTATGCCCAAGACATGTCTGCTATCGATTGGTTGAAAACAAAGAAAAAGTAACTCAATTCCAGGTCAAAGGTTCACCAATGTTTTGTAGCGACGATTTTAACATTATGTTTAGTGGATGGTTTAATAGGTCCCACCATAAAGTTTGAATCACACTAAAAAAAAATTTATATATCGGAGGGCTAACGCACTGATGGTCTATTTGGTAGGTTACTCAGTTTAATTTTTTTTAGCTTTTAAATAAAAGATAATAATTTTTTTTATATTTTTAGTTTTTTAACTTATAAAAGTAAAAAAATAAAAACTTTTTATTTGTAAGTTCAAAATAAAAATTAAAAGTATTATACTAACGAGGGCCAAAAGAGATAGAAGATGAGTCAAACAGACATCACAATTACGAGTGAGATATCACTATTATTGAACTTACCTCTTTCCTTAATAACAATAATAAGTATTACACAATTTTTTGTACTATTGAAAATTTGTCAATACCCTATAGGCTGACTTATTTTAACACAAGACAAGATGGCTCACGATGATGTGGAAATGGGAAAACTAAGGAACGGGATTTGTCCTGTTGTAATGACTCTCTTACCCATGCCCAAAAAAATGAGAAAAAGAAATGTAAAAACTAGTGCAGAACATTAGTATATTGTAAAATGATCTAACCCATTTAGTAGCAGGTTCAAATTTGTTTTGTCAACACTAGTAGTTTTGGCAAATAAAACTTCTCTAACAGACAAAATAATTTTAATTTTTATGCACTAAATAGGAGGTTTTATGAGTGGTCCAGAGCAGTCCACGCTTTTTTTGTGTGTTGTTTTTTTCAATAGTCAAGAACAAATTTATGTGATTATTAAAAAAGTTAGGGTTAATTACAATTTGCATTTCTGTACTTTACACTAAATTTTACTTCAGGACTTTTATTTTTAATTGTAACAATTAAGTCTTTACACTTCTAATTTGTTGTAATGTCAACATTTAAAAATTGACAAAAAATTTACATTTGATAACCCCATGGTCTTTTTTAAAATTTACATATGTAAAATTTAACCATTTTCATTTCAAAAATTTATATATATTGTAAGTGAGTTGAATTGGGAATTTCTCTATGAAGTCTAATTTTTTGATAAGTAAAAAAAAATTTTATTCAAACAAAAAAGACCAAAATTAGAGGATCATCAAAGTATACAATAAAAAAAATCCCCTACGGCCCCTGAAATCAAGATCCCCAAAAAATTCTAACAAAGCAAAAGAAGACTCACAAAAGTTCTTAGAAAACCAAAACAAAAAAGTACCCAACAAAACAGCTTTTAAGCCTATGAAGTAGTAAAACAACTTTTTCAGAAGTTATTCTATTTGGCTCCTTTCAAATACACCACATCACGCACAAATGAGCTAATTTTCAAGCTTTCTTCCTCAGTTGATCTCTACTCCTTATTGACCAAGACTCGTATAGAGATAAAACTGAGGCTGGCATAACCTAAGATATACCAAAAATATAGAACAACAAACTCCAGATTTGCCAAACCACATCACAATGAATGAACAAATGATTAACAGTCTCCTCCGCTTTCTGACACATATAACGTATTTGACACCTTAGCTTCAAATTATCAATAGTGAAAATAACATCTAAAACTATTGTCCATACAAAAAAAACCACTTTAGGGGGAACACCAGATTTTCAAATAGCCTGCCAAGAGAATGAATTGTAAGAGCCATTACGTAGAAGTGTATAAAAAGATTTCACAGAGAAACGCCTCTTATTAGGTCCCCAAATCAATCGATCCACCCTCCTTCTCGAAATGGTAACTCTATATAGAGAGTCAAAAAAATCAGTCACCTCCTCCAATTTCCAATCTTAAATACCACTAATAAAAGAGGTTCCCAAGCTACCACTGCATTAAAAATCTTCAGATAATTCATCACAAAAACTTCCCTATCATTCTCAGTAGTCATATAAACTCAGAAAGGCTATTGATAGCGGTAAATTCTAATACCAAATATTATGCCAAAACTTATCTCTATTGTCATCCCATATCGTAAAACTGATGGGCCGACAAAAATCATCACATTCATTCCTAATCCCCTTTTATAGACTCACCCCATCAGAATTTCTAACCGGATTAGAAGACCACCCATCGACACTAGATCCACATTTACTCTAAATCACAATTTTTCATAGCTAACCATTTTCCATCCTGAATCTCCACAACCACTTAGCTAGTAGAGCTTGACTGAAAGATCGCAGTCCCCTAATCCACAACCCACCATTCTTAACAGAAATGCATATCTTGTCCCATGCCACAAGGTGATACTTAAACTCCCGTCACACCCTATAACCTGGTCTATACAGATTTAGGGTACATGATCGGCCAGTAGCACGACTACCCGAGGCCACATTATATAAACTGGTTGATCACCTATGCATAATCAATATAAATGACGCATATTTGTAGAAATAGGATTTTTATAACTTGAAATATCATACGTGTCATACATGGCAGAGCTGTGCCTAATCCAAAACATAACATACGTAAGGACCGAATCAAGGTCCCCCAGAGTTATAACATTATACCATTACAAAACATTGGGGTCAAACCCTCAAACATATTATAAAATATAGGCCCGTAAGTCGTAGCTCAAAATTCACATATGGCCTTGCTCTAAGGCCTCCCGGATTGGCTACCTGAAAATCATTTGAGAAAACGTAAGCTAATGCTTAGTGAATAACAATGATGCATGAGCGAGAAAATATCATGGACTAGCAATTATATCCAACGTATAAGGATAGATGATCATTTGTGCATAAGGGTATGAACTTTTGAACGTATAAAGCGTATGCTTAGAACTCATGGGTAATGTAAACATCATTTGAAATGTTTCAAACATTTCAAAACATAGTATCATAAAAAGAGATGTGATATAACATTATTCTTGATGTAGCATTTCATAACTTGGCGTAAAGCATATGAATATATCATAGTTCTCGGTTCAAAACATAAGTGTGCTACAACTTAACATATGAGCTAGGCTCCATAGTAACCATGTAGGTCACGCTAAGGCTCTTTAGGCTAGGGACGTCTCCCGACATAGATAGTTTATTTTTCGTCCCCTATCATAGGACTATCGGGTTAGATTAAAATCTTGCCATGAAAAGACCCGAGTTGGCACCATACATCGAAAACTTAGCATTTCTTTCATTTAAACATTATAGTCCATGATTTTCATTCATAACATAAATATAACTTGCATGCAGTTAGAATATGACATTTGTAATTGAACGTAACATTCATGCATTGAAACATATGAAAAACATTCATGATATAGAAGTGAGCTTAAAACATTTGGAAAATAATAGAGTTTTACTCATGGCATATCGTTACCCACCTCTTTTCGATAGAACGGGTGCTAAACATGGTGTTCCTACACAAAATGCATATGGAAGTATAGAAATATCAATACAAGGCAAAGCAATAACACGTAACCTAAGACTAAATACATAAGTCCCTCAATTCTGACTCAACAATACCTCATTCTCATAACGGGATAACGAGGCTCACTCTAGGATAAGGCCTCAATGTAAAACAAGAATATAAAGTTGAGGTTTGAACATAAAGGTCGGGGTGTCTACTCTTTCATCATGTTCCAACCACCTCTTAAGGATGAGTTCACACTCTAAGTTAGTTCCATTTTAAAATAGGCTTAAAGGCCTTTAATTTGGTAGGTCATGGGCCAAAAACACATTTCGGGTGAAAAAGTTATGCCTCACGGAAAGTGAACTAAAATTCTGGAAAACAATGTTGTTGGTATAGATTTTGGGTCAACTTTAAACTTCCATATCTTTCAAACACAACCAAACCTTCTCAATACTCTTAGGGCTCAAAGATTCGCCCACAAGGATGACAATAACTTAAAATGGGGAAGAAAGAATAATTAAAACAAAAGGATCTAGAGTTGAACTCAAAATCCTAACATTTTATATATTTGGGGATTTTTCAAACCATCACTTCCAATCTTCAACAATGAACTTCAAGCTCTCAAAATCATGTAAATGGGACTCAAGGGATCCTCCAAACTGCACAACAACTATCCTAGATGCATATATACAAATACCTAACAAAATCACACAAGATAGATACATATACATACAAGGTAGAAGTTTATACCTTTCTCTCTCTAGCTTCCCAACTCCACAAGGGATACCAAGCTTAGGTTGGGCTTCTCTTGCCTCCTCTTTTTCTCCCTTCCTTCTTTTTCTTATCTCCCTCTTACGGTTGGGTGTGTTTGTATACATGTGTGTGTGTTTTGTGTTATGAGAAAACGCACATGAAAAATAATTTCATATATCTCACACCTCCAACATAAGTTACAATAGAAGTTCTCATTGGTCATTTTTGACCTAAAAGAAGAAATAATTAATATTAAACATTGCATACACTAGAAATTCTCATTAATATAAATAAATATAGGTTCGGAATATCACAACTCCTCTCCAAATCCACGCATAAAAGTTCATCTGTAACTTTTCTAGTTTGTCTACCGCCAGCATCGGAATAGTGAAAAGAGATAAGAAATATGTTGGCAAACTAGTCAAAGTTACATTATATATCACAAAGTTTATTTTACTCATGATTTTGGAGTGATTTAGCAGGAATTTGTGATTGATTATGAGAAAGAAATATAATTTCACATCTTTGTTCTTGAAAAAGGTAACGTACTTGTCATATGCAAATTTTTCATTAATTTTCTAAATAAAAGTTGGCAGAAGGTTGATATTACTACAAATTAAAAGTGTAAGGATTTAATTATTACAATTCCAAGTGAAGGTTATTAAGTGAGATTTGGTGTAAAGTGTAAGGATACAAAATGTAACTAACCCAAAAAGTTACTATTGGGCATTTTTTTTTACGAGGTGTGCAAGCCTTTGGCCGACTATTTCTTTAAAGGCTCGAGCTCATGTGGAGCCAACCATCCACATAAACCATGTCAACTTCATACATAGTATGAATGATTACGGACTATTAAGAGATATAAAATCGAACTTAAGACCTCATGCTTATTAGTTAAATAAGCCCGTCAATGGTCTACTCTTGTAGTTACTAGCTAGGACGCAATTCTATCAATTCATCGAAGTTACCCTATTATGCCACCTGCCAATAGGCTATCTTATTCAAAATATTAACAACTCATTAAATAAATAAATAACAAAGTCATGGACTACAATTAAAATTCAGTAAAAGGGTTACGTTCAAAGAAATGCATAAATATATTTATGCAAAAAGTTATAGTCACTCTCATTTCCCATGTATGATGCTAGGAAGAGACTATCTAAGAAAACTAAGGAACAAATAAAGTGCTGAAACTATATTAAATATTAGAGAGTGCCTCAGTGATCAGTTGACCCTTATGTCTAAGTATGAAATTTTAAATTTGATCATTTTTTATGTTCCATGTAATTAATAATTATTTATACAATGTATGAAGTTTTCTTACTTTGTGTGAACGAAAACACTACACGAATTCTAAAGAGTAGTCGATCATGTAGCATGCTTTGCTACTATAGGCCTTCCTAAAAAAAAATTTCAGTACTAATTGATTGAAGAGTTCAAAGAGGGTCATGCAATATAAGAGGAGATGCTATGTTTCATGTTTTGCCTATGTACCAAAAGGAAAAAAGTTGAGTGGTTAGGTAATATGAAATTTTCAATAATCATTTCTATTAGATTTTATAATGCGGTATTTTATTCTTAAAGGGCTTCTTAATTTATCACAAATTCAGTTGTTGATGTAAT
This sequence comes from Euryodendron excelsum, assembly GCA_033060915.1. Lineage (NCBI taxonomy): Eukaryota > Viridiplantae > Streptophyta > Magnoliopsida > Ericales > Pentaphylacaceae > Euryodendron > Euryodendron excelsum. The sequence goes on along the minus strand of CM065399.1, from coordinate 1,934,677 downwards.
AAAGTAAACATCACTTGTCATAATTTAATAAGAATGACTATTTAAAACTCAATAGTATCTAATTAGTGGACTTTTTCTGTAACAAAGGGCTAGCTTCAACAAGTACCCTTGTTTCCATAAATAAATAAATAAATAATTAACAAAAACAAGTTGCCTTCTATAAAGGGGAGTGAAAAAAAATAATGACCTTGTTACATTTAAGTCCCATTTAGTATTGTGTTTGTTTATGTCTTTAAAATATTTTAATTCTTAGAGATATGTCATCAAAAACAGATTTGAGCAAAATGATAATTGTGGTTATTTCAGAGAAAAGGAAAATAAATGCTCTTCTCAATGTGCAACAACTAACCAGCAGCAAATCTCTTTACAGCGACACGTTCACTACAAAACTATTAATTGAAATACACTTCATTATAGCTATCCAACTAGCAAACAAGTTACTAGTCACAACCCAAACTAGCAAAGAACTATTGGACCTCTGAAAAAACAGTTGAGGCGTCCTCTTTGTGATTTTTGTGAGTGGTTTGAAAACTTATTTCTTAAATGTAAATGATTTTTAACTTATTGATTAAACTTATGTAGTTTCTTGAAGTTATGTTTTAAAAATAAGACTCAACTTCCAAAACATAACTTTTAGATATGGGTTTGAATATTTTGTAAATAAGAACGACTTCAAACAGGGATGTTTAGTTATGGTTCCATTTTGGTTTTTGTCTTCGTTTTTGTGTTCTTTAAAAAAAAAATGGCAACTTCTTATTGTACGTGTTCTTAAGAATAAAAAATAGGACCATCAAATGCATCACAATTTACTTTTTTGTCATTTTCATTTTTGTATAAAAACAGTTTCAGAAACTCATAAAACGTGTTGTTTTGTTTTCTAAAACTGAAGTGTTTTTTGAAAGAAAAATTTAAAAATAAATTTCATAATTGGTATACTAAACACGGTTTTAGCAGAAATAGTTTTCTGAATCAGTTAGCTAAATACAGTTTTGTCTAAGTTCAGAAAAAGAAATCAGAAAAGAAGAACTAAAATCGCAAACAAATGAGGCTGTTTCCAAATATATATATATATATATATATAAAAGATTACGCATCTCATATTTTGTGACCGTGTGATAATCACCCATTGGCCCACATAAATCAGAGATTAGTCCAGTCACATTCATGACAACTTGGTCCATATCCCCAGCCCAAAAGACCCAATTTGTGTGTTGTAGCTGCACACTAGTTCGGATTCGGTGAATTTTGTAACGTGTAGCATTTCACAAATTGCAGACTCACAACATATTGCAGAAGCTAATTAGAACTCTAGCTTTGATATTTTGGAGCATTTCACCGGTTCAGATGCTTTATCTCCTGCAGAGCAAGTAGCTTTGCATGGAAGTCCTCAAACCCATGAAACTTTCCAAACTCTTGCAAGGCAGGTTTAATGGCTCCCAAGGTTTGGGAGTTCGCCACACTTAGCACAAGTAGATCATGTATACTTACATGTGTCATATTTGGAATTGATATTTACTATAGCACCCTAGACGCTTTCATTCTATTCCATGCATTTGATTATATGTTATGTGTTTAATTATACTTATGGTTATGAATTAGTATGTATTGGCAAGGGACTGTGAGGGGCGTATGATAGTTGTTGCAGCTTTTCCTTTGTTGTTCACATCATCTGTTGCTGCGGGCAGTGGAGGCAATGGCTGTGCTACATGGATTGATTTTGGCAGCAGAGATTGGTTTGCAATATATTGTCATTGAAGGAGATTCAAAAGGAATCATTGAAGCCTTAAATTCCTCCGATGATGATCTGTCTGATGCTGGATCTATTGTGGAAGAATGCAAAAAATTTGTAGATCTGCTCCCAACCAGTAAGTATGTTTTCGATAGGCGACAATGTAATGTTGTTGCCCACACTTTTGCAAAACATGCTTTATTTTTCGATGAGTATCAAGCCTGGTTAGAGGAAGCCCCTGATTGGGTTTCTCCTCTTCTTTTGGCTGATGTGTCTTCTTTCTTGATCTAATAAAATGCTTCCATTATCAAAAAAAAAAAAAAAAAAGTATGTATTGATTGTCAAATTTGAGTAGAAATTGCCTAAGTGCATATATTTGATTAAAGATTTTCATTACCAATTAGAATTGGACATCATATCGTATAGATAAATTCAAGAGTTTAATTGAGGAGTCTAATTAGCTTCATTTAATGTCAATTGTATTTTGAAACACTTCAGTAAAAAATAATTTGTTAAGTAAGCTTAATTGTGATTAATTAGATTAATTAAAATTTATTAGACTTAAGTGTGATTAGCTTAAAATGGAGATGAATTAGTTTAAAATTTTTATTAATTAGCTTTAATTATAATTAATTAATAGAGTATGTTAGTGTAAGATAGTGCCAACTCACTTAGATAAGCAAGTCTATGGCTGATATGGACACAGTAAGCTCAAGAAGTGCAAAAGAACAGCCTAGACTGAAACGCAACGCAAAAAGTTCCCCTTTTTCCAGTGGTTAGTTGCTGCTAGAGAATATCTTCAGCCCAACAAGCTTTATTCTTCTCTTCTTGGATCTTGTACCTGTCATTTTGGTGGGTATCCTTTTTAGTAAGATTTGCCCAAAGCTTTATACCTCATCAACCCTTATTAATGCATAGAAAGATCCTTCTGACAAGTGGTAAAAATCAATTTCTCTATACTTCAGCATCTCTACTATAGACGCTAAACACTTACCTATTTTCAAGCTAGACTAGGCCTCAATCTCAGGTTTTTCAAGCTAAACAAACCATCATCCTTAAGGTTCGAATGCCTTAGATTCCTACCTAGCTACCCAAACCTAAACCTCTAATTATTATTATTATTATTATTATTATTATTATTATTTTCTAAGATTTAAATGACCAAACCTCTAATTATTATTATTATTATTATTATTTTCTAAGGTTTAAATGACCATTTCTCGGCTTGAAAACTCAAGGTTTGAATGCCTCAAGGTACCACTACTCCATGTAGACCATTGCCATGCATGCTGCTAAAACATATCCACTTCATCATCTTCAGCAGAGTATCCTTGGGGTATTAGCTGAGTGGACTGGTCCAAAACATATTCTAATGGATTTGACCTAGGTATACTTGTTGCACTCTTATTGGCCCGGGTCATTTATGCCAAATTCGCTTAAAAACCCCTCCTTTTGTCTAGTGGTTAGATTCTTCCAGATAATGTGGAATCTTGTTAAATAGGATTTGTCCACTATGTGATACCTCATATACCCTATGTAATGCCCAAAATGACCCTTAAACAAGTGGTGAAGCTCGTTTCTCTCTGCTGCATCTCCATAATAAATACACACCCTTATCTATTTTCAAGCCATAATATATATAGGCTTTTTATATGAGATTTTCCCTTAGTTCCTCACTTGTAGGCCTTTCATTGGCCCCAAAACTCTTAAATCTCGAGGTCTTAATGTTGGAATTTTTCCTAATGTAAAAGCTTTCATTAATTAAGTTTTGTTTTCCTTCTATGTTGTGATTTGGTTATTAGACTTGTATATACACCTAATATTTGAGAATATGGTTGAACGGCAATGTAAATCAATTTGAGCCTGTTATGAGCTTTTTATGAGAAAGTCCAATAGAATATATTATATATGACTAGATCCTCTCTTTAGTCTGACCCTAAATGTTAATCTCATTGATAGCCATCATACTGTTATCAAATAAGGAGAAGAATAACTAACCCTAGTATTCATACAAAAGATTATGCCATACTTTAAGTTCTCAATCCACTATGGACAAATGGGTATGTTTCCGCTTTTACATATTTACTTACATATTGTAGTTTTAGGTTCATGTACGAATAATATTTATGCTAACATGTGGTATTAGAGCCATGCATATGGATTTGAGACTAAAAAATTTTGCTATGCTATGTGATTAAAATTTGTAAATACGGTTTATACCCAAAACCTTATATTGTTTTATCCGTCTGCTCTTGCAATTATTTTGAGAAACAATTAAAGAGGTTTTGTTCCTCTTGGTGCAATGATCAATTTTATACATGGCTTGTGGCTTAACTCATCGCGTAGAGAGAGATTAAAGTTTTAAAGTTTTGACCGCAAACGAACGATTCTTGCATAAAAACTCTCAATTCATGTTTATAGCGTCAAATTGATTAACGTTCCTGGGATGATTTCGTAGATAGTCATGTGTGTTGGTTGCTTTAGTTTGCACGTTGGAGCCGTAGGAGCCATAGCCAAAGCTTGAAGGAAACCCAATTTTGAACTTGTTCTTGAATCAAACCTATCATGTGTAATCAAGTTTTAAGGATTGCATGATTCAATCATGGGTTTTAATTGCACTCTGTATGAAAACATAAAGACAATAATAAACAATATGTTATAAAACTAAATGAATAAGCAAGCAAAATATTCAAACACAATATGTAATAAAACTAATTCTTCTAGAATTGTCAAATAATAATTCAATAGTTCTTCTGGAACTATGGGGATAGATCTTCTTAATCACCCAAGCATGTATTTCTTTCATAAGACAAAATATAAAGACAATAGAAATTGAAATAGTTTACCTACACTTTTTACTTTTTTCTTTCTTCTCTTTTTTCTCTTCTTCTTTCTCTTTCTTTTCTTTCTCTTTTTTTTTTCTCTCTCATCTCTCTTTCTCTCTTCTCTCTCTTTCTTCTCTCGAAGCCTCCCTTTTTATAGAGGGGGAGGTTTGGTTGGTGACCACGCATTAGGTGGTCATCCACCATTCCTTCATAACACTCTTCCTTGAATGATCGCCATAAGAAACCTTATAAAACCATAGCGAAAAAAATAGGTGCGCTAAAACTGTCTCATTAAAATCTTGTGAAGAAAAATCCTATAGGAAAAAAATTATTGACGAAGAAAAAAGAGTACAGTCTGCAACTCCCCCTCATTCATACATCTGGTATAAAGTTGAAATTGATAGTTTCAATTGTAAAGATCTTTGAGACGACGCATACCAATGTTGTGTACCAATTTCTCAATGTTGTAGTTATGAGTGTTTTAGTAAATAAGTCTACCAAATTGTCATTTGAACGTATTTGCTGGACATTAATATCACCGTTTTTTTAGAGTTCATGTGCATAAAAGATCAAGAAGATGGTGACGAATTTTTTGGTCCTGAAGTACCATATTTTAGTGCAATCAGTACTCTTATATCTCCTGTAAATTGTACAAGATTTGATATCACATTCTCTATCAACGTATTGATAAGATATAGTTTTGTGCCAACTCAACAACATTAGAAAGGAATTAAGTATATATTGCGTTACCTACGAGAGACAACTAATATGGGCTTATTCTATTCAAAATAGTCACAACCTGAAGTAATTGACTATGCAAACATTGGCTACCTTTCTACTACACATAAATCTTGATCTCAAATTGGGTATGTGTTTACTTATGATAACACTGTTATATCCTGGCGATCAGTGAAGCAGACATTAACGGCAACTTCTTCAAATCATTTGGAGATCATCGCAATTTATGAAGCAAGTCGAGAATACATTTGGTTGAAATTTAGGATCCAACATATTCAAGATAGTTGCGGACTATCCTCAATCAAAGATACCTCAATGATCTTATATGAAGATAATGCAACATGTATTACACAAATTAAAGGAGGCTACATCAAAGGTGACAGAACCAAACATATATCGTCAAAGTTGAGAACGGAAATGAGCTATCTTGTTGTACATCAAGGGATCAAACATCCATTGGAGAATTTCATGGATGAGCTTGTTCAATATAACATTTTTCTATATATCTCAACTGATGAATAAAATTCTTTCTGACAAATGCTTAATATGCAAGACAAGACAATAATTTGTTCTCCCTAGGTATTTAAGTTCAAAGTTATTCTTTAAATAACTAGTACCTTTTATAATTTTTTCCAGAGACCAATAATATTCAAAATTGCAATAATAAGAAATTCAAATTCTAAAAATAATGTATGGACAATTGTTTTATTCACATATCTTTCAATCGATATTTATTGGGATAATTGTACCATCTGTGTCCAGATTAGTATAACCCATACAAGAATTTTTATACATATATCATTACGTAATCTACCATATGAATAGATTGTTATACAATCATTAGATGTATATCCAATTCTTCTAAGATTGACAAACTAATTAATAATATGAATGTAATTATATCCTTATAGGATAGAATTTCTCATTACAGTCAATACCAAGTCTCTGCGAGAAACCTTCTGGTACGAGTCATGCTTTATATCGTACTATTCTATTTTCTCATTGCGTAAATACCCATTAGTATCAAACCGGTTTTATATTTTCAGGTGGGTGGACTACTGGTCCGAATACTTCACAGCTTCTGGTGTTTAGACTACAAGTCCGACATCTGCTGGTGTTTGAACTACAAGTTCGATATTTTCATCTTCTGGTGTTTGAACTACAAGTTCAAATACTTTACATTATGCTAATGAGTTTAATTCTAACTCAGTAAGTTTTTTTCATTGTGATCGATCATATTATCGACATTTGTCGACTATTTGTTGTTTAATCTTTTCATTACTTCTAGTAATTGCATTTAAATATGTTGTTGACAACAATGTCATTTCTATTCCATCATTTTCCTGTATTTACATTATTATTCATTGAGATCTCATTATTGTCAGATACCATCTCCTCTATAGGGGATATTTCTTCAAGAGATTTCTCTTTTAGAAATTCTTCAACAGGAGTTTCTTCAAAAAGTTTAGATGATTGGGATTCCTCTTCTAGAGGTTCATTTTCGTCTTCAGGAAATTGCTCTTCAAGAGTTCCTTCTTCAAGAAGGTGCTTATTTTTTTATGCTTTCCTCTTTCTCAGAGTTTAATTTTTGCACTTCAAATTCACATAGACTTGTCCGAGGATCACGCTATGTCTTATCTCCCCTTTATGGTGGAAAAATTGACTCCACATAAGGATTATCCACAAAATATGAGAGTTATCAGTAAATAAATATATAACCATTGTATATAAAGATATATTAGTCTTACAGAGTAAACAAATAATAGTTTGGCAAAAAGAATCTTCTGATTCTTTAGCGGATGTCCATGAAAATTGTCAAGTATTGGACATATCATTGTTGATCCTAGATGACCAAGATGATCATGCTAAAATATAAAATTCTTTTGGGATCAAATCACTTCTGGTGGATCACTTCAGATGCTATCACTGCAAATAATCCATAAATGCTTCTGTTGTATCACTCCAGGTGATTTCACAGTATAAAAATCTTTCAGGTCAAAAAACTTCTGATTTATCACTGTAGATGATCTGTAATATAATATAACCCAGAAGAAAATCAACAAATTTCTCTATTATATGCTTCTAGCATGAAAAGATAAGTGTAAAGCAAGATGTTTTTATTACCTTCATTGCTATATTCTTTTTCATCATACGGTCCTAGTATAATAGAAATAAAGTAAAAACGTCTGTAAGAATAGAGCAAATTTCTTATACTGCTAATAAAATAAAATACATCATCAATATAAAATTTTATTTCTCTTGACCACATTATGTTAGCGTTTATAGAGCATAACTCTTCTAGAGCTTAGCTCGTCTGGAGCCTTCAATCAATTTGCAATTCTTGATGTTGTTTTAACATTAATTTCAGCTAATGTTAAGTGTATGACATATTAAAGAATTGTATGCATTCTCGTTATGTCTGCTAGACATATATCTTTTCTCATTCATATTTGTAATAATTGAAGTATTGGTATGATCCATGCCTTCAAATGCAAAATATATATAATGTTTCATTGTCAAAATATTTCTATCATAGCAGTCTATTGAATATTTCATCATTGTACTACAGGTACGTGACCAATGAAACATCTTCGTAAATCTTGAAAGGTTTATTTAGTAAACCTTTTTTTATTTTATTTTGCTCACATTATTCCACTTCTAGTGGCATTTATAACCTTCAGGGTATCTCCATAATTTCAAAGATTATTACATTGTAATTACATCTTTGACAATATGATCATCAAATAAAATTACATTCACTTCAGGGAATGATATAAAATTGGTCCAATATATTAGTTAATCATAGCACTCGATTTAATGAGCTACACCACACTGGATCCATATCATTCACTTATCACTTCAGAGATTGATACATATTATAAATTTGTATTTTGTTGAGAAAGATGATATAACACTAATGAAAACATACGAAGAAAATGAGGAACAAAATCAAAATAATATGGAACTCATAAATAGTACCGTAAATAGTAATGTAAATAGTATGCATGAATAGTAACTTAACTATTTACTCTTATCTTTTATTATATTTACACGATATGTCATTATAATAAAATTTTTGAATTAACACTCTCGATATTGCTACTGCTGGAGCACGTACGAGGCATAAAATATAAATATATTTTTCTATCATATCTTCATCAGGAAGATTACCTCCATATCATTTTCATTGTGAGTAATAAAAATTGTACTCGTTCTTTTATTTGGCAACACTATACTACCTCTTTGTGAAATATTACAATTTTAGGTACACTAAATCATTGTCTTGCAACTTTAGGTATATTCAATCATAATCTTGCAACTTTAGGTATATTCAATCATAATCTTGCAACTTTAATGTATTTATTGATAATCTTGCAACTCCAAGTGCAATAAATCATAATGAGCTTTTTGAACAAAGTACAGTCTTCTGGTACTCGTATTTTTCTTTTTACAAAAATTCAATGATTACATAATGGCAAATCAAAATAGACAGTGGTCATAATAAGCAGCGTTAAATAATAACAACAATATGAATAAAACAGTAGCAGGCTGCATGCCGACCTTATAAAGGAACAAAAAGTACATAAACGGCGTATAAACCTTAATAAACATTCTACATGAATGTTTGATTTTTTTCATTGTCTTTCTAAAAACATTACTTCTGGAATAATCTCAATATAAAATATTTAAAGCAATACATAAAATAAAATCTAACAATCATCAGTTAATGATCATGTCAAAACCTCTACCAATATATAAATGTAAAGTGGGTATTATGATAAAAGATTCCAAACAGGATTGTGACAAGTATTACCGTACTATTGATTAAATATTGTTTTATATAATTACTATGCAATTACTATTCATCACTGTTCATGAATAATAGAATAAATAGTAGAGTTCATCCGATCGATATATATATATATATATATAATATCACTACTTTTGTCTCTATTATAACTTTCAATCCAAATATCAAAATATAATCAAATCACGTGTTTATGAAAAGCCATTGAAATAAGAATTTCAGATTTATAAATACTATAGGCAAACCATGCAAGATCTAAGAGAAATAAAGTAACAAAGTTTTGAAATAAATACTACTCATTTCAACAGTTAAACTACTATTCACACTATTCATGTGAATTGAGTGAATAGTAAAGAAGTCAAAATGAAGATAAATTACACATAAAATGAAAAAAAAAAACACAAAGCACTTAAAGCATCGTGCTAATAACATGTTATAAAACTAAATGAATAAGTAAGCAAAATATTCAAACACAATATATAATAAAACTAGTTCTTTTGGAACTGTCAAATAATAATTCAATAGTTCTTCTGAAACTATGGGGATAGATCTTCTTGATCACCCAAACATATATTTCTTTCATAAAACAAAATATAAAGACAACAAAAATTAAAATAGTTTACTTACACTCTTTACTTTTTTCTTTCTTTTATTTTTTCTCTTCCTTTTCTTTATCTTTTTTTTCTCTCTCTTCTCTCTTTCTCTCGTCTCTCTCTTTCTTCTCTCGAAGCCTCCCCTTTTATAGAAGGGGAGACTTGGTTGGTGATCACGCGTTAGGTGATCATCCATCATTCCTTCATAACACAATAAAAAAAAAAGAGAGGAAATACTGAAGTCTGTATTCAAATTGTTGAACAAGTGAATGGTAGAAGAATAATGGGATTTCAGTGCAATCCACGCGCGGGGATGTGAGACTAGTGATTAATCAATCATATGGCCATGGATGTTTTGACATTAAGTGTTTGCCCATTCAACAATTAATTGAGGCTAATAGTTGGATCAATGCTACCTCATTACTGGTTAACACGTGTAATTTTATGAGTCCTAATGTTTAACTAAATTGATTCCTTTGTCACTACTTGATACATATGGGATTTATTCATGTTATTCAACGTTAACATCACATAATTTTGTGTGAATTTTACTGCAGATATTTGAGAAGTGATGCTATTTACAGTGTGAATAAGAAAATTTAATTTTCTTGTGGAATTGATCACACAGATTTTAAGAAAATTGAAATAGGTGCATTTTGTTTGCGATCACATCCACACATGATGGGATAGTTATGCAATTTTATATTTTTTTGGGCAAATTAGCATTTGCATGATTAGTGGTAAGTTAGAATATTATTTTGAGTTCATTGAATATTTCAGACATAATTTATTTCCTGATTAACGTGATGTATGATCTCATGCAGGTATTTCGAGATTAATTCCATATTAATATTCTCTTGATTCCATATTCACGTTCTCTTTGGACATGTTAGATACAAAAAATTATGAAAATTATGTGGTAATGCCACGATATATGGAAAAGTAAATTTTGATTGCTTTAATCATGTCATAGGTAAATCTAGGCATTATAAATATTATTTTGCCTGCTTATACCATTTATGTTGCAGAAATTTGTGTACAAAGTGATACCTGAGTTTTCTCATTTTGTCATGGTATAATCTCAAACATTAGAGTATATAATTATAAATTGTTTATTTGGATAATATATATCACTCAGGTGGCCATTTAGGGTATAATTTGATCTATGCCCATTTGTGATACGGTCATTAGTGTTTGAAATTTTGATACCGATTAAGATTCACTCTACTAAAAATCAGATTTTTTGTTATGGCAACTTGTCATTGCAAAAGGCTTTTTGCAACGGCTATGCAATGACAAATCAACCGTCACAAAAAACGGGGGTCGCAAAAAAAAAAAAAAAGGGTCGCAAAAGGTTTTTGCGACGACAAGTTTATTTATGATGGCAAGTTAACTGTCGTAAAAGGTCGACGCCCAAGATAGTATTTTCATGACAGGAGTAACCGTCACCAATGACTGTTACAAAAACTAGTATTTATGATGGCAAGATTGTTATTTGTGACAGGGGTAACAGTCACAAAAGCTAATATTTGCGACGACTAAAATATTTTTTGTGACAGGGGTAGCCGACACATAGGCTAGTATTTGCGACAGCTAAAATATTATTTGCGACATGGGCAACCATCATAAAAGCTTGTTTTTGTGACAGCTATTTGTCGTCGCAAGTAATACTCTAGCCATCGCAAATACCCTGTCTATTTTTTAAATATATATTTTTAAAATAAAATTTCTATAATTCCTGTATACCTAGCATAAATCAACAAAAATATTTTATTAACCATATAATTGAATAAATTAATAAAATATTCATTCACCAAAAGATAAATCTATAAAATGATATTCAAATAATATATATATATATATATATATATAATATTAATCCACATCGTCCATACATCCAAAATGTAAAAATATAACCTATTATCCAACATGAATACATTAGGAATCTATTGTCCATACAAACTAGTTTTTTCAATTCAAAATACACAACTTATTGTCCAAAATGAATACATCAAAAAATATTAAAAAAAAATTAATTGACTGAGTACTCCATTAATCCCAACCATGAAAATAAAAATAAAAAATAATAAATTTGGTTAAACAATTAATATATATATATATATAGGAATGTAATTAACAACAAAAACAAATGAAGCAAAGTGGTAATTTATATCAATAGATTTCATGCAACGTGTCACCCAATTGATTCACCTATAGTTGTAATTCCTTTGCGTGGTCTCTCTAAAAGAGTAATAGGTTTTCTCGCATTTTCAACAAAAATTTTGTAGAAATTTGGATCCATAGGTATACCATTCATTTCTGACAATGGTCCATGCTAACAAGAAATCCTTCTGCAATCTTAAGTTTTGGTAGCCCAAAACCAAGTAAACTTGCTTCTACAAAATCCTACAACCATTTATACAATGTTTTAATAAATAATTCAAAATAAAACAATGATTAAAAATAAACTTTGTGCTCTAACTCATAAACTGGGAGTCCCGTGACCGTTTCGTCAAACCCCACACGTCACCCGTGTTTAGATCGTGCTATGTACTAGGTTTGGGGCATTCAGAGGCCGTCTGAGGATTTTGAACCGTTGATCCCCGAAACTTAACACTTTATAATTTAGCTTGTTCTAAAAAGAAAAAAAATTATAACTCCCAAACCAAGAGTCTGGTGACAGTTTCATCAATTCCTCCACGTCACCCGTGCTTAAACCGTACTACGTACCAAGTTTGGGAAAGTTCGGAGACCGTTTGAAAATTGTAAGCCGTTAATCCCTGAAACTTAACACTTTTCTAACTTAGTTAGTTCTAAAACGGAAAAAAATTGCTGCCTCTCAAACTGAGAGTCCCGTGACTGTTCTGTAAGTCCTCATACATTACCCATGCCTAGACCATGCTACATACCAAGTTTGGAGCCTTTCAGAGGCCGTTTGGGGATTTTGAGTCGTTGATTCCTAAAACTTAACACTTTATAGCTTAAGTTGTTCTAAAATGAAAAAAAATTGGTAACTCCCAAACCGAGAGTCTCATGATCGTTTTGTTAATCCCCACACGTCACTCGTGCCTAGACAGTGCTATGTATTAAGTTTGGGGCCGTTCGGAAGCTGTTTGGGAATTTTGAGCTTAATACTTTATGACTTTACTTATTCTAAAACAAAAAAAAAATTGATGACTCTCAAACCAAGAGTCCCATGACAGTTCTGTCAGTTCTCACATATCACTCGTGTCTAACCATGAGCTTTTGGGACTAGAAACTAAACTTAAGAGCTTTTACTATTGAATATTGTACCTCCTCATTAGGTCGTGAAAAAGCTGCTGGTAGCCGAGAAGGCGATGCAGATCTAGAAGGTATGGTGTCGTCGCCAACAGACTCTCGAAATGCTTAGCTCCCACTAGATGCATCGGGAACCTACAAATTCAAGATTAAACATATTTATGTTTATATATATACACATAACATAAAATACATAAACACTATACAAAATAAATTCATTTTACCTGTCTACTTGAATGTGGATTGTTGCCTCCTTGGGAAGTCATAACCTGAGATACAATAGTGCGGACCAGTTGTGTGAGATCATCCATCAATCGTGTCTTGACGTGTTCGAGCACGTGCTCAGCCATCTCCTTTATACCGGGCATTTATTTGGGCGGCTGTGATGGTATTGTAGATTGAGAAGGTCCGGCACCCTGTTGGTGCACTATAGCTGGCAATATGCCTATGTTGTAGGTCCAGGAATAACCGTGTCCATCTTTACCAAACAAGTCTATGAAGATGCCGTCCCGAACCTCATCAGTACGCTGCTCCTCAAGCACTAACTCTAGTCGTTGATTAAACTCATCCTAAAAAGTATTCAAGTAGTTAAATGATGCAATAATATTATTAATTAAAAACTGAAATAACAGGACTTACAATAAATGCCGCCACCTTTGGGTCAGAAGGATTATGAGTATTGATATATATACTCATCCAATCAATCCTGTCACCATCATCTTGTAACTAAAAATTTAAAACACGTACGTTAATTGTTTTTCTAATTGTGGGATATTCTATGAAGTTAAGTAATGTTATTTATAAATATTTACTTTCTCCCATATGTTGGCAAAATGTTTTCTGCCAGTTAGATGTGGTGGACCACGCTGCACTCGATTACAAGACTTTCAATTCGATATCGCCCACACAACTACATTCAAATAAAAACCCACATTAGCAAAAAGCATACATGGTCCACCAAACATAAATAAGAGAGCAAAAAGTATACATTCCCCTTTTCACTCCTCCAATACGCCACAAGCTCTCTCCACACATATGGTATAATATTTCAAGGTGGTTTAGTATCGAGAAGGGGGTCATCCTTGTATGATGTGAAGTGCTTGCTCAACTTGTTCTTCTTATTTTTCCAATTGGTTCTACATATATTCATGCACAATGGTATATATTCAGATGGACAATAGACCAAGTTTTTCTACAAGAAAACATTCCAATATATTAGCCAGTATATATACTGTTTATTTAAACTTTGAAATTAATTAAAATATTTTACCTCAACGTCTTCCCAGATGCGTTGTTTGATATCTTCGGGTACCACATCCCAGTCTAAATGTGAATGAGACCTTATCCTACACTAGAATGCCGAGCTGGCTGCATAATAGGGTAATATCATCTTTAACAGGACGACCCATTTCATTAAACCGTATAGAAATCTTCTTGCCCGGAGCACCCCAGCTCGGAATGCCTTTAGCAATGTCTTGACCCCTAGCACCTGAAAACCAACAGATATAATTTAATAAATAAATTTACTTATTCAAATGCATAATATTAACATGCATACATACCTGTAGAGTGTTCAAATGATGATGTCAGAGTAGATATAGCAGCTGGCGGTGATGATAAAGGGGCGCTAGCAATCAACAGCGATGCCATGGTACGAGGACACCGAGATGGCTCAATAGTCTGTGATGGAGTGGCCTTACTACTGCTAGAAGTGAGTAACTGAAGCGTGCCTAACATGGTACGAGGACGCTTGGCATCCCTTCTCGAACAAGACATCTATCTGTAAAACAAATTATAACATATTATATGTGTGGCAAAGTGTAACAACAAAAAAGTGAAATGAAATATACAACAAATTATGTTAACAACTATGTCACTCTCATTAATGAAAAGAGAATATAACATAAACAAATAAATTATATAAAAAATGACTATTAATGACCAGGTACATTAAGAACTGTCTCTTTTTCAGTTCCTTCCCTAACCCAAACAACATCTTTGTCCTAATATGCCACTACATTTTCTTTTAATTGTTGACTTATGTAGGGGTCAGCTTGAGACTCTGAATTCATATTGAGCAAATCCCTCTGAGTCATCTTCACAACTACATGCCATTGTGGTTCCAAAGCATCTAGAGTGTACCAAACTTGCTCTGCTTGAGATGCCAAGATGAAAGGTTTATCAGTAGGTAGATCATTTTGGTACAACAAATGGTTAAAGTTAACCAATGTGTCTTCCTTCTTGCCATGGTTGTTATCAATCCATTCACACTTAAACAAGACATATTTCTTGTTATTATTGTATCAGATTTCTTCAATGTCGGTCAACTTTCCATAGTAGTATACATGCCCAATATAAGGATTATTATCCTTTCGACCACCATAACTTAGTATCTCTGCCTTCAAAGCTACACCATTATTTTGAGTAACCCGATTGTCATCTATGCCCTTCACTCGGAAATAAAAATCATTTACAACATACGCGTTATGCCTCCAAGTTTTACTATGAGGGTCATCTGCCAATATATTGATTTCTTCAGAGAATGTAACATCAAGTGTCCTACTCAAAGTTTGGACCTGTTAAGAACATATATGCGCAATCAAAAGGCGTGCATGTCCCATAATTATGAGGGGTTTAGTGTCATTTATATTTAACTACTTACATAATCTTTGAACCAAGTTTGGAATGTTTCAAAATGCTCATGCTAGATTTGACGATCATCTGCACTGGGTATTTTTTTTTTTTTTTTGAAGGAATTCAAGGTGCTTGTTGTGTAATTTGTGAGACATATATTATAATCATTACTTAATTGCCTCATGTATCATTCTAATTATATCATCCAAAGACTCAATCCCAATGTCTGAATCCACCAATATTTCAGTTTCTTGTTGAGGCTGCAAAGGATGCTGGGCTTCCCCATGACATATCCAAGTTTTGTAGTTCCTCTGCATTCCCTTATTGAG
Source organism: Euryodendron excelsum (assembly GCA_033060915.1). Taxonomy (NCBI): domain Eukaryota; kingdom Viridiplantae; phylum Streptophyta; class Magnoliopsida; order Ericales; family Pentaphylacaceae; genus Euryodendron; species Euryodendron excelsum. The sequence goes on along the minus strand of CM065399.1, from coordinate 1,918,742 downwards.
AACATGGTCATATACAACCTCTTAAGAATTATGGTAATGATTGCAACAAGTTCTACAAGGACACCATATCACAGAACCTTCAACCTTATCTTTGTATGCAAACGCAAGTAATTATTAAATCCCATCTAGATAGAATAACCTCTCACCAGAATCAATCCAACCCATGTCTATAGTGTTGTACATGCCCATATTGACAAAGTTACTTATCCGCCATAATAATTGAAAAAACAAGTTATATACCTATGCATCGTGAAAGATATAGCTGTTGGCAGCAATAAATATTGTCTATTATGTTGGCCTAGTCCAAAAAAACTTTACACATGATGAGATATAACTACCCTCTTCTCTTGGGAGCAATGCATTCAAGTATGAACTGCCTTGGAACACAATAGCATATTTGAAGCTATTTAATAATTTAGAAATAGCTTGATCAATTGTATGAATGATCAAATTTATAAATTTATAGGGTTAGCATATGCAATTTATAGGATCAAAACACTTCAAACTATGTAAATTTCTTTGGAAGGGTGAAGCACTGACTAAAAACACTTCAAGTCCTTAATTACCTTATATATAAGGTCCAAAGTTGTAACAGTACATAGATATTGAAAAATTTGTTCCATTTCTCAGAAAATTCAAATTTCTTGTTAAAAGAAGCCTTTTTTTGAAAAAAAGAAAATGTCATAAACCGCCTTTGCAACGCGTAGATCTCAAAAAGTTACATGAAATAAAAAAAAAATTACCTAAAACGGACAAACGAAGCCAAAGTTATGGTCGTTTGAAGTTTTACACATAAATTGTCTTCCATTCATTGTAGTTTAAAGGGAAAGCTTTTCACATTCAAGACTCAATTTCAAGGTCTTTCTTACAATGTCAAAATGGTTAAGTGGTGGATGATTCAGCGCAAATAATAATGAAAGTCGACGCAAATTGGTTAAGCACTAGCACTAGCACTAGCATAAAAGTTGGCTGAAGCATCAATTGGAAATCAATCCAACAGTTATGATAGATATATTATGAAATTATTATGTCTACATAATAATGTCTATTACCATGTAATATATCATATATGTACATATATTACAGGTATGTGTACACTAAGGCCACATAATGAAGTTCTTTAATACCTAACTTGCCAAATTGCATACGAGTTTCGGGATCATTGGCCCGGACTTAGCTTTCACCAAGTTGTTGGAGATCACATCATCAATCCATTTCATGCCTGTAAGCACCCCATTTTTGCCCGCTTGACAATCTCCAGCCCGACCGGGATCGGTTTCCAACATCACAACACATACGGGTTCAAGATGAGCCTTACAATCTCCAATCCAGCTAACTGGTCGCTTCTCGGGTCCACAAAGACCCATTGGAGCCATAAGCACCATTATTCCATGCAGTTTTTTGGACCGGGCAGTCCCGGAAACCAACGCCATCCAGATAGTTTTCCGTGATTGGGCGATCTCGGGAACCAACACCTCATCAAATTCCAGACGGTTCATTTCTGGCGCCTGCTAGCCCACTAATATAGAATATTCGTCATTTGGTAGTTCTCCGAGACCGGGCGTTCTCAGAGACCAACACCATTTCTAGGTAGCTTTCTGGGACCAGGCGTTCTCAAGAACCAACACCACCCTTACAGGTAGTTCTCTAAGATAGGGCGTTCTTAGAGACCAACACCGCACAGGTAGTTTTCTGAGACCGGGCGGTCTCAGGAACCAACACCTAGGTCAACACTGGCGCCTGCTAGCCTGACTCGGTGAAAAATGACCAAACCTGCCCCTTGGGCCTCCAGGCACATTTTGGAAAAGTTTAAAATCCCTCAAAATGATACGTCCATCCTTTCAAAATTTTATTAAACCATTTGGTGTCCCCCACACCCCATTTGGTTCAAATTCGGTCCTATTCCGACCCACTCCGGTCAAAATGATCATTTTGCCCCTAAACACCTCAACACTACCAAACCCTGCCAAACGGTAAAAGACTCTCCCAAAACCATCCCTGAACAACCCCACACACTTAACACAACACACCAAACCATTTCTAAGCATTTCCAACCAATCCTGGCCAAAATGATCATTTTGCCCCTAACAATCCAAACATGCCTCGAAACAGTACCGGTTTTGGGATTTCGAGCAAAGGGTTTCACCACACACCCTTGTTTAACCCGAGGAGGACCCTACGACACTAAACTCACACGACCCGATAAAAGTTCCTTGGAGCGTCTCGTAGACGCTCTGCTTAAATTGTCTTTTCCCCCCGATTCCCTGGTTATAACGCACCGTCAACTGACTTGAGAAATGCGTAAATCAGAGAATTCTCGAAAGCTCATCGATATATCTTTTCATCGATACGGTTCGATCGAATAGATCGCTTCTCGAAGCCCTCCATCATACAGTGCGAAAACTATAACTTTCAGCAACTCCTGGAGCGTCTCACAAACGCTCTACCAAGGTTGACTTTTTCTCCGATTCCCTAATCAAAATGCACCATCAAACGACTTGAGAAATGCGTAAATTTGGAAATTCCTAAAAGTATTTCCAGAGTACTTTCCATTGGTACGGTCCGATCGAATGGATCGCTTCCCGAAGGCCTCGATCACACGAAACGAAAACAACCACTTTCAAGCACGCTCGGAGTGTATCACAGACGCTCCGCAAAAGTGACCTTTTTGGCACACTTCCCAAGACAATATCCCATGCTTCCAAACATAATTCAAACTTCCTGAAAACATGAAAGTTCACTGGAAGCCTTGGGAAAACATCCCGAGTACGACCGATTCCCCCGAAACCTTCCCATTTGACTCAATTATCGAGGCAAAGTTTGGATAAACCTTCCCGGTGATGGAGCGTATGTTACATGCGCTCAAATTTTGATCAAATCGACCGACTTTCTATCAACGGTCGAGATTTATCCAGTACATAGGGTGCCACATGTCATTCTGGCAATGGAACAGTACATACGCATGTCCTACATGTGCAAGGCCAAATTTTGGCCATGCGCATGTAGCACATGCGCCAGGCCTGTTCCAGATTGCCTATAAATAGAGGCCTCCCCCTTTGTATATTCCAGGTCCGAAATTGATGCGAAGTTCTGCTAAAATCACTCCAGAAACTCGAATCCTTACATATATTCCACCCCTCCAACACTTAGGCTAGATTCTACCTCTCTCAAGCCTATACACTCCACACACAAGGCCTCATACACACTTACACACTCCACTCTAGCCTCTCAAGCCCTCTTGAAGTTACTCAAGCTCCAATCAAGACATCCATTGAAGACTATAAGTGTGTTAAAGGCAAAAGGTGGTATCCCGTTTACATTTGTGATCTCCCCCACTTTTCTCTTCTCCCTCCTAGCCTACTTGGACTATTCTCTATTTCAATCCCCATCTTCAACCCCCATTTCTTGCATGCTTGAGTCAAGAGGGCTCTTAGATCATGTCTAGAGGAAAGCAAGTGAGAGACACCGTGTAGGGGGACCTCTCACTAGCCTACTTTAAGATGGTATGGCCTACGAGCCCCTTGTTTATGTGGTGTAGCCTAAAGCCTTGTATGTAAATCATGACCCCTTGCATATTACTATTTTGATCATGTCTTGTATGCTTGGCTTCATTTTATGCTTATTGCCATATTCCACAATGCTTACATTGCTCCTAATTTTATGCCATTTCCAAGTTCTACATTTCTTTCAAAAATTGTTCCAAGAGTTGGCTCCTTGAAGTTTAGGATGGGACCTTAGAAATTATGCCTTAGAAAAGCCCCTACTAACCCCCTAACTCTCATTTTGGCATCATTGTATTTTAACTTGCATAAAGGTTGCTTTCCATTTCTCTAATTTTCAAGATTCCCATTCTTTCAAGTGTAGTGGTTGGAATGGCCCTATGGAACTCTCTCTTGAGTGGTCTCTCTTTTGTTTGGTCATATGAACCCTTTCTTGATGGAATGATCCCCTTGAAATGTGGTTTTCAAAAATCCTTCTCGAAAGATAATTTTAAAAAATGCATTCTCTCCATCTTTGCATCAAAAATAATTTTTCAAAAATTATCATCATTATGTTGATTTTTGAAACCTCCACTCTTGTCAAGATAAAGGTTATAATGGTCATTGAGGAAACCTCCCTTAGAATGGTTTCCAAACACCAACCATACAAACCATACTCTTGGCTAGAGTCAAAATTTTCATGGAAATGATCTTCAAGAAGATTGCCAACCAAAGTCCATTACATGCCATGTTTTGTTTTCAAAACTATTTCCAAGAATGCATCAAAACAACTTTTAAAACCATTCTCCAATCTAACTAGGTTAACTTGACCCTAGTTCACATACTGTAGGTTAACTTGACCTTAGTTCACTCACCTTAGGTTAACCTAACCCTAAGTCATCCTAACCTTAGGTTAACCCAACCTTAGTTAGTTAACCGTAGGTCATCTTAACCCTAGGTTAACTTAACCTAACCCAAGTTAGTTAACTTTAGGTTACCCCTAACCCTAGGCCAACCCAACCTAGGTTAGTATGCTCCAAGGTTCCAACTCTTGAACCCTTTTTCCAAATGATCACTCAATTCTAAACTATTCTCATAACCTATTTTTCCAAAACCTCCTAGTCTCTTGATTTCAAAGAAACCAACTCCATAAACTCTTCAAATGTTCCAACACTCCATCTTCAAGATATTTCCAAAAATGTTTTCAAAAGGTCACAAACCTAAGGTGTCCCTAACTTTCTCATGGTTAGGGATTCCAAGGACAAGTGATAAATCAAGATCAACCTCTAAGGTTGTCCATGTTAGGATTCCAAAACTTTAGCCACTTCCAAAAACCATTTTCAAAAACTAATTCATCCAAACATTCTAAAGTCATGTCTCCAAGGTATTTAAAAAAAGACTTCAAAAATACTTTCAAGTTCTCTTGAGACACGACAAAACATTTTTCCAAAACTACCTCAAGTTGATCCAAAAACATTTTCAAGAAACACTCCACCATTTAATTTCAAGTCAAAACCTCCAAAGACCTCAAAGTGTCTTAAACTTTTCTATAGACCTCCAAGTGTCTTAAACTTTTCTAAAGACCTCAAAGTGTCTTAAACTTTTCTAAAGATCTCAAAGTGTCTTAAACTTTTTCAAAGACCCCAAAGTGTCTTCAAACCTTCCAAAGGCCCTAATGCGCCTTTTTTTCCAACGGGCTCTTGCCCGAACTACGATTGACCTGATTCTCGCCAAATGAGATACGTAGGCAACATAAAATGGTACGGTCATAACTTTTATTTCAACTTCAATCCCTCTTTCAAAAATTCCAATTAATTCAAAGTCTCTATTTCAAACTCTTTCAAAACCCCCATTATTTTCAAACTTCTTCCAAAACTTACATCATGCATCATTCATCCAAAAAGTGATGACTAAACCCCTTTTTCAAAGTTCTAAAGTGGATATTAAGTGAACAATGGTAACCGGTTATTCTAGTGAGTGAACAAAGGGTGATTAGACATGTAGGTACCGAAAGGGCGGGGTAGGGTGATGATCTTAGGATATCTTCCCTACACGTAACCAACCCCCGGACCATAGATTTCTGTTTTCGAAAGACCAAAATGGAGTTATTTTCAAAAAGGGCTTAAATATTTTCAAAGGTTGCCAAACAACCTATTTTCCTAAAAATCCTCTCTTGAGGGAATTTTCAAAATCATTTTCAAAAACTCTAAGTTTAATCTTCGGATTAACACTTAGCTTTAGGTGCCCTAACTCACCTTAATCAAGTTAGGTAGCGACTCCTATTTTTCTAAAAAGCCCTTAGTCAAACCAATCTCCAAACCTAGTCGCACTTGTCCTTCTAGGAGGACGAGTTCTACTGACAGAGCTCCATGCTTTAGGGTCTCTGAGCCGAAAAGACCTTAGACACCCAAAAATCGGGGCGCGACAATGCCCCTACGTGTCTTTTAGAGAGAGAGAGAGGCTTACCTGGTCTCAAATCGTGGAGATAGAAAGAGGAGGAGGAGGCAGCAGCACCGGTAGAAGGAGAATCGAAGAGGAGGAGAGGGAGCAGGTGGAGGGGTTGGGTTCTCTCAAATCTATTAGAGAAGGCAATGGTGGAGGCTGGTGGAGGTGCTATTGGAGGCGACAACAACTGTGGAGGTGAAAGGTGAAGGAGGAGGAGGAGGAGGAGGAGGAGGAGGGGGGGGCAGCGGGTTCTCTCAAATTTGGTGGAGGATTAGAGGTGATTTCTCTCCTAGGGTTTTTGTTCGAGTGAGAGAAAAGGGGGAAGGAAAATTAGAAAATTTGGGGATCAAAACGACTTCGTTTCATTAAATAATTACGATGGGAGACAGCCCTCACAAAAAATCCATGGAAAATATTAACCTTTTGCGATGGGAACATGGCTGTTGCAAAAAAACTGTCGTAAAAAGTGGTATTTACCACGGGAGATTGGCCGTCGCAAAAACACTATCGCAAAAAAGTGGTAGTTGCCACGGCATTTGCAACGGCCAATCTCCTTTGGCAAATACTACTTTTTGCGACGGGAAACTAGCCGTCGCAAATACTCCCATCGCAAAAAGCTTTGTTTTCAATAGTGTCATGTGATCATTTTAGGGGTGCATTCTAGATTGGTACCCATTTGTAATATGATCACTAACAAAATAAGACTTCGGCAACTTGCATGTATCATCATTATATGATCCTTAAAGGTACATTTATGATCATATCCATTTGTGATGTGATCATGTGCATACATATGGGTCTATATGTTAAGAAATAATTCAGGACAATTAAAATGGCTATGTTTGGAAGTTTAGGTTGAGGTGGGCGCTTATTACCAAAGTGGTACATTCATTGAGATTTAGATTTTTATGTTGTGAGATGGCATTGTCTCTAGTATTATTTCATACAATTACATGCTCAAAGGGGATTATTGTGTGTTTTAATAAAGAAAGATGATAACAAACAATTGTTAAAGATTACTTGGGTCTAGAAATGTTTGTCCGCCCAAAGAAGACTAACTTTCCAAAACTTGAGTATTCCCATTTTTTGGCTTCTTCAAAGAAGACCTTATGGCATGTTGCACTTTCTACCCAAAGGGGAGATTGTAGTGATGTAGCTGGGTGCTTCTAGTGAATTATGCTTATTTGGATTTAAAGCATATTATGATTACTGTATTTCCCAATTTTGTTGATATATTGTGCTCTCGTTGCTTGAACAATCTCTTTAAAAATCAATAACACTAGGTGTCAACCTGTGTAATACACAGGGAATGAGGCTTGTTCAAATCTACAATAAAAATGTTATATGTAATTAATCTAAAATCTAGAAACTATTTGATTGGACTCCGCTACTTTTTTATTTGTTCTCTTCTAGTGTAATAATTTGTTAGATAGAATTTAATTGCTTTATATGTATAATTGGGTGGCTGAAGTTATGATTAATAACTTTTTGAGTAGGTCTCAACTGTTTACATATATATATATATATATATCTTTCAAAACTAATAAAGTGAATTAAATAATAGAACAAATTCAATAGTTATCTAACCAATTGCCCTTATGACAAGGCATTTTAAAATAATCAAAGCATTTAGAGCACCACGTAGGATAGAGGTAAAATATAAGGGTAAACACAACTTATATATATATGTATATGATTGTTTCCTCTTCATCTAGTTCTTTTGAAGTAGGTTTTGTGTTTTCATGCTATTTGTATGCATATTTTTGCCCAACAAGGTCAACTAATGTCAATTATATGTGGTTTTTTTTTTTTTTTTTTTTTTTGGCAATAACATGAAATGGTTGATAGATAACATGGGTTTAAAGGAACTATTCCATCCAAAGGGGTTGGACTTTTCTAAAACTTGTGTTACCATACTTAAGTGACTTCATGATAAAGTTTGGGAGAGCTATTAGCATCTTTTAAGTGGTTTGCCAAAGATTAGTAATGCCAATGAGCTTTGCGGTACCATGTATCTATTAAGGCTGAGGCTGGTGCCTTATGTAGAAATGTAGAATATTTTATAAGCATGGAGCTTTGCATAGATAGCAGAATATTCCTGAGACTAGTACATATCTCTAGTAGGAGATATTTGTATAGAGGATTCTGGAAGCCTAACTTCCATTGTAGGATCAAATAGATCCCCACTGTTAGTTGAGGATCTGAAGTACTATAAATAGAGGAAAAGTCTTCAATTGTAAACCATCAAGGAATATAGTGCTATCAAATGAGACTGAGGCCAAGCTTAAAGTGGGTAATGATGAGTTTAGAGGGGTTTTAGTTTTTAAATTTAGAGTCTGATTTTTGGCATATTTTGAAAAACATTTTTATGTACCGTCTTTTAGGTGAAATTTAATTTCTATTTTCATTTTAGATTTGGAGATTGGTTTTTAATTTCATAATGGCGGTGTAGATTTGCTCAAAAATTTCAAAATTATTGGCTATAATGTGTTGAATGATGATTTATATAAATTAAATCTATACTGTAATGATGAGTATGTCTCCTTCCATGTTGAACATAGTTTGTCTAATGGTTCTAAGACCAACTAGAAAATTTTCATATTGTGGCATAAGCATTTGGGAGAAGTCATTAAAATTGTTAGGTTTGATCGTAAGGGTGAGTATTATGGTAGACATGATGTCACTAGATAGCGTATAAGACCATTAGCCAAATACTTGCAAGTTTGTGAGATTGTTGTCCAGTATACCATGCCTAGTAGTACTAAATAGGATTATGTGGCCAAAAAGCATAATTGCACCATTAAGGACATGATGTGGAAAATGATGATAGGTTTGGTATGCCTACATATATTTGGGGTGAAGCTATTAAATCCTCCAGTACATTCTTAATAGGGTTCCTAGTAAGCTTGTGCTTAAAATAGCTTTTGAGTTGTGGAATTATAAGAAGCCTAGCCTTAACCATGTTCATGTTTGGGGTTGTCTAGCATAGGTGAGGATTTATAATCCATTAGAGACCGATCCCAGAACCACTCATTGTTACTTCATTAGGGTGCTAAGGTTGTTGAGTATTTGATAACTAAGTTCTTAGAACTTAATGTGGCTGATATTAAGTGTTTCTTACCTATTGACTGACATAGACGACTTCATAGTGTATCTATTATATTGTTGTGATGTAGGAGAGTATTTTTGCCTACACTTAAGAGAAGAGATGATCATAAGCAATTGGAGATGATCGATACACCTCCTCCTGTTAATGCTCATAAAATTTATTGATCCATAAGACAAAGACTTGCCATTTTTGATGAGTTCGTTGTGTTTGTTGGTGAAAGTGATTATGATATAGGTCTTTATGCTGATGTTATAGCAAGCCTTCAATCCGATATATAGGTCGATGCCATGACAAATGAGATGCAATTTATGGCTCATAATTAAGAGTGAGAGGTTGTTGACCTTATAGTGGGCTGTAAGTTTATTGGTGCTAAACAATTTACTCAAAAAGATAGCATTTATTTTAATGAGATAATATGAATCTGGTGGCTAATTTTGACTTAGAGCTTTATCAAATGGATGTAAAACAGTTTTCTTGTAAGTTTTCAATGAGATAATATTGTTTTCTTAGTTTCATTAAAGTAAGGTTAATCAATGTTTATATCTCTAGATCAGTGGGAGTATAGATATTATCTTATCCTATAAGTTACTAATTACTACTTACTAGTAGAGATTTTTGATATACCTGAAATTTTTCTTTTATGTATATTTGTGTATATGTGGATCATACTATGTGTAGATTTCAAGTCAATCCTAAGTATTAAGCACTGTACAATGGTAAAGAGTGATATTTTATTTAGAGAAAGCTAGGGATTATGTGTTTGCATGTGGACATGTTAATCACCTTGAGTGATTGTTTTCGCATACATAGATTTTATTGATGGTCTATATGATTTAAAATTTGCAAAGGATTATATTTTGTGATGAAAAAGCCACATTATGAAAAAGTGTGAAGCACTTATGGCCTTTTTTACTATGTAGATAGAATTTGTAGCATATTGTAAAGGTACTATATAGTTTGATTAAATGCACTAATTGTTTCAGTCATTAGTATAATTAATTTCAATTTAAGGCCATTATAGATATTATGTGATAATAGCACAATTGTGTTCTTTTCTATGAATAGTGAGAGCTCTATAAGATTATATATATATATTTTATTGTCACAAATTTGGTAAAGAAATATGACATCATCATATAGTTAAGATGGTAATTGAACTCTTGACTAAGAGACTTAGCCTTGTGATGTTTGGGAACATGTTGAAAACATGTAGATCATTAGGTCATTTTATGTACTTGATTGGTGGAAGTTGTTTCTTTACATTGGTTGACATTGATTTATTTGTTTAGACTCACTACGGTTGTGTTTTGGCCTATCAAAATTTATGGGTTATCATTATTTATGTTTCTTTAATACCATTTGTGAATAGATATATTCATGATATTTTATATCATATGCCAATGAATATATTCATGGTATATTATGATTGAAAATCTTAAGATATAGTGTCTATCTTAAATATGTGGGGTTATGTTTTATTGAGACACTATTTGAGATCTCTAGACATATTGATTTTATGTTAAAACTTGTTATTAAAAATCGTAAGTTTGGCGTAACTTAAGTATTTGGTTATGTCTTGTTAATTACACCATGTAGTGATCTTGAGATATTTGGGTAAAAGACATACTGGTTTCATGTTGAAGCATGTGGAATTCTCTAGGTTATTGAATAAGCATATGAGTAATGAGAATTCATTTGTGAGGACTGATAGAAGAAATAACACATTTGCATGATCACATATTGTGTGTTGTTTCTCTACCACACTACCACATTTGATTCATGTTAGTGAGGTTGTTGATATTTATAATCATGAGTGGTTTGGTATATTTGTATAGTAAAATGACTGCCTTGGTTTGATATTGATGGCCTTGCAGGACATGATTGTTTTAGGTGTTATCTCATATCCTTATTGGTTTTAAATGTGGCTGCATGTAGTTTTTGTTTTCAACCCGATAGTCGTTTTCAACATAAAAGTTTTGAAATTATAAAATTATAATTAATGTTTGCTCAAGTGAGAGAATGTTGAAATTTTTCCTAATGTGTGAGTTTCTATTAATTGGGTTTTATTCTACTAAAAGAGGGTTGGATCGAATTGGGTTATAAGACATGCATGGCCCTTTTGTGTTGTGATCTGGTTATTGGGCCTTTATGTACACCTAATATTTGATGATGTGATTGGACAGCAGTGTGGGCCAATTTGAGTCTGTTGTAAGCCTTTTATGACCCAATAGAATATATTATATATGGCTAAGTCCCTTTTCCAGTCTGACCCTAGGAGTTATTCTTATTGATAGCTGTTATATTGTTATCAGACAAGGAGATGAAGAACTAACCCTAGTATTCATACAAAATATTATACTGCGCTTCCAGTTCTCAATCAACTATGGGCAAACAGGTATGTTTTAGCTTTTGCATATTTATTTACATATTGTAGCTCTAGATTTATGTACGAATAATAGTTATGCTAACAGTTAAAAGCCAAAACTGCTACTGAAATGGCAATCCTAGTGTCCAGCAATAAGTTCGCACAAATTAACTTAGGCCATACAACTTTTCTATTACCTTTTAAGCCTCCAATTAATCTATTTTCAGTCTTTCTCACTGAAGACTAATGCTTTAGAATGACAGAGCCTTGGACCGTTTATGCCATTTTCATAAACCTCTTTAGGGCACTCAAGCTTAGTAAACCATTATTCTCATGGTTCAAATGCCTTAATTTTATCCTAACCCAATCCAGCTATATACTCAAACCTAAATCATAGGTTTTTTGTTTATTTCTGAGGTCAAGATAACCATTTCTCAACCTAGGATCTAAATTTTTCTCTATGTAACTAAGAAAATGACCATGTAGGTTCATCTCAGCTGTCATTCAGCATTTAGTAGCACAATAGATATAAAATAAGCCTTTCTTAGCATTCTAGAGCTCGTAACCTACTTTATTTATGATTTTCAATTTATATGAAATGAAGTGTTAGGTCCAATTCTCATTTTGTTTTCTCTCCTTACTCTCTTACAACTCCCTTTCTTTACATGTTTTACACTAAATAGTCATCTGTAGTTTTTTTCTTTGTCAAATTTCTTTCTTATAGTTGCAAAGTAGTATATTAAGGGATGAATATGCCTTTAACATCACATAGGCCGAACAAAACCGCCAAGAACTTAATGGTAAATCTTCAAAATTAAGGAACCCAATTCAATTCAGTAGCATTCTAGCTCGCCTTTAATTTGGAAGGTATTTAACTTCCCAAAAATGTGCTTTAGAAGGTCAAATAGCTCCATTGGCATCCAGATCTCTTAGTGGCAAATCCCTATGCATTCACACAATCCAAATCAATATAATCAATACATCTTAGCATGCAGTCTTCAACAGCAAGCCCCCAAGGACTCAGTTATAGGAAAAATCATACAAAAAATCCCTTAATACTCATACTTTTTGATCTCATTAACATATTCTTGAACAACTTTGGTGTGTGGTAAGGGTCATGAGCCATGACAAGAGCATCAAAGGGCACAAGTGGGGTAATTCTTTGGAAAGAGAATATTTGTTATATGGTGAAGATGTGTTGTTAACCACTAGAAGTTCTTAGACAGAAATTCTAAGCATGCCTTGTGCCAAAACTAAGGATACACTAAGAAGATAATACCACAAATACTATTATTTAATTAGATCAGATCAAGAAAAATTTACCCAAATTAAAGCTCCAGAAATTGCTGAATTTAGAATCAGAATAAGAAACAGAAAAGATCAAGACTAGTGTTTTACACTATGTTCGTAAGACAATTACGCCCACACAATGGTGCTCATGGATAAATGGAAGTTCATCTCCCACGATACAATGATCGACCCCATACAAAAGCAGCATTTCAATCTATATGTCTGGCCAACCAAATTTATGACTAACTCTCTCATCGCAGTAGAAACGACTTAGAAAAATGTAACACTTAAAAAGAAAAAACAAAGAGTATTTATAGACAATAAGGTGTTTATTCGGAAGGACACGTGACTATTCAAAAAAGACACGACCCAAAAGGTGTCTTAAATAGTTACAACCATTCAAATTAAATTTAGATTTAAATTTGAATAATAATAAGAAATAAGAGAGTGTTTGGATACAAACACAATCCAAATCTCATACACAATCAACTAGAAATTTTTCAACAATCCTCCATATGAATGAGATTGAAGGAAAGAACGCTACAAAAAACTGACATGAAAGAGAGAGAGAGAGAGACACAAATGGAAAGTTGTCGCATCAGGATAGGTGACTTTTGGCTTTGAACCTTCCCTAATGAAATACTATTGGGTTTATTGGCTAATCAATGAACATGAAATCTTAAACTGTTCAGTCGTTTGTATAAACCAAGACAATAGTATTCACATAGTTTCTTTCCGGTCACAATTTAGTTCTCATGATTGTGTTCGTTTTGGCCCTAAACGACACCTACTAGTTTCAGGAGTGCTTTAGAGAATTCAGCCTTACAATTCTCATCAAAGCAGCCCCTTCACATTCATATAGGTGATTTCTTATTAAGAGTATTCTGCTATACTCGACTTGAATTTCTAAGATATAAGAATCATTAAAAGCATAGGTTATCCTAGCATTCGTTGCAAGTTATCACTATTTTCATCATAGGAATGGGAAATGGAACAAGTTTCTCAGTGATTTTTTCCTAAGTCACACATAATTCTGTTGTCTCATTGAACCTAAGTATTAGGATCTCTAGTCAACTAGGTTGGGTTGACATTATAATCACTTTTAAGTCATAAGCTTTAAAGCCCATTCCCCTCAATGAAGAATACTTTATCTCTTACTAGGCCTATAATATCCTTTGCTTAAATAGAATCAATGGATATAATTCCATCTGTAAGCAATTGCTTTATAGTATTGTGTCAACAACATATATGTCGTGACTTGTCATTATGATTCTGTGTCTGCTATTGCTAATTGCATATCGCAATGTATGAGAATAGCTAACATGTGCTATGGCCACAAGGAATATCCTCTAAGATATTAAGAAGTCACTCAGCTTCTTCACATGCTAGCAACAACTTCAGACTCCACAACGATCTGGCTATACACGTTTGTTTAGAGGATTCCCATGAAATAGTTACACCTCTAAGGGTAAAGACATATCCGTTTAAGAATTTGGAGTCTTTAGCATCAGATATCCAGTCAGCATCAGTGTACCTATTTCCAAGTACATCTAGATATCTTGTCTAGTGCAACCAATAGTTTTAGGTGCATTTCAATCATCTTAATACCCTAATTATTACCTTCCAGTGGTCTAACACTAGTTACTCGTATACCTACTCAACTTAACTAAGTAAGTAATATCCAGACTAGTTCAATTCATCACTAAAATTAAGCTGTTTATTCCAGATTAAGATATACAGTTTCCATTATTCTCTAGTGAGATAAAGATTCACATCTACAGATGTTCTCAATAAATTGCTTACAGACTTAAATTTATCGAGTACCTTCTTGAAATAATATGTTTGTAATGGAGAATATCCTTTTGATATTTTGGTAAATTTAATACCAAGTATCACATCAGTAACATCTAGATTTTTTAGGTCAAACTTACAGTTTAACATTTCCTAAGTAGTTTTAATGAAATCATCATTAATACTGATCATATCATCCACATAAAGACAAATAATGACATTTTGCATACCTTTTTGTCGATACAAAGGACTATTGACCTTATTAGTTGATCCATGAAGTTATCCTAAGTGCAAGGATGTCATCTCAATATATGATTGATCCATCATCTTTCATCTTCCTCTTAAAGATCTACAAATATCCTAACAAATTATTACCAAGTGAAAATTTCACTGGTTTCGAAGTGTGTTTTTCCAAGATAGACTCAATTTCAGTATTGATAGGCATTTTTGTTTTTTGTAGAAAAGCTACTAGAGATAACACAATCCTCTTAGATCTGAGGCACTATCTTCTAACAATAATTATCAGAAAATCAAGATCAAAAACCCATTGATATCCTTTCTCTTTCACTTTGTCTAGATTAATTCTCATTTCCTTCATCCACAAACCCTAGGTCTTGGTAAGTTGCTAAATTTTAAGTTCTTTAAACAAAACTAGATTCTTGTGCAAGTTCTCAATAAAATTCATTCTCGAAGAATGACACATTTCTAGATTAAAGAAAATGTCTAAGGATATCTGAAATTTCAAACTAGCATATAAGGAACCAACATGCACTCTCATGTTTAGAATAGCTTATGAATATACAATTAATAGTTCTAGATCCTATATTAATCCGTTTAGGAATAGAACCTACCACACAACCCCACACTTTGAAGAATTTAGGAGAACGTCTACAACCTATCCATAATTCATGAGGTGTTTTACAAAGTGTCTCGTGGTGTATCTTAATGAGAACATAGGTTATGGAAAGCGAAGCTTCCCCCACAACTTCTGAGTGAACCAGAACTCCTCAACGTAGTAATCATCATCTCATTAAGAGGTGAATTTCAATGTTTAGCAACTCCGTTTTGCTGTAGTGAATAAAGTGCTATAATTTGGTGAATAATACCATATATTGAACATAATTGAAGCAACCAAAGCTTCATATTTACCATATCTATCATTTTTCAACACCTTAATTTGCTCCTTGAAATATACGCAACAATACTAAGTGTATCCATTACTACAAGTAGCAACCTACTTTTTACCTTCTTTAGTTTGAACACTTCAAGTTAAAAGAATTTATAGTTTATACTACTACTTCTAAAATACTTGAATCAAACCATAAATGACATGAAATAACAAATACAAATTTAGTCTAAAACAAGCCATTATCTATTAACTGAAACAACACATAATACAATATTTGGGTACATGGATACTAAAACATTCCAAACACTATTACAATACACAACAGTATCCTTTAACTCATAGCTAAATATATAACTAAAAATACGAAGATGGATAAGAAGATCCGTCAAATGAAAATCCCTTAACCATGACAGGAACTACATCATGAGTCCTCTTCCTTGCATTTTCTAGAATGCGCAATTGGTCGATAGGTGATTCTATTTCATATGAACCATGATCTGTGCTAACAGGATGCGAAGACACCTACAGTTTCTTTAAGTAAGCCAGATATGGTACACTCTTACAAGCGGTGTGCCGGATGATTAGACCATTTCTATAAATAGATCGGTTTGGTCTAACCAATGTCCTTGGAAAAATTGGTTGTACTGGTACTCCATCTTGGCCATTGATGTGGAATTTCACTTCAACCGTGATAATAGGCTGATCTACGCCTTTGGGACTCCTAACCCAATTTTGACCTACTTCCTTTATTGCAGTCATAGTGTTCCACGTGCCCCTCCTTGCTCGATAAAAGACAAGTTTGGACGATGACCCAGATTTACAAGAATCAAACATTTTCATGTGAGCTACAATTACAAATGGGGAAAATACGTAATCTAAAGAATATTTACTTATTAATAGTAGAAAAATCCACTATTCAATAGTAAATAAATACCCTCAAGAAATCCAATAGATTAAAAATATAGTCAAGAATAACTGCACATTCTTCCATACAACAATAGAAGATAATATAGTTTGTGCAAAAAATTTTCAAGAAATTACATTATGCACCCCAAAATTTAAAAAAAATTTACACTTTACACCCTAAAACTTTACTTTGCACCCCAAAAATATGATACTTTGTTTCCCAGAACTTTATGAAATTCCAATTTATCCCCCCATAACTTTTGAAAATTACAAAAAAAATCTCAAAAGTTTTCAAAATTTCAAACTAAACCAAATACTTCCTGTAATTACAAAAAAGATCTTGAATTTTTAAAAAAATGCACCGGTTCAAGCAACGGTAATTCTTTTGTCTGTTGGTCTTGGTTTTACAAACCAAAAACATAAACCAATTCAAGGCTAAACTTTGATCCTTTATAACTTTTGATTTGTTCATCCAAATCATGAAAATGATATACCACTGGAAAGGTAATCACAAACTAAATACACTAATATAAGGTTCACACAATGAAACTTGACGAATAAAAAGAATAAAATAGATAAAGTTTTAAAAATTTAACCAAAAAGGCAATTTTCTCTTAAATGGTAAGCCATTTGATCAAGAAACTTTGGGAAAACATTCATATATGCGTACTCAACAACATACTAAAATTTCATAACATTTGGTATTCATTTGGCCAAGATGCCATTAACACCCATACGAAACTTTTTGTGAAAAGCAATCCATATCAAGCATATTTAAATACAAACCTTCAAAATTATGAGTAAATCTAAATATTGAAAGCAAGAACTCTGAATCATTGCTAATTAGATAAACCTACATTTATTTTTAAAGTCATGTAATCATTACTTGCAATGTAACCACAAGTAAGAAAACTAAATGCGTCAACAAACTAAAACAAGAACAAACCGAATACAAAGGCCAAAACTAATATATGCAAAACACCACTCCAATAGTCGTAAAGAACAAATAATAACCAAAACAAAGCACAGTTTGTTTCGTTTTAAACCAAACAAATGAGAAGTGCATTAAAACCAAATTAAAAATCCTTTCAAATTTTCAATGCACATTCACGCATTTAAGAGATTTAACAATGTCGAAAAAAATTTATTTACAGAATCACATACAATATACAGTGACGAAAAGAATAGTAATTGTCTTAAGGTTGTTATACAGTGAAGATGTGTTGTTCACCACTAAAAGTTCTTAGATAGAAATTTTAAGCATGCCTTTTGCCAAAACTAAGGATACACCAAGAACATAATATCACGAGTATTATTATTCAATTAGATCAAATCAAGAAAAACTTACCTGGATTGAAGTTCTAAAAATTTACCGAATTCAAAATTAAAAGAAGAAAAAGAAATAGCCAGTGTTTTACACTATGTCCTTAATATAATTGCGCTCCCACAGTAGTGCTCATGGATGAATGGACGTTCGTCTCCCAAGATATAATGATTGACCCCATACAAAAGTAGCACTTCAATTTGTATGTCTGGCAACCCAAATTTATGACTAACTCTCTCAACGCAATAGAAAGGACTCAGAAAAATCTAACACTTGAAAAGAAAACAAACAGAGTGTTTATAGACAAGAAAGTGTCTATTCAAAAGGACACGTGACTATTTAAAAAAGACACAACCCAAAAGATATCTTGAATAGTCACAACCATTCAAATTTAAATTTGAATGATAATAAAAAATAAAAGAGTGTTTGGATACAAATACAATCCAAATCTCATACACAAACAGCTATAAATTTTACAATAATATTAGCATAGCATAAAGAAACAAGAAGAAACTCTAAGGAGTTCGATGGATGTGAGCTAATCTAATTCCCTTTTGCACCAATGGAAAGTAACTATGGTGTCTTTGTGAGCACAAGAGGCCAATCGATTCAACCGATAAAATAATCCATAAACAACCGGTCAAACCAACAATTAAACCGAAAAACATATCTTAAAACCGCCAGAAAAAAATTGGCCGGTTCAACTCTTTTTAGTATTTTTTGTTTGGCAACTTTGTTTTTTGTTTTTTCCGGTGGACCTGCTTCATGGGCAAGTGGTCCCCCTCATTGATGACTCTCTGTCTCTCGATAAACAGTAGGTATCTCTCTCTCCCGTCTCATTAATGACTCTCTCTCTCTCTCTCTCTCTCTCTCAATGCATATAGATATTATTGCACACACTCTCTCTCAATAATTAATGCCTATGTATAGTATCTATAGGATCCATATTTTATGTTAATCCTAAATCTTTGAATTTAATACACTCTCTTTTTAATACATATAATCGATACATATACAAAAGAGAAGTCACTATACCACCATTATTTATTAATTTATTACCCTATCACTCTTAATTTAATAAAATTGTATAAATTGTCAAAGGAATTCAAAATTTTTGTGTTTTGAATATACATGTTATTTATTTATATATTTATAATATATTTATAAAGTCACAGTTTAATTTCAATTAACTCGACGGTTGAATCAATAATTTATAACTCGATCACTTTTTTTATTCACTCAACAGTCTAATTTTTAAAATATTATTTCTATCTACAGCTTTTCATATAGTCCTTCCTCACTTGTTGGCATAACCTAACTGCCCTATGGCATAAATATTTGTAAATTTCTTAACGACTAAAGAAAGTATTGTTGGTTTTTGTAATCTCAATAATGACATTTTTTTTAAATAGCTTTAATTTTCTTTTAACTGATTTTTTAATCCCAAGATTTGTACCTACGACATAAGCTTTGAAAACCCATGTCAATACATTCACATAAAACGTCGTAAATTTTTCTTAGGCAAAGATCATGGATTATTTCTTTTTTTAAAGCGACATATTTTGTTTGCAGAAACATACATATATGGTAGTTTCCATATAATTCTGTGGTGTTTATTTAGAGCTACGTGTTGCTTATGCTCTTAAAGTTCAACAGCATTGATTTAAATGGAGACAAGTTCACATGTAGGATAGTAAATCTATTTTTGGTGCCTAATTGTTGACCAACCACACGTTGTGATTTAGCCAGCTATGCTTTTGGACTCTCTCATGTGAATACCTCATGATAGTCTTCGCTTCAGTCCTTTATGACGGTCGTTGGTCTATAGTCTTCTAAAATAAGGACGTCTGGAAAACAAACATGTACTTACTTTTATGGAAAAAAACAAAAGTAAAACATAAAAAAAATAGCAATAATGTATTACCAGATGCCCCAACATTTGAACAAAAACTGGTTGTCTGATAACAGTTTCTCATTTTTAATTAAGATTGTGAAGAATAATCTGCCTTTTTTTTCCAACTTAAGAACCAAGAAAAGTAGGCAACTATAAGAAATCATTTCTAAACATATGTTGCAATGTTTTTGGAAAAAAAAATGCTATTCCTCTTAAAAAAATTTATAAAAAATTTATCCAAAATGATGTGGCAATAGTAGTATTGTAAGTAAGAGATATTATGGTGAGTGGTTTATTTTAAAATGAATGACTTTTATTCAATTACATTATTATGATGATAAATTTTATAAAAAAAAATTTATTTGTATAATATTACCGAAAAAAAAGTTTAACAGATATTTCATTTTTACCTCAGCCTGCCCCACACGGAGCAAAGCTATCGCTTTTGTGGACATAAAATAAGTCCAAGAAGTGCACAAGAAC
Organism: Euryodendron excelsum; assembly: GCA_033060915.1. Taxonomy (NCBI): domain Eukaryota; kingdom Viridiplantae; phylum Streptophyta; class Magnoliopsida; order Ericales; family Pentaphylacaceae; genus Euryodendron; species Euryodendron excelsum. Next base: position 1,898,527 of record CM065399.1, on the reverse strand, counting down.
AACCCAGATGTAACCCAAACAGTCTCGTCCGCATAGATCGGCCCACTTTTCGAATGCGTTTTGCTTGATTCAGCCCCATTTTGTAGTGTGCTGAAAGGGAAAACACAAGTACCCCCAGGGTGACGTGTAGTGTAATCTGTAGATTGGTTGGAAAAGGTTTGAGGTGGCATTTGTTTCATCATGGATTTGATTGGCCCAAAAGATGCTTTATTGAATTTGACCTATGCTACATATGCTTGTTGCACTCTTATTGGCCTAGGTCATTTATGCCATATTCCCTCTTGAAAACCTCTCATTTTGTCTAGTGGTTAACTGCTTCCAAATATTGTCTTTTGTCCAACAGGTTTTGTTCTTCTCTTATTGGATCTTACACTTATTATTTCACATGAAATCTTTTTGAATAAGATTTGTCAAAAATCTTAGTACCCAAAATGACCTAATTGACCCAAAAGCTCATTTCTCTCTTCTTAGCATCATCACTTTAAATATTGCTCATCAATTTTCAAACCTAACCAGGCTTTAATTTGAGATTGTCCCTAAGTTTCCACCCTCAATTCCTCACTTGTTCGGCTTTTCATGCCCCCAAAACTCTAGTATCTCAAAATCTTAAAGACCAAAACCGTTACTAAAATCATTATCAAGTCATCCAGTAATAAGCTCTTTGCAGATTTACTTGGCACATACAGCTTTTTTATTATGTTAAGATTTGTTTGGTAAGGTTTTTGTCAAACTTTTTCGAATTAGCTTTTTTGGCTTTCAAGTAAAAAAACTAATTTTTTAACTTTTTTTTTCTTTTTATTTTAGCTTATAAAAGTAAATAAAATAAAATAAAAAAAGCTCAAAATAAGATGTACCATTCTAGAAGGCCTATTATTAGCTAAAAATAAATAAATAAATAGAAGCTCCTGGGTGGGGTATGTTTGATGTAATCCCTTCATTGCTTCATGCATGCCAGCCCCTTGCCACTGCAAGTTCCTTCTTTATGCTGTTTTCTATAGCCTTATGGAAGTGCTCTCTCTCTCTCTCTCTATATATATATATGTGTGTGTGTTGTATTGCTTCCATAAACTAGGTGGTAGTAGGAACAGACAAGCTATGGAAGTTGGAACCAAAAGGAATTGTTAGATCTGCATATTTAAGAATCAAACCGGTCGACCACGGGAAGGTAGGAGCCTAGAAACTTTAAGAGTTACATGATTGTTCATATCTCTATCTACTCCACATATGCCTTTCGAAGACGTTGTCAGGGAAATGAAATATGCCTACGTGCATGTTTTGGATGCCATTATTGAACAAATAGTTTGAGTGACTTGAGACTCTGCTTCTCCTAACTAATCATAAACTTAAATTGTGCCATGTGAAGTCTACTTCATCAACTGGCTAGGTGATGTCATGAAACAATATTACTAATACTGCTCAGCCACTAGGACATGACATTGAGTTTTAATTTTTTATTCCCCCAACAGATAGATAGAACATGACATTGGTCATCCAATTATTGTGTTCTCATCATCAGAAATGGTAATGTTTGATAATAAAAAAATAAAATGAAATACTATTATCTTTAGTTTGAAACTTGAATTTTTTATGAAAAAAGCAAAGAAAAAAGAAAATATAAAAGAAAAATGAACAAAAATAAAGAGTATTTTTATTCACTTTTTCTTCACTTTTTTTTTCACTAAAAATTCGGGTTCTAAGCAAAAGCTAAGGGTGCGTAGAGGTGGAGCCAATTCAAGCCCAAAGAAGGCAGATGCCCCCTCGAGTTTTTAAAAATTTAATTTTTGCCTATAAATTTTAAAATTTTTCACAATGTGTCCCCTCTAAAATTTACAAATGCCCCATCAAGTTTTCAAAAATAGAATTTTTGTGTTCAATTTTTGAAATGCTTCTCAATTTGCTGCTTTTGAAAATTTATAAATACCCCTTTAAATAGGTCTTCTTCATTAAAGACCTATTATACATTATATACATATGTATGTAATGTGAGTATAACACTTCTCGAACGGTTTGTGTTGGTTTTGGCTTTATCAAAAAATATTTAAGCTTATATACATTGTATATATATATATATGAAAATTAAGAACCCTATAATTTATTATCAGTTTTGATTAATAATTGCCCTCTGAATAAAATTTGCCATTGAGAGAGTGCCTAATAATTGACTCCAATATATTAAGATCCTCTCACAACCTTAATGTCAAGGTTTGAATTTTTCATATTCTAATAACACAAACTTGATCAAGTAGTTCAAGATCACAATACACGTGACGGCTAAAAATTATGAAGATACACAAACTCTGTCAATAGCTACAATAAAAAAATTCAACTTTTTAAGCAGATATATATTTAAAGAATTCACACTCAACTAATAAAGTATAAATTCCTAAAACGATATGTACGTTCACTCTATCTTTGGGCATTCTAAATTGGATTAATGAATAAAAAATATGAGACAAAAGGAGAAGGAATTATTATATTATCAAATCATGCTGATATTTTTACATAATGGGCTTTTCATAAAGGCCATGAAATCATTAACATCATAAAGGCCATGAACACTTCTCGTTTAACGGCTTGTGTTGGTTTTGGCTTTATCAAAAAATATTTAAGCTTATATACGTTGTGTATATATATATATGAAAATTAATATTCCTATAATTTATTATCAATTTTGATTAATAATTGCCCTCTGAATAAAATTTGCCATTGAGAGAGTGCCTAATAATTGACTCCAATATATTAACATCCTCTCACAACCTTAATATCAAGGTTTGAATTTTTCATACTCTAATAACACAAACTTGATCAAGTAGTTCAAGATCACAATACACGTGACCGCTAAAAATTATGAAGATACACAAACTCTGTCAATAGCTACAATAAAAAAATTCAACTTTTTAAGCAGATAAATATTTAAAGAATTCACACTCAACTAATAAAGTATAAATTCCTAAAACGACATGTATGTTCACTCTATCTTTGGGCATTCTAAATTGGATTAATGAATAAAAAATATGAGACAAAAGGAGAAGGAATTATTAAATTTACAAATCATGTTGATATTTTTACATAATTGCTTTTTCATAAAGGCCATGAAATCATTAACATTATAATATGGTACTACTTCTAGTGCTTAGAAGTTAATCTACCGTGAAATATTGATTGAAGATTCATGATGAAAACCATTCAAACAGTGTTTTAGAGTCTTTTTAGATGTTGTTCAGACCTATGAACAATCAAACAGTGTAAGGCTTGAATCATGGATCATTGAAGGTTAAGGTGACAGTAAAGAAAGAATTATGCAAGTATACAGTGGAATAAACATAGTAGTTTGGCTCGATTTTGAAACCACTTAAACAACCAGCCACCCAACTTAGTTTGGCTTCGATTACTGCCGTACACCGCACACAAACTATTTTTCACCCCTAGTTTTTGGAAGAACATTACAAGTTCAAGTTTTCATGATTGCTTTAATTAAACAAAATTTAAACTTTGTACAATTAACCTTGTAAAGTCTACTCCGAAGGTCAACAAAATTATCATAAACCAAAAGAATTAAGTTCGACAATACTCTATATTTTTTTGGTGGGGTGGGGGATGGGGATCATATTTGCTTAAATCACACAACTCAAATTGATGGATTTAACTTACATTATAGTGCCGGACTCAAAATTTTACATGAGGGGGGAGGCCAAGATAAAAAAAAAAATTGTTCAAAGGTGAATAAGATCAAAAAAAATTTAATTTTTGGGAGAGGATATTATACTATATTTTTTTTTCTAAATATACAAAAATCTATGAAATTTAAATAAAATTTAAAATTTTTGGGGGGACCGTCACCCTGCCCGCCCCCCTCCGTCCGCCATTGTATACAGTTATATGAGTATGTTTTTAAAGTTAGGTAAAAGTTTTCTTTTAATCTTTACAAATAGGATGATAACTTTTCCATCAGTAACAAGCTTGCTAAATAGAAATCTGACCAACCTCATCTAAGTTAGCTCAGGACCCTGACCCATTTGCACTAGGTGGTTGGTGGGTTAGTAACTTATCACAAGGTCTCTAGAGCTCAAGGATGGACACTGGCTAACTGACCCATTAATCCAAATTGAACTTAACAACTAAATTGCTGTTTTACTTTTGGTCTCTGGTCATACGTCTAGTGATCTAAATTAGATCGATCTATTGGCACTACAAATAATAAAATAATAAAAAAAGAGGTGGAAGAACTGTCATGCTCAGTATCAAGAGATACCAAGGAATTGATCAAATGGGTAGTTTAGAATCATAATTCCTCAAATTAGGCCCTCCACGATGATAAGACACTGGCCACTGTGGTCTTTTCTTTTATAATGCACTTTCAAAAACAAATGATTTATTTCAAAATTGGAGGACATTATTAAGAACATGATGGGGATTATCCATGAGAAGGTTGTCGATTTAGATTTGACGACCCAATTTTTATGAATTTTGACAAGCAGTTAATATCAGCCCCTTTACATACGGTAATGCATGCCATAAATTCTAATTCTTTTTCACAGATGAGATGGAATAAATTATTTGTAAAGGTTGTAACTAGTGAAGAAAGTAAATGGGCCCGTTTTAAAAGTAAATTTCATTTCAATGGGATGTCTAGACTTGCTATATACTAATAAGTTTGAATTATGAATTTGTGAAGGGAGTAGCAGAAAAGGAAAAAGGAAAGATATAAGATAAAAAATAAATAAAGTGAAAGAACCTGATTTTTATTTTTATTTTTGTTAGGATTGGAAAATGAGAAGAGAATGAATAGGCATTTGTCAAAAAAATCCATGTGTTTTGTTTGATTACTCATAAACAAAAGACTATGTATATTTGCGTTGTATTTTTTTTTAACTTCAACAAATTCATGATCCAAACATACCCTAAATGTTGCCAGAAAAAGGACAAAAGTACTAATTTATTTATTGCAAATGATGCATGTTGCTTCATTTTATATATGTCAATTCTAGTAGTTTGGAAGTGTTTAATTTGACCAACAAACTATACCATATTTTTAAATAGAAGTTGATTATCATGTTATCCATGACTCCATGAATATTTGTCTTGATTATTTAACATTAAACAAGTGTAAATCCAAACAAAGACATACTCCTTGCGTACTCCGAAGAAACATAATCTATTAAGTATTCATGCAACAATTTTAAAAGAATATATAATCTATTGATTGAATGAAGAACACAAGGATTTTTCAATTGCCAGAATGTGTTTGTGCATATTAGCATGTATCAAATACGGCTTTAAGCATGGTGCTTCTATATGAAATAATCTCGTATGAGCATAATTTGCCTAATAGTTTTCGTAATGTGAGAGGCAAGCTAACATGATGCGTATTTGTTAAGCTTGCTCTAGACAGAGGGTAGCGGAAATTGGAGAAAAGCTTCCTAACATTTGAGCAAATATTGATTGTCTAATCATAGTTCTTAATTTTTAAGGAAGATTGTGAAGAATAATCTACCTTTCTTCCCTGTTAAAAATCAAGAAAAATGGGCTATTATAAGAAATCATTTCTAAATAAATTCCGCAACATTAAGAAAGAAAATTTTTTTTTGCTAGTTGTTGACGATTCTGCTCTTTTCGAATTACTAGTTAAGGAGGCCCATGCAAGACGAACAATTTTAAAGAAGCAACCAAGTTAAGAGTCCAAATTGAAATAGATTACAAGAAAAATGAATTAATATTGGTGACTCCTATTTGATTTTGCCATTGGAGTTTTTGTCTCTTAAAAATCTCTTTATTTATAACAAATTCATATAACTAATATAACAAAATACCACGTGCCACAATTTAATAGAAATTACTACTAAAAAGTTCTAATTCTCAATATAAGATGTTGGAATCTTCATGAGTCATTAATTTTATCACTTGAATTATTTTATCCATTATTAAAACAAATTTGCTAAGTTTAATTTAGTTGTTATTATTTATTTTTTCTACTTATACGTGTGTAACTTGAGAAAAGAATAGTCTTTTTATCCTCTGAAACATCTTTACGAAGCTCTTTACGATGGTCCACAATTTATCACGTTGTTGTTAAACTTAGAATTTATCTATCAAATTATATCTAAATAATCTCCAAAATAAAATCCCTTCGAAATTATACATGGAGAGGTAGAGTGCAAAGGAAGGGACAGCTAGGTAAGTAAATGAATATGAAAATGGGATAAGTATAGAAAAATGTTGAATTAAATTGGATAAGTATAGGAAAATGTTGAATTTGTGCTGCCGTCATGTGATAGGGCAAACTTTGTCTGACCATTGCCATGTATAGGGGTGGAATTAGTAGAATGGAAGTATGAGGTAGGGAACTAGTAGTGTAACAGAGTAACCACAAAAGACCAAAAGTAACCAGTGCATTGTAATTTCGTTTAAGCTTTAGGGCTAAAACTGGCAAAAGGGGCTAAAAAGAGTCGACAGATATCGGAGAGCAAAGTGGCTCTTTTAATATGGTTAGATTTTGGGTTGACCAAGCCCATGTTTAAGGTATTGTGGACCTAGCCCACGTCATCATTGAAAAATCTAGATGCAAAATTGCTCAAATTAGGCTCTGTTCAATGATAAGACGCTCACCACTGTGGTCTTTTCCTTCATAATAATGCACTTTAAGGAATAAATAATTTATTTCAAATTTTGAAGACATGATGGAGAACATAGTGGGAATTAGTGACGAGATGCGTGTGGACGTGGACTGGCAGACCAATTTTTATGTAATATTTTGGTAAGTAAACTCAACCGCTTTATGTGAACCAATATCTACCAATTTTATGCATTTTTAGATCAACTTCCCCATTAACTACAAGCATTCTAATTTCTTTTTCATATCACTATTCCGTCGTCTGGACAGGCATTAAAAATACTAAAGCTACCAAAACAAATGATACCATGAAATTTAAAGAAAACGTTGACATTTACTATACATATGAAAACATTACATGATATATTAAATGGGACAAATTGTTTTCAAAGGTCGTGAAGGTAGAAAATAGACTTATTTTAGAATTCATTTTAATGGAATTTTTACCTAAAAGCACAAATTTTCAAATTTATTTATTGTGAATGGTGCATGTTGATATCATTTATGTTAGGTTTTTAGTTGACTAATCCCATGACAAAATCATGTTAGATCATGTGTTTCTTTGTTTGTACTTGTAACCTTAAAGTTTAGGTTAGGATGACTTGAGCAAACAAAAGAGGAGGATCACAAAGATTCAAAGAGCAATGTTCGATATTGGCTTAAACATGGCTCGAGCGCTCGAGCAAACTTAACATGGCTCGAGCAATGTTGGCTCGAGCAAACTTCACATGACTAGAGCCATAAGGCAGGACCAATTCTAAAAAGAGTCCTAATTGAGTTAAATGTTTGAATCTTTTGAACTCTTAAGTCAAGCACAAATCCTATCAGATTTGTAATGATCTTAACTATTCTTGGAGGGCTAAGAAGTATATATAAGTACATCCAGAGATATAGAGAAACTGAGACAGATATGAAGAAATTTACAAAGAGACTGCATAGCGAGTTCTTAGATTTCTCAAATTACTCTAAGATAGAGTTCTTCATTGTTGATCTATTTATTCTCTGAATAAGCCTAGCATCAAATCCTTTATTCCTTGATTGAAGAAGTGCAAACGCATTCGTTGTGGATTCGTTGGTGGACATTGTACAGCTCGTGGTAAATTCCAGAGGTATCTTGGAGCTCGTTACTCAGGCAACTGTTAGAAAACAATGTCATGAGTGGGTCAATATGTGATCGGAGTAATTCAATTAATACAGGGAGAACACATTCGGCAGCTCAAGAATTCGACACTTTAAGGCGTAGTGAGGCATAAGGCCGTGAACTTGTATTCTGTTCTTGAATAATGCACTGCTTGGCTGGACTTGGTTTCGTGATTTTTTTTCGCATTGGGTTTCCATGATAAAATCCCTTGTCTCTATGTATAATTGTTTTTATTATTATTGCATGGAATTTATGATATATGCATAACTGTTAGGTTAATATCTATAGTTAAAATCGGTTATTCGTACTCTCACTAACATTAAACAAAATTTGTGTAATGCATAATCGGATTTTTTCAATTTAGATATCACAAATTTAGTTTTCTGGGCAATGTTTTTGATTGACAACTATACTTTATTTTTAAAAGCTAATTATGTTGCCATGAGGATTTGTGTCGATTTACAACCATAATCTTAATGGCTAATGGAAGCCTTTGTCAATCACAATTGACAAGTTTAAAAATACAACCAAAGACCTACTAGTATGCTACTGGTGTGGTAGTCGTCCAAAGAAAGGAGCATCCATTCAATAATCTTTTAATAGATTTTCAAAGAATACTTAATCTATTGATTAAATGAATAACAAAAGGATTTTTGAATTTCCAGAATGCGTCAGTGCCCCTTATTATTAAATGCAGTTTCTGGGGAAAAAAATAATCCACAATGCTTGTTCTTGTGGGCTAATTCTCCTATAAATTTTGCGGAATGTGAGGCAAGCTGCTAACGACAATAAACTTGATTTATGTTGGTTAAGCTTTCAATTGAACAAGAGTAGCAGAAACCAGAAACAAGTTCCTTTTTGTGGGGTATCGTATGATTGATGCAATAATCCCTTTACTACTGCATGCATTACCAGCCCCTTACCACTTGAAGTTTGTTTATGTTATTTTAATTTCTAAATTCTTAAAAATTAAGTGTGTGTGTCTCTCTCTCTCTCTCTCTCTCTCTCTCTCTCTCTCTCTCTCTCTCTCTCTCTCTCTCTCTCTCTCTCTCTCTATATATATATATATATATATATACACATAATTTTTAATTATGTGTATATGTCGTTTTCTTTCCATTAAGTTACTAACTACGTCATAGGTACATACAAGATATGGAGCCTAAATCCTGGATGGGGTAGGCCAATGAAAGGGGAGCAGACCTGAAATAGATTATAAAACACAATATCTTAGATTTAAGTACATCTGGCGCATTCCAAACTTAATTAGTATCTTAATTTGCAAATTGTTGGAGGTGTCCAAAATTTTCTCTACAGGAATGCGTCCAATTTGACCCAAAATTTACTGTATAGGGTGGGTCGGATATGACCTGCCTTGGAGCTGAAAGGGATTGTTAGTGCCCCATATTTAAGAATCTAGCCGGTCCCCATGGGAAGAGGCCTAGAATCTTTTGGAGTTATATGATTGTGTATATAGTGATCATAGCCTCTAATCTAACTCACATATGCTATTCAGAGTCATTGTGAGGGAAATGAAATGGCTCAAAACGTGCATATGTAGGTGCAGGTTTTTGGATGCCATTATGGAACAAATAATTTGAGTCATGGATGGGTCAAGTCTTACTTTCAGCAAACTTGTCATAAAATTGAATTCGTGCCATGTGAAGTCTACTTCATCCACTAGGTGATGTCATGGAAGAATATACTAGTACTATTCAGCCACTTGGACATGACATTTAAGACCATCAAATTAATGTGTTCTCATACTCTAAAATGGCAATTTTTTTATTTTTTTTTTTTGGCGTGATTACATGTTATTTGTAACCATATTGAAGACATCAAAAAATGAGGCATTGTCTCTATGCAAAAGTTATATACAAAAAATTTATATAATTATGAAAAATCTTAACCCAGATTTGGCGGACTAGGTTTCGAAATTTCGAGAAGAGATTTTTTTGAACTTTTAAAATAGTAGTAGATAGTATTTAAATAAATGAAATATTGAACATGCAATAACAGTTTAATTTAATATTAGAATAGACGGTTATGAATTTAAATTTTGTTGTTTATTTGAATAATGAAGAATTAATATGATATATATATATATATATATTTTTGTTACAAGTTTAGTGACATTTAGTGGAGTAAATGCAGGTTTACTAAATTCAATGGGGGCAAAATATGGATTTCCAACCTAGGGTCAAATAAATAAATATACAAAAATTTTAAAAAATAGTAGGAGTTGCCAAGTTAGTGGAGGCAACTGTTCTCACTAGGACCTTGTTCAATCGGCCCGCGAATAAGCCTAAGACCTCTAAGAGATTGATTGAAGAATTTCTATTCTATTCAGAATGTTTACATGAGAGTAGAGCTACACTGAAAAATATTATTAAGATTTTTACATATCTGGAAAAGTCTCTCAACTAAATTCTTAGCAAAATTAACCTTCATCTTTATTAGTTGATGTTTTGAAAGAGTTCAAGGTGGTGGTGGATTTGACTTCAATTCTTGGAAGATTCCTATGGTGTCATAGAGCTTGACACTCAATCAAACATTGAATAATCGTATCAAGGGATAAATACATGATCATGGAATTCGGTCAATACAACAAGAGCACACTTGCAAGTGCATAAATTCGGCACCTGAGGATTGAGATTATCTAGGGTTGGGTTATAAGTTGACTCTTTTGTATTTATTTTTTATAATGCTTAGTCGACTGAACTAGGTCCCGTAGTTTTTTTACACAGTTATAATTTTTCATGTTAAAATATCACATCTTGTTTTGCATATGATTGATTTATTTTTACTTATAAATGACATGGATTATAAATTATTGATCATATATCAATTAATTGAATAGCTACAAGCATTGCCATTATTAAGTAAAATCTATATCCGGTTAGGGACCTTTTCAGATTTAAACCTAATAATTGCAGTTACATTTTGGAAGTGCAATCTTACATCCAAATAACAAATCCTACTGGATATCAAAAAAAGAAAACCCAAGCCCTATGGGTAGATTTTAAATGCAATATGGTGATTGTAAAAAACGAAACAAAATACTAAATAGCCCCTAACATGAAGGAAAAAAATTCAAGAGGAAAGTAATACGCCTGATTTTAATTTTGGATTGGGAGTTTTTTACAAAAACAAAGTGGTTGGAAAATTTATTTCCCCAACTAAGATCGTTTTAAACTTATTTTTCAGAACACCTAGCAAAATCCTCTTATCCAACTCCAGTTCCTTCATGAAGTCGTGGGATGAACACACAACTTC